>QANY01007699.1:686695-1286695 GCA_003255025.1 Datisca glomerata
ACACAGATGAAAGCGGACACAGATGAAAGCGGACACAGATGAAAGCGGACACAGATGAAAGCGGACACAGATGAAAGCGGACACAGATGAAAGCGGACACAGATGAAAGCGGACACAGATGAAAGCGGACACAGATGAAAGCGGACACAGATGAAAGCGAACACAGATGAAAGCGAACACAGATGAAAGCGAACACAGATGAAAGCGAACACAGATGAAAGTGAACATGTAAAAAATATCCGCTGACATGTGGATTGAAGTCGCGAGACACTCATAAACAGATTATCATCACTTCAAGGAACATGGGACCATCGCTTCTAGAACGGGGGGAACCGCCGCTTCAATAACGGGGACCATCATTTCAAGAACGGGAAAAATAACAGAATGGAAAAAAGGAGGTTAGATTGACAATCAAGTGACCATAATTTATTAAGTAAGCTGAGTGAACCGGACAAGACAAATTGTTGGGTCACCAAGCGACCATGACTAATTGGTTCAGAACTCCAGGGAATCATCAAGTGGTTATTATTGATTGGTGACTGAGGCAGATATATGGGAAATGAGAAAGAGAAAATGACCCACACCTAGTAGAATAATCCACACGAATGGGTGTAGTCCCTAGGCATAATTATTAGCTTCTTTTATATTAATTGCTTTAACCAAATTAATACAATTTGGGAAGCCTATATAAAGGCCAATGTATTAAATGAAAGAGGACATTCAATACAATTCAGGCATATATGACACAGTGCATATACTCCCTATAAGTTCTGACTCATGAAACATCTCTCTATCTCATTAATATTCACACAGGTTTACTTTTATCAATACTTTCCTCTTTAATCCTAATTAACGAAAAAAAATCTTTTACATTTTGGTGCTTTCATTGAGAGTCTGAGAAAAGGGCTCAAGAGACATACCCTACAAAAGTGTAAACATGCGTAGAACCAGATCTAACACGACTCTAAATGGAGACAACGAGCCCAAAAATGAAGATGAGCACACGGATCAACCGGCCCCACCCACAGAAATGTTACAGACAATCCTGAGCAGGATGCACGAGATGGAAAGAATGAACACTAAAGCAATGCACAATGCACAACAGAATGTACAAGAGCAAATCAACACGCTATGACAGGAACTCGTGAAAACGCGAGCAGAGGTCAGCTAACGGGTGAATGATGATGAACAAGAAACCCACTCCGAGGGCAACCAACAAGATGGAAGGCAAGGGGACCGTGAGGACGAGAGAAACATACGACGGGAAGAAGAAGTCCAGTCGTAAAACCTTGTGAAGTAAACCACGGGAGAGGCTCGACAATCCCAAGTCATGTCAAAAGAAACAATCGAAGAGCTGTTCGATCAAAAGATGATGGAGATAAGGAATCTTTGGAGTACGGTAAAAAATGACCTTGAATCTCTTATCAGGACACCATTAAGCCAAGAACTTCTAGCAGCGCCTGTACAAAAAAATTGTTGCGCCCAGGTTTAAATGTTACGAAGGAAAGTCTTATCCAGTAGACCATCTTAGACGATTTAGACAAGACATGGCACTGTGCCGATGCGATGACAAGTTGATGTGCAGAATATTCCCTACCAGTTTAGACAGGACGACTTTGAAGTGGTACCACTCCTTACCAATGCACTCCATCACAAACTTTGATATTACGTCCTCCGTTTTATAGAACAGTACTCAACATACCGCACCATCATGGAAGACTCAAAACATCTGATGACGATCTCCACCAAGGAATGGGAGTCCCTACAGGAGTACACTCACCGTTTCAAAGACAAAATGGTCAAGGTTAAAAACTGCAACGACCGATTTGCCAGACTGGCCTTCCAACAAGGTCTAGACCCAGAGTCACCCTTTTTCGAGGACCCGTTCAAGGTGAATCCCCTTTCCATGGCGGAGGTTTTCCAACGAGCGTGAGCCTATATTACATTAGAGGAAGAGAAGATGAGTACGCGAAGAACAGTTATGCAGACAGAAGAAGAATCTCAGAGGTGAGGAAAAATTTTAAGAACTGAAGGAAGGAAGCATGACAAAATAGAAAGAACGGATGGGAAGAAAGTCCAAATAAACAGAAATACCCACTGGGGGTAAGATTTTGACAGAATCCACCCGAGGTAGAATGTCTACACACCATTGACCATCCCAGTCAACCAAATATTTGAGACAATTAAAGATAAACTTTGGCTAAAAAGACCAGCTCCATTCACTAAGGAACCTAGCTACAAAGATAAAGACAAATATTTATCATATCATAAGAGCAACAGGTGTTACACACGAGACTGTTCCCTGCTCAAAGAATATATTGAGCAACTAAACAAAGAATGATATCTTAGCCAATTTGTCAAAAGATATGAACAGAAACACGAGACTGAGAAAGACAACCGAGAAGAAGATATGAGGGATAAGGGGAAGCATCCTCTCCGTATCGTCGACACGGTCATAGCATTAACCGATCAAAAGGGACGACAAGAAATGAAAGAAAGATATACTGCAAACGGCCAACGATACAAAGACATCAGCCGAAGCTCTCGAATGGCAAAGGAGATTTGCCGCTAGTGTTCAGTAACTTCGTTCTAGAACACGATGAACACCACAATGATTCCCTCGTCATTTCAATAAAATTTAGTGACTACTTGTTAAGAAGGGTCCAGGTAGATGATGGAAGCACAGTGAACATCCTGTATCGAGCGATAGTGGAGAAAATATTCATGGGAGGTCAAAAGTTACAAGGAACATCACAGCCGTTGATCGGTTTCAATGGAGCCATTAGCTACTCACAAGGAACTCTGACTCTCCCGGTGAGCTCAAATTCGTTTAACTATATGAGCTAGTTCATGGTACTGGGAACAACTTTCTCGTACAACGTAATTCTAGGAAGGATTTGGCTCTACAAATGAAGACTGTACCCTTAACATTTTACCAAGTGTTGAAATACCCATTACAGAAGGAGTGAAAACAATAAAGGGCGACTAGACCACGACTCGTATCTATTTAGTGACCGCTTTAGAATCTGTAAAGAAAAAGGCTACGGAAAAAGCCAAAGGAAAAAGACCCACGAGTCTATAGAAATTACAGGAAGACGGGTAAGATGGCCCAATGTATGAGATGAGAAAGGAAATGGAGCTCATATGCTTGGAGGAAGGTACCCCGAAAATAACAAACGTTGGCACCCGTCTCGAAGAAAATGAGAAAAAGAAGTTGATAGAATTTCTAAGGGAAGACAAAGATATATTTACAACAGCGACACAGAAAATGCCTAACATTCTAGAAGAGATCATTTGCCACAGGTTAAACCCAAATCCCACTATGAAACCTATGAAACAAAAAAAGAGAAGCTTCACTCCTGAACGTAACCAAGCGATCAAGTAGGAGGTTGAAAAGCTATTGGCAGCAAATTTCATCAGAGAAGTGAACTACACCGAATGTCTTGCTAACGTAGTAATGGTACGAAAGAAGAACAAAAAGTGGAGGATCTGCTTCGATTTTACTGATATAAACAAAGCATGCCCCAAAGATGAATACTCGATGCCAAGGATAGATCGAATGGTGGATGCCACTTTAGGGCACGAACTACTCAGCTTCATGGATGCTTACTCAGGTTACAATCAGGTGAAAATGTTCCAACTCATAGTGAGTGGGCTAATTCATGAATTGACCCAATCAGGAGAAAACAACTTTCCTTACTAAGTACAGCTTCTATTGCTACAAAGTCATGCCCTTTGGTCTATAGAATGCAGGAGCAACTTATCAAAGACTCGTAAACAAGGTCTTCCGCGAACAGATCAGAAAGAATATGGAAGTCTATGTTGATGACATGTTGGTCAAAAGTAAGAATCAGAAAAACCACATTCAGGATCTTAAAGAAGCCTTCTCTATTCTAAGGCAAAATTCCATGAAGCTAATCCCGGTGAAATGCACTTTTAGAGTGTTAGCGGGAAATTTCTTGGGCACCTAATTACACAACGGGGAACCGAAGTAAATCCGGACTAGGTAAAGGCAATCATAGAAATGAGGTCCCTGCGGAACCTAAAAAAAATCCAAGGGTTAACGGGAAGATTGGCCGCCCTAAATAGGTTCTTCTCTAGGTCAACGGAAAGATGCAAACCTTTTTTCGAAAGGTTATAGAAAAACTCTGCGAGCGATTGGAATGAGGACTGTGAAGAAGCCTTCACCAATGTTAAGGAGTAACTAACTACCCCCCCCCCCCATTTACTCTCCAAACCTACTCTCGGCGAGTAACTTTTGTTGTATGTAGACGTCTCAACGGAGGCAGTCAACACAATACTCATCAAAGAAGAAAAAAATAAATCAAAACATGTATACTTTGTAAGTAAAAGCCTTGTTGCGACGGAAATAAGATATAAACAAATGGAGAAGCTAGTACTGGCCGTTGTAACTGCAACGTTGAAGCTAATGTGCTACTTCCAAGCCCACAGCATCAAAATGGTCCATTGAGCTAGGCCAATACGACATTAGTTACAAGCCCCAAACTTCATTATAAGGACAGGCGTTAGCAGACTTCATAAAAGGGGAAGTTGAACGGGAAGCCCACTAACAGGAGAAGATGAACTTGGAAACTCTTTGTGGACGGTGTTTCGAACAGTAAAAAAGCAGGAGCAGGGGTGATGGCACAAACTCTCTTTGGGAAAATATTGGAACATTCTATCTCCTTCGAGTTCAATGCGTCAAAGAATGAAGCGAAGTATGAAGTGCTGATCGGGGGAGTATCCCTGTTGAGGGAATATGAGGTAACTAAGGTTAAAATTTCCTGTGATTCCATGTTAATCGTGAAGCAGGTCACGAGAGAGTACATAACAAAACATGAACGGATGGTAAAATACTTACAACGAGCAAATGACCTCCTTAGTACGCTAAAAAAGTATGAGATCCAGCAAATCCTAAGAACTGAGAACAAGTATTCTAATGCCTTAGCAAACCTAGGATTTTCATTACTCTTTCCTTACAAAAGGGATGGCCCATAGAAATTTTAAAGGAACCAAGCATTTCACTCCTATAGGCTAACATGGTTGATGTAGAAGTTGAATAGGAGCCGAGTTGGCAGAATGATATAATCTTCTTAATTGAAGGATGAATGTTTCCTAAAGATAAACTGCTTGCCAAAAAGACGCAACAACGAAGTACCAGGTACAGCTTGATTAATAAGGTATTATATAAGAAAATGTTTGCAGGACCGTACCTAAAGTGTCTACGAGAAAATGAAGTCCAGTATGCGTTAGCAGAAATCCATGAAGGGATATGTGAAAATGAAAAAACCACACGGGGGTAGATCACTAGCCCATAAAGTCATGAATGAAGGATACTACTAGCCCCAAATGCATCAAAACACCAAAAGATATGCAAAAAAGTGTGGCAAGTATCAGGGTTTTGCGCCCGTAGTAAAAATGTGCCCTGGGGAACTCAAAATCGTGGCTAGCCCTTGGCCGTTCATGCAATGGGCCAATGCACCTGCCCAAAAATATTTTTTATCAGTTGCAACAGATTATTTCACAAAGTGGATCGAGGCTGAAGCCTTTCTCAGAATTCGTGAGGAATAAGTAAAGAGGTTTATGTGGAAAAACTTGGTGTGCAGGTATGGGATCCCCCAGTCTTAGTATCTGACAACGGACTTCAGTTCACCGAGAATTTAGTAAGAACATTTTGTAAAGATCTTAAGATAATGCCTTACTACCCACAGGGGGACGGACAAGCAGAAAGATCAAACCGAGTCATACTTGATAACCTGAAGAAACGACTGGAATCCGCCAAAGGAAAATGGGTGGAAGAACAACCTGTAGTCTTATGGGCATACAGAACAAACCCGAGAGAAACTATGAGAGAAACCCCATTTGCATTAGCATGCGGAGCAAAAGCTGTCATTCCCGTAGAAAGTAGAAGCCCTACCATCAGATCCGAGCTAAATGGAGAACTCCTAAAAGACGGACTCGATGAATTCTAAGGAAGAAGGGAAGCAGCCCTGATCAAAATGGCCCCTGACAATAAATAAATGAGATCTTATTTCCAGAAGAAAGTAAGGAAACATGAATTTCAAATAGGAGAACTCGTCCTAAAAAAAATCTTTCAAATGGAAGAGAAACTCTGACCAACGTGGAAAGGACCGTACATCATCCGTAAATTAGGAGGAAGCAATTATTACCACTTGGAAACAAGAGAAGGAACAAAATTACAGAAACCATGGAACATAATTCATCTGGAAAAAATTGTGTAAATAATGTAAAAGATCCATTATAATGAGGCATATTTCCCATGTTTTTTTTCCGCAAGGGTTTTCCATGAAAAAGCAGTGGTGTCAATCTTCTTTCCTCGGTTGGACCACTACTAAAAAGGAACTAAGGGTCTGAAAAAGTTCTTGCGAATGAGAGTTCATAAGTCATACTCTCAGAAAGTATCTATGGTCATGAAAAAGTCATTGGGATGGACAGTTCATAAATCCTGCTATTAGAATGAACTAAGGGAACGAAAAAACCCTTAAGCACTACTCATAGAGAAAAAATGACTAGAGAAGGAGAAATCATCGAAGCAGGCGACCCAACAGGCCCGTTTCTAATAGAGAGAAAGGAAATTTCAAAACCAACATATGAAGAGTAGAAACGGACAAAACAAGTAAACACACTCTTGCCTAGACATTTCTTGAAATAAATCCCGAGTATTTAAAGGATTAAGTAGTTGATGATTTTACTTAAATTAAAACCATGGAAACTATTAAAAGTAAAAGTATCTTTTACTGCTTATGGAGACTTACTAAAGGCAAGATTGATTGATGAACTTATACTAAGTGTTAAAAAATGGAAGGAAATGGTAAAAACATATTGAGGAAATGAGTCATTTAATTAAAGATAAAAATTTACAAAACGATTAAAAAAAAGAGTACAAGGAAATGAAAAGTGCAAGAAAAAAGGAAAAAAATGCTAAGTCTTTGCATCTTTGGGAGTAACGTCAGCAACCGCTTCGATGGTGGAAGGGGAAAGCTAAAACTTGGGATCAACGGGCTCGTTAGGAAGGGGGACCAGCGACATACGAGAATGTTTATCGGTCTTGGTGTTGTGATAACCCGCCGTATAGGCCATCTACTCATACTCATCGACCATGGACTGATACTCATCCGCAAGACGAGCCTCCCGTTCACGTGACTTAGCCAACGCATCCTCAGGCTCACCAGCTTTGCCTTAACGATAGATAGGTTCTCCCCGCTTATCTCAGAAACCCTCTCTGCCTTCCGCAATGACCACTCAATCTTTGACTATTTAGCCATGGCCGCATCAAGCTCGGAAGTCAGATGGGTAACAACTTGTTGAAGGCCAGCCTCCACCTTCTTGAGACCATCTTGTTCTGAGACAATAACACCATAAACTTTGAAGGTCTCCATTACCTTTCTCCCATGACCGGTTGCCTACTCCTCGGCAGCGTGAATATCTTCATGTAGCCCGTTGTTGTAAGACACGGAGGCTTCAAAAAGTGATAGCCAAAATTAGAAAAAGATTTTACGCAGGAAAAATAAGGTTGTAAAAGCAAAAATAAAAATACATGCATTAGAGCATGACTCAGGCTGATGACCTTATCGTGAATGGACATCTAGTGGAGTACAGGATCATCCACCTCAGAAATAATCTCCTTCGCAACCATGTGGGAAGAACAGGAGTCCTTCAAGAAACTAACGTCGGGAGGAACCGGGAGCCGCGGGGTATCGCAGCCACCTCCAAACACCAATATTTATAGACAGATGCGGAGAGCTAGAGGAAAGGGTGATTGACTTCTTAGCTAGCAAAGGAGGAGGTGCGATAGTCTTCTCCGCAATATGAGGAACCTCATTAGTAACGGGGGTGGGGAGATCATTAACGGGGGCAGGATGATCAGGGACGGGAGGAGTAACATCCTTTAAAGTGGCGCCTGGCGCGCTGACGTTCCCCGTCTTCTGGTGCTTTCCCTCGCAAGGTACCCCTCATAAATTACTCCTTAGATGCTTGGACATCTCAAGCTCATTATACGTGAAACAAAAAACCACGTCCTAGTCTTATGCCTCCTTCCGAGAAGCTTCCCGTTGAGTCCCACGCTCTCTTTCTTTTTTATTAAATCCCTCTCCTTTCCGCTATGATTATGAAGAATCAGAAGACTTTGACCAAATGACTTGACGAAAGGCAGGACGGGGAACACAACGGGAATGGCCTGAGGGACTTCTGTCGCAGAAGATGATGGGGCAATAGACTATCGAAATCAGAACGGGCGTGACCGTAACTTTGATCTCTCTCCTTGGATTGAGAAGATCTCTCCAGTCCCGCTTCGAGCAATTATAGGCGACACGGAGTCACGCGACAACTTCTTTCAGGGTAAAAGATCTCTTGTTCAGATTCCAACCACTTACTGAACTATCTCCAGATCTGGGGAATGACCCAACAACCGTCGCCACTCCAACTTACACCCACGAGAAGTGTACCCTCCTCCCAGCCTTTATCCCTACTGGGCAGGTCAGTGGCAAATCCTTCCCACTTCTCACTCGCGCGGGAGGCTAAGTAATATGACAGTTCATGCCTTTTCACTATATACACGACGCAGATTTCATGTACCCTTATATTTTGAATTATGCCTCCAATTAAGGGCTTCAATCTCTAGAAGAACCCTGTAAGTACAAGGGGTATATTGGGAAGGCGCAAAGTTGAAAGTACTAAAAAATTCTTGGAAAAAAAAGAGAAAAAGAAAGCTTTAAACATAATGCTATGTACATTGGGGCTAAAGAAATATGGTAGGGAGGATTACACGGGAAAGATTTAAGGATTCTTTCACCGAAACCACAGACTATGTCTGGCAGGAAGGCGTCCCTATGAAGAGCAAGGAAGCGGTTAAATTTGTTACTATTTCTAACTAGGGGAATGGTAACCTTAAATGGATGTTCCTCCATTACCATCGGGGAAAGAAATGTGAACAGAAGAGACTATAAGAAAGGAGATAACAAAGACGAAGAAGGAAAAACTTACAGAAGATAGGAATGAGTGTGAAAAGAAAATAAAAAAGAATGAGGGAAACCAATGTGATATAGTCTACAAACGCCAAAATTAAGTTCAAAACAGTTAATGGATTTGATGGTGAAAAGACACTAGTTCTAAAATGGGGAAGGGCAGATGACAGGCGCATAGGGAAGAGATACAATGAAATAATTATTGCCGGTCTATCCAAAATGGGCAAGCCAATGACAATGCTACAACTGGTGAAGAGAAACCCTAACGGACCATAAACACGCATAACACAAGCACCATAATACGAAGCAACGCACATGGGGAATGAAAGACAAAATCTAATTGCACGCGTATCGATACGATAAAGATGACATAACGACGAAATGAAATTTTCGAGGAGCATGTTAGCAAACTCAGAAATGTGGCAATGATGGTACATCATTTCATTATTTAAAAACAAAATGGCTTTTCTTGCGCAACACTTAATATTTTACAAAGTAAAAGAAGATCCTAAATTGATGAAAGTGAACCAAAGATAGCCACTCTACTAAAACGGGACACGTGCTGAGAGCATTCATTGCACATTGACGAGCATCGTCGAAAAGTAATGGGGGGTAAATAAACAGGTAAAAAATACTCATTGCCACGTGGACAAAAGAACTTAGAATAATAATCCTCTCAAAGTCAATAAGAAGGGAGCCCTCTAACCAAAACCCTAAAACACACTAGGACGTGTGTGCGCACATAGAATAAACCAAATATATTTTTTTGTCTCTAGATCTACTCAACACTTGAGATTTAGAGATTTTGAAGAATGACTGTTGTGAGACAAAACTCTGAGAGAATTAGAAAAACTCATAGAGCTTTTTGATTAACATTTAATCACACAATTGCAGTTGTAACACTGAGACGAATAGAATAATATCAATATATATCTTCTAGGTCAAGGCTCATCAGATTTTTTAGGGATTCACAGAAATTAAGAAATTAATTACAAATGTGCGATGTAGCATTGTAGTGTGCCGTGAAGAGTCACAGTACCTCCCGACACCATTGTAGTGATGTGAGGCACTACAGAGTGCCACATGTCTACTATAGTGCCATGTGGCACTGCAATAGTCTATATCAATCTCTGATTCAAAACCAGTGATTGACATGTGACAGTCCAATATGTCACGTAGTAATTTTTCAAATTTATTATTTATTTTAATCAGATAAATATCTAGATATCAGTTAATTTAAAATCAACTTATCTGATTTCTCAATCAATTATCTTACATGTTAATTAATAAATTAGATAAATTAAATTAAATCATTATCTCATAATGATTTAATATTATTTAATTTTATAAATCAAATATTTTATCTCACTTATCAATCAACACAAAATTAATCGATAAAATTATTTAATTGTAATTTTTAAAAATTACATTAAATAATATAATTAATTAATTACATATAATTATCTCATAATTATATATTTACCCCATAAATTTAAATCATATCGCAAGTTAGTAATTTTCTTATGTCCTGAAATATTCACACACTAGACTGTGTAGTACATAGGTGGCTTGAGACCATGGATTCGTAATTCTAAGATCCAATAACTAGATTATTAATTAAGTTCTTTAATGAAATAATCATATTTATTAATTGTATTATTACTCCACTATAAATATGAAATTACACTCTTAGTAATTACATAATATATTTACAAAGTATTCTCCTGTAGTCTATTGATATAATCACTTCATGTAATTTTGTCCTACAATTATTGATTCATAAATTAGAGTTGGTCAAAATTACCGTTTTACCCTTCTAGTTACCTCTTGATCCTTAAGTACCATTAATTCCCTAATGAATGATCAATTTATAATCGTATTAAACTCAATAACCATTCAGTTTCAGAATTAATACTTAAAGAAACTAATATACGATCCGTTAAGAAAGCTTGGATTCCAAATATTGTAAGATCATGATCCCAGCCATCCATGTCACAGAATCTCCAAAATAAAAGTCACTAGCATGTTTTACAAACAAAATTTAACGAGTGAATCAAAAGATCCAGTAGACATGCATAGGAGTATATGACTACTAAGGATTCAGACTTATCTACATATGATCATCAGTTTTGATGTGTATTAAATTTTTATAATAAACGGTAAGTTAATAAAAATATCAATCCATATCGATCATGTACTATATAATCTAATTATGTAAAGTACATTTGTTAAGATGTCTATCCACATCAATGATCTAGATCTAGATCGCATGCATTCATACTATTTAGTGAATTGTACTAGCAAACATTCATGAAAGATTTCATACTCTAATATGTTGTGGACTATTTTATTCATTATCTATGATTTTAATACTCTCGTACTTATGAAATTTTTAGACATTTATATATAAATTATTTATTAATTTTATATTAAAAATATCTAAATATATGTTTTTAGAGTACTATGCTCAACAACAATAACTTGGTAGCACGACGTATGTATATATATACATGTACATATACATAAATGACATTATTCTGTATCATCTATATACGTAAAATCAAATGAAAATTACATTGAAACGAGAGGTTGAATATTGTTGCTTTGTTTAAGCAGTCATATGATGGAAAACAGCCTCACATGCACATAGGGACGGTGGTGGGGGCTCTAAAATTAGGTCTTTTGGTACTTGTCTTCATCTCTCTCTATATGCCGAAGCTATATCTATAAGTAGTAGCTATCCCTTGTTTGGGTCGCAAGAAAAAGAGGGAAATTATTGTGCTGCTTCTTCTTGGAATTTCTATAAGTTATGATAACCTTTCACAATCCCTAAGATTGGAAAAAGATATCACTACTCTTCTTGTTTGTGTCCTTCTAAGGGGTGTCACTATCCTAAGCCACCAACAATTCTTCTACTGCTCGTAGTTGGAATGAGAGCATTCCTTAGGTGAACCCCACCTTAAAACCCATCACATCATTTATCTATTTTATTATTATTATAATTGTAACGTCACGTTCAATTTAAGATTTTTATAGATAGAATGCTTCATATGTGATCGATCATATCTTCTAATAATGATGAAGTGATAGTGCAACTTTTAATTTATCGTTTATTGTAAAACAAATATGATTGTTTCTGTTAAGTACCATGGCCTAACAGTTTATGAGATCTTCAAGAGTTGGTCGGTCCTAATTGATGTATGAGTGGTGATCAGTACTTGGACCACATTAATAATTTTGAATATCCAGTTTGTGGTAACATGCAATGCTTTTGGCTGCAACATTGGACCACAATTACATATTCTATTCGGTAAATTTAGGGTCCTAGTTTTGGATTAAGACTTTGAATTTTGAGTCCATCTTTGTTGAATATAAGTAGCGAAATTAATAATTAAATATATCAATCTAGTTAATTTTACTGAGTTCAAATTTTGGAGGTATCCAATATGTAATCAATCGACCTTGGATCATAGTGCTCGATCATCATATGTTGTGGACAGAATAATTGTCCAAACCTTGAAATTACTATACTAATTTATCCATCTTTAAACGACGTAATAGAATGTTATAATTAGTCTGTGATGTTGGTGTGGGAAATTGACTATTTCCAAAACGTTTTGAAAGTGTTGTTTGAAAACAGTTTTATAAAATTTTAATCCGAAGAGACACATCAGCATTTACTCCCTCTTCTAACTTCTTCCTTCTTCCCGGACATCCATTTTGTGCTTCCCGCGACATCCATTGTTTCACCTCTTCCTTGATTAGCATTTGGGTTATCGGCTCATCCGATCGTCCAAAACCTGAATTAGCAACTTCGATTTCAACCAATCTAAACTACACACAGCACCAATTGATTGCTAGCAAACCCTAAAACAATCAGAACCTATAATTTCCAAACATTAACAGAATTCAAAGATTTTTTTACAAAGATCAGAAATTTTACCTCCTTTTCATTACACATGGGGATCTGAATAAGGACCATAAGGAAGTAACCATTCTTGCCTGTCTCAGGATCTAATTAAACCTCTTTGGGGACGGATTTGATTTTCTTGAATCGGATCCAGAAACAACCCATACATAAAACTAGCCTATCAATGCTCTGAATGAGGAACAGTATGATACATAGGATAAAAACTGCAGTGGAGGAGCTAGATAATTGACCCCAATTAAAACTCACTGAATAAATTGAATCGAGCAAACCCTTTACCCTCAATGTGGTTGCCCATAAGTAGGCCAATTTGTGCTGTGGTGCACTAAAATAACAACCGTTGAAGTAGGCAGCCACCTCAAACCCTATTGATACATGAACAGAACGTGGTTTTCACGGTGGGGTTCTCTTTCTCCTTGTCGGCGCCACCATTGTCATTTGTCGGCGTCCGTACGGCCTGAGGCGACTCGGCGTTTAATTACGACGGCGATGCTGACCATTGCGTAGCCGATGGAGGTTAAACAACCAGCGACCTTGTGGGCTTTGAAAATTAGGACCCATATGAGCTGCTTGGCGTTTCTCTCTGGTTCGACCTGGGGATTCTGTAGGGAGAAAATCATCCTTAGATGGACCTCTAGCTCCACCATGGACTAGTTGGGATTCTCCATTTTAACGACTACTGAAACCAGAAGTAGCGGGGAAGAAGGAAGAATAGGAAAAGAGAGAGGGGTAAATGCTGACGTCACGTCTTTGGGGTAAATGTCTGTCACCTATTGCCAATAAAACAATTCCTGACCGTGAGTTCATGGTAACCAAATAGTTACGGACGGATTAACTGAGAACAATAATCTAACGTAAGATTTTATCTGAAATCTTTTAAAGGGTGACTTGTCAAACTTTGGGGTAAAATTATATTTTACACTATAATAAAAGAGTGACTTGTCAAACTTTGTAACACCTATTCATTTGCTACAATGCTCTTTTATTGTTTGGTTTATTAGATAGGAGGATTGGCTTTTGCAGTAGTGATTGGGGTGTTTTGTGTAATTTAGTGCAGGGATTTTAAGGGTATTTTGGTCACTTTGTGACACTCCTTGTTGACTTGCATTGTGGCTCGTTGGATTGAAGTATGCAATGGTAATTTCATTTTCTTAGAAAAGCCTTATCTCCATTCTACCCCCATCATCCCCCATTTAGTCATTTCCTCTCATATTTTTTCTTTTGTTAAAGTAGATTCATACACTAATCATTTGTAGAAATGAACCCTTACACAAATTTCATTTATCCTGACCTCTGACCCACCTTCAATTCAAAATTAGCTTGTGAAGTTACCAAAAAACTCATTCATGAATTCCAAACGACGGCTTGAAAAAAAAAGATGATTACATGAAACTTCACCCCTTCATGTACCTCACTTGCATTACCCTCATATCTTTCTCTGCAAATCCTTGAGTCTTCACCCATAACAAGGAAAAATAACAAAGGTAAGTTTTCGGGTTCTTGAGTTTTTATTTTGGATTCTAAAGTGTTTTTATGAGTTTCTGAGGTATTTTTTCTGGTTTCTGAGGGGTTTTCTTTGGATTTCTGCGTTTATATTTTTTTATGCCCAAATCACAACAAGGTTGCTTTATTGGGTTTCTAATATTTTGTTGTCTAGATTTCTGAGTGTTTTTATCCTACTGGTTTTTGAGTATTTTTTTCTGGGTTTCTGAGGTTTTGGTCTTGGTGGGTGTCTATTTTCTAGGTTACACTAGGGTCATGTAAGCCTCATGTAGGCTACACGAGGGTTGAATAAGCCTGGTGTAGGCTACATGAGGAATACACCAGGATCGCGTACCCCCGTGTAGACTACACGAGGACTATACCAGGATCGTGTACCCTCGTGTAGTCTAAACGAGGACTATACCAGGATCGTGTACGCTCGTATAGTCTAAACGAGGATCGTGTACACCTCGTGTAGTCTACACGATGACTACTCACGCTGCTCGTCATCACCTCTTGCATCATAAATAACTGTGGGGGAATGAGTATTTTAAAATACTCAGTAAGCAAACTCACATAATAACATGCATCCACATGTCATAAATGCAATCATGACATAACATAACTAAACTTGACATATAACATAAATGAAATAAAGTAACGTACTTGATCATGACATGGTTTAATATAGCACGCAGATAACACGAGTCTCAAACAGAATCATTTAACAATCTTAATCGTATCTTGGCTTGGCATATCCTCTAGTTAACAATCTAATCAGAACTGATCACACGTTAACTGAAACACATCATGACGAATTGGGCGATGAAACAGATGGCACACATCGGGCAATGAAACAGATGACACTCATTGGGCGACAGAACAGATGCCACTCATAGGTGATGAAAAACATGAACAGATGACACTTCATGAGTGACAGAAATCATTCACAGATGACACCCAGTGTATGACCAAAACATGAACAGACAACACCCTATGTGTGATGAAAGCATGAACAGATGACACCTCATTCATTTAACAGAACATAATGTGAACAGTCATGATTTCTTGTTAACTAAAGGTCATGCTTAAGTTTATATCTTGCTTAATTATCACTTGAATGAATTAACCTTATAACTTACAAAATCCAACGTATGACAATAATTAATCATATAATGCATACTGATACATATAACAAAATCAAATATGATAACACACTAAGTAAAATCAATCATACTCAGACATTTATCTCATGATAATCATATTAATAACTGAACAGTAATCAATTACCAAACTGTTAACGGAATATAATAATAATCGAAAAATGGTTAAACAGATAATAAATACATGATACAATTATAATATCAGAGTCACATCGTTATATAAGTCAATTTACACAAATATATATATAAACATAACATGCTTATAGACAATTAAAACTGATGAGAATAACACATATTACGTTTATCACACATAGGTCACATTATAATGTAAATTCAGTTACACAAAGCATATATATTTATCACACATGGGTCACATTACGATATCAATTCACTTACACAAAGCATATACATTTATAACAATGGGAGTCACACCATCATGTAAGCCCACTTACCTGAAGCGAAAGAATAAATTAAACAATTAATAACCTGAAATCCAAAAAAATATAATCACTAAATAGTTTTGAAATAAATCAATAGAAACACACTTTAAATATAATATACATAGAAAATAGAGATTTAATTAAAACAGTGCAAAGCGGTCAGAACGAGGTCAGAAAATAATATATCGGGTCCAAAAGTCAAATGATAAAGTTTCAGGTCAAATGGTTCAAACCGGGCTGGTTCAGACTAGTCCAGTTCAATTTTATCGACTAGGCCGATTCAGACCGGTCATCTTCAACTGAACCGGTTCGGTTCTGGATGAACCGGTTCAGGACAGAACAAACTGGGTGCAAGACCCAGTTGCAGAACAAGAAAGCAAGAAAATAGGGGGAAAGAGAGAGAGAGAGAGAGAGAGAGAGAGAGAGAATGAGAAGGAGAGAGAAACAAAGAGGGGAAGAAAAACAGTGAGGGAATCTGAGAGGGATATAGAGAGAAGCAGATAGAGACAGAGATAGAGAAAATCAAAACGAGAGAGAGAAAGAAACAAAGAGTGGGAGGGACAGATGATAGAGAGACAGATAAACAGAGGGCGAGAGAGAGGGAAACATAGGGAGAGAGAAAAGACAGAGAAAGAAGAGAAGAATAAAGAAATTGGGAGAGAGAAACAGAAGGAGAAAGGGGGAAGGGGAAAGACCGAGAGAGCACCCATTAAGAAAGAAAATTAGAGAAAGAGATGGAAAATGAAATAAAGGGGGAAGAAACAGAGATGAAGATGAAAGAGAGAGAGACCAAAAGAATAGATGCACGAATTATAGAGAGAAACAAAGGTGGACGAGAGAAAAATAAAGAGAGAGAAAAGGAAAACAAACTAAATAGAAATAGATAAAGAAGATAACTCACCGAGATGCTTCAATGGAAAACACAGAGAAGGATGAAGATGAAGAAGAAGAAAAACAGAGGAGGGGCTAGGAAGAAAGAGAGGCTGCGTGAGAAAGATCAACAGGGAGAGATGAAGATTTGGAATATATATATTAGGTTAGGGCTAGCTTAGTGTGAATATGCATGTAGTGTGAGTGAGTTTCAATTAAGGGGTGAGATTGCCGGATCAAGGATAAAAATAGGGTTAGGGTAATACTAGGGTATACATAAACATATGGTGTGAGTTAGATAGAGATAAATAGGGTGATAGAATCCAAAAAAACTCTTTTTAAATTAGATTTTAAACTAAATCATATATAATTAAAATTATTTTACCAAAATTACAAATAATCACTTTTTAAAATCAAATTTTAAAATCACTTTATCTTTTAAATCAATTTTGCAAAAATGCTCATTTACGAAGGGTCGGGATATTACATCATTGATCTCCCATCCCTGAAGTTTTCAGCAACTGTCTGCCACCAGGTGCTGGCCAGAGAGGCTGAATATGTCAACGGCACTCCATCTGAGGAGAAAATCTGGTTTCTTGTCATTGAGGAACCATTGTGCTTCTGTAAGAAGGAGTTCTTGTTGATGACCAGACTAAAGTTCGTTAAAGCCCGGGATGAGAAGAAGACTCGTGGTCCCAACAGAATTTTTGATTTGTACTTTCCCAAAGCCCAATCAATAACCATGGTTAAGTTAGATGAGAAGTTAAAAAACTCTGAATATAAGTCAATTTCTGATGAGGCCAAGATGATTTTGATTTATTTGCTAGAACATTTTGTGTTGGGGAAGGAAAATAGTACTCTAATTGAGAAGAGATGGTTGGTTTTGGTTTACGACTTTGAAGCGTTCAACCAATATCCGTGGGGAGAGCTCTCGTTCTCCAAAATAATGAAATCATTATTAACAAAGAACACAAAAAAACACAGAAATTTCCCGCTGCTGTTCATGGGTATTCACTCAATGGATGTTTATTTCCCTACTAAGGAGGAGGAATAAAAAATCTTATAGAGATCAGTAGTTGGAGAGAAGTATATGTTCAAAATCATTTTCTACCATTATTCTTCTTTTAACCCGGACATCGTGTAGTCATCGTGTACACTATACGATGAGTACAAGGGATCCATGTAACTGATCTATAGTCAGATTTTTCTATTTTGTCTGCGTAATATTACATATTTTTTTAGTCGACACCTCCTCCGTCATCCTTTCCAGTAGAAGATGAGGCTAATGAGGAGGATGCTGCCATTGAAAAGGAAGAAGAAAAGAAGAAGAGGAAGATGTCCAAAGAGGCCATTGAAAAAATATAGGAGAAGAAAGTTTTGTCCAAGAAGTTCAATGGATATGAAGATTAGGTGAGGAAATATCTGATTGAAATGAACCAAAAAATCACTTCAATAGATAAAAGACTATGTCCATGCAATCAGACATTTCTATTGCAATTTCTCAAATAAAAATCTTGATGGATCATTTGGTAACATTGAGACCAAATGATTACTCATTCTGTCATCGATCTGCCATGATGATGGCTAGCGATGAGGAGGATACAAAGATCGAGAAGGAAGTGAAAAAATGAAGAATGAGATAAGGATGAAAAAGAAGAAGATATGGTAGAGAAGGAAGAAGAAGAGGAGATGGTAGAGAAGGAAGAAGAAGAGGAGATGGTAGAGAAGGAAGAAGAAGAAGAGAATGAACAAAAGGAAGAAGAAGAAGAAAAAGAAGAAGAGAAAGTCGAAGAAAATGAAGAAGATAAGGAATGTAATAAGGAGGAAGATGAAAAGAAGGAAGATGAAGAAAAAATAGAAGGGAAACAAGAAATAGAAAAAAATGGAAAAGGAAAAAGAAAAAGAAGAAAAAGAAATAAAAGAAGAAGAAGAAAAAAAAACAAAAGTAGAAGTAGAAGAAGAAGAAGAAACAAAAGAAGAAGAACAAAAGGTTGCATTGATAATATCTACATTGATGGATCCAGCGGTCAACGAAGCAGTTCAACGATGGAGAAGAAGAATAGCTCGTCTGCCTTGGTGAACTTGGTAATAAAAAAATAAAAAGATATTGGGTCCTAGATTCACCTAATTGGGAAACCAAAAAAGGTTGAAAAAAAGGCAGTGAAGGAAAAAAGATGATGAGAATATCGTTACCAAAATAGACTTAAAACATTTTCAAGCATATGATGATGTATCTCTGAGGATGAAACCCGTTTTAAAGCTCGGTTCACCTTCTCAAGGGCAAAGTTAGTTCTGTAATTTTCTTGTACATTTCTTCTTCGTGTAACCATTGTGTAAGCTACATGATGGTTTCATTGTATCCATCATGTAGTATACACGATGGCTACACTGACCTTGTGTAGTCTTCGTATAGTTTCATGGTAGTTATACTGACATCGTATAGCTATCGTGTATACTACATGATGGTTACACTAACCTCGTGTAGACATTGTATAGTATACACGATGGTTACACTACATCGTGTAACCACCGTGTAGTAAGCCAATCGTATACATAACTTTGAAATATAATTACGTTGTATATGAATGAGAAAGTAGACGTTAGATTTTACACCGTTGACCTTACCTGGTTAAAAAAACTAGTCTCTTCACCTTATCAATGGTTTGAGTTAGATATAAGAAGTTATTTATAATCTTTTTTAATGTGGTATTTAAAATAATTATAAATATCTTAATTGATCTTTTTTACATTACAGCATATCGATGCATACCTTGAGCTCATGAGGAGGGATTTGCAAGAATACAACCCTCGTATCAGAATCAATGTTGGTGATTTGTTTCTACAAGAAGTATGATTTGTTTTTTTATCTTAATGAACTGCACACCGTGGTCTAAGGGCATCGTGTAGATTTCGTGTAGACTACATGAGGCCTTCACACTCCCTCGTATAGACTTCGTGTATTCTACACAAGGCCTTCACGGGACTCGTGTAGACTTCGTATAGACTACACGAGGCCTTCACGGACCTCGCGTAGACTTCGTGTATTCTACACGAAACCTTCACGTGCCTCGTTTAGACTTTGTGTAGTCTTCATGACCATTTTTTATTGACGTTGAAGATTTAAATTTTTTTCCCATGACATTATAGGAGAACATGTCTGGCCGAATGATAGAGTTTGAGCAAGATCCCGCAGGTTAGGAGATTGACGTTTATGATCAGATCATGTACCTGGTCCTCGGTTTGCAGACGAATTTTAGAAGGAGCTAGGAACAGTCGGATAAGGTTATCTTTTTCAATGAATGTGAGCCACAGTAATTGGATTGCGGTTGAGTTTGAT
The DNA here is from genome assembly GCA_003255025.1 of Datisca glomerata. Lineage (NCBI taxonomy): Eukaryota > Viridiplantae > Streptophyta > Magnoliopsida > Cucurbitales > Datiscaceae > Datisca > Datisca glomerata. The sequence continues at coordinate 706,900 of QANY01007699.1, forward strand.
TTGATTGGTCAGTTTATTCGTATTAATAACTCAATGAAAACGTCATATCAACGCTCCTTGTACATTGAAATAATGAAACCTATCATGAAGATTGTCCCTCAGCTAGCTCAAATGATGACTATTTATGTGAGAAGACAAGAGGTTAAACCTAAAGATGAGTGGAAATATAAGATCATGAAATGTCCAGAGCAAGAGAATGAGTAAGTGAAATATATATTTTTTTGAAAGCCCACTTAAAATTTCATACATATTATTTAATTGTGTCTTTTCATTTAATGTGTTTTGTAGGTTCGCTTGTGGGGTATTTACCCTTAAGTTTGTCGAAACCCTTGCATATGGAAATAACCTCCAAGAAATAACTCAACAACAATGCCAGAATATCAAAGATGAATTATAATTGGTTATTTGCACGTGGCAATGTTGTACCGAAATAATATGGATATATCTTATGGATTTTTATTTTATTAAATTGTGAATTATGGATTAGAAAAATATACTTGTGTTTGTTATTTAATAAAGCCATAAGTTAAATTAGTCTGCCTAAATCCTACATGATGCCCGTGAAGTTATCATGTAACCTACATGAATCTACACGATGCTCGTAAAGTTATCGTGTAGCCTACATGAATTCTACACGAATCCTGTGAAGTTATCGTGTAGTCTACACGATGACTATACGATACCCGTGAAGTCACCGTGTAGCCTACGTGAATCCTACACGAATCCCGTGAAGTTCTCCTATAGTCTACACGATGACTACACGATGTCCGTGTAGACTATGTGTAGACTGCATGATGACTTCATGAATAGTGTAGTCTTCATGTAGCCTACACGATGACTTCATGGGTATCGTGTAGACTACACGAGAACTTTACGGGATTCGTGTAGGATTCATGTCGGCTACAAGATGACTTCACGGATATCGTGTAGGTTTCATGTAGCCTACACGATGACTTCATAAGATTCATATGTAGGATTCATGTAGGCTACACGATGACTTCACGGGAATCATGTAGGATTCATGCATGCTAATAATAACAAACACAAGTATATTTTTATATTCATATTTAATTTAAGTCCATAAAGGTAACTATTTATATTTCAGTGGCTTGGTCATCCCGTTGAGATAGAGGAATTGGATTTCTAGACGTTTGTCGATTGTGCCCAATTTGCCAACAACGTTTGCACTTCTTTCTCAATACCTCCACCTTTAGATGGAATTTTCTCCGTCCTAAGTCTGCCACTTTACCGCCTTGTTATATGTGGCAATACAATTTTTTCACGAACCTCCTCGTTGATGACCCAATATGCTTGATCTTCAAGAAGATGTATTATTTCCACATACGCAGTAATTAGATCCTTATTTGTATAGAACCTCGAACACATACTGTATGTGAAAAATGTTGCGCTGTCGACATGCCATCCACTGCGTACATGCATAAAATTTGATCAAAATCAAATTATGTGCACCTACAAGTCTTAAGATGCAAGTTTATCATTGGTTCCCTACCCCCTACCCCGCAACACGAAACTTGTGGATGTCGGAAGGAAACAATGATAGTGTACGTGATGCAAGATGCTTCTTATTAAGCTCAGTCTCAACCCAATATGTCATCTACGAGGTGATTTGGCAGGCAATCATCCGTCGTTTATGGAACCGCCATTGTAACATGTCATGTATATGTTCTATAAGGCATGTAATGGGAAGCTTTCTAGCATCCTTCAAAATCCCATTCAAACATTTCGCGATATTTGTAGTCATTATATTGTATCGCCTTCCATCAAAACGGGAACGTGCCCACCTATAAACTCCCTCACTGACACATATTGTGAAATATCTGAAAATGCATCTGTAAAATGAATCATCAGCCGATCAAATTCTGATTGACGGTATACCTTTGCTGCTTTAAAAAACAAAGCGACTGCATCTTCCTTTTTATAAATTGATTTGATATTTTGGCACATATGGGAGATGCAAGCTCCATGAAGCGTATTGGGAAAGACAACCTGTATAACATTTACTATACTTGTATGCCTGTCGAATATAAATACCAAGTTTTTTTTATATCACGGATTACATTGTAAAGTTTACGGAAGAACCATTCCCATGAATCATTATTTTCTGAATTTGCAATTCCAAATGTAATGTGATATGCTTGGTTGTTCCCATCCTTTGCTGTTGCAAAAAATAATACTCCTTTGTATTTGGTTTTTAAGGCGGTTGCGTCAACAACAATGACATGCCATATACAGCTGAAAAATCCACAAACAGAGGGTCCAAGAGCCATGAAAAAATATTTAAAATGATTCTGCTCATCGGTCTCTATGTGTGTTATTGTCCACGAAAATATTTACTATTACTGTATTAAAATCGACAGAGTACATAGTGGACATGATGTGTACACGAGGCCCGTGTAACCATGGTGTAGACTACACGATAAACTACACGAGGTCCGTGTAACCATCGTGTAGACTACACGAGGCTCGTGTAGACATTATGATGGCAAAATTAAAAATAAGTACTTGGATTTTTTTATTCTAACATGTGACAATATGTTGGGAGCATCCTATAGTTGTCTTCAGGAGACCCTCGAACTAATTCTAATGTATATTTCCTAGCCCTCCATGCCTTATAGTAACCTATGTTGACACTAAAATCAAGCTAAAAATATTCAATTATGTCTTTTTACCTATATATATGTCTGACGCCTGTGTATTTGGACAGTGTATAATGACCGATCCTTGAATATGTTGCCTGATGGTGTTCATGTCTCCAAACTTCAAATGTGCTTGTATTTGTATATGGCGAACTTTGTAACTTTGAAGTATGGACAATTTTTCAATTTCATGGTTCGTAACCTCCATTGGCATGTTTTCTCAACACATACAAGTACCAATATTTACTTGCTTGTCTTGAAGGTCTGAAACTCAAAATTTCTTCGGATGGCCATCATACGAGCAACCTTAAACAACTCGGCTTTATCACTGTACAAATCATCCATATTTATTGTGTCTGTTATAAGTTAATTCAAATAAGCTCTTTTCTCACTGGACCCAGGATGTTGTTCATTCAAATCAGGTTATGATAGCAATGGACAAGTGGTCTCTACTTCACCACCAGTATTCAAGTTTGTAATTGTTGTATGGATGTCTCCACGGATGGCTTCATCATGTTCATATCCATGGTTTGCATCATCATACGCCTCATGATCAAAATCATCATCTCCATCAACATCAACATCCTCATCCTCGAAAACATTATAATCGTCATGGCAAAAAACGTCAACATCATGATAGTTCCTTTCAAAATGATTAAAACTCTCAAAGCGATGAATGCTTTCATGTAGAAGTTATCGTGACATCTGTGTTTTAGGAACCCAACTTTGATAAAACCATGTAGTTCAAGGAACCCAAAGTTGTTGTGACATTGTGGTTTGAGGAACCGAGCTTTGAGATGGAAAAAATTTAGGCTTGATACTTACAAATAGTGGGATCTTAAGCGATTCTGATCCATTCTCCTTAACAAAAATAACTGTAAATCTCTATCCTTTAAAATTTCAACAAAAGGGCAGGGGACATGGCTTCTATAAAGAAATTTGATGGCCATATCATACTTTGAGGGGTCTATTTGGAGTTCTTCATGCAATATACCCAATAGCTCGTGGTAAGTACAATTAGTAGATATCTCTAATAATTTGGTATTTCTCTCCACTAAAAGACCATGTTGTACCATTTTCACCCAATTTTTATCATGGACTACACAAATTTGAACTTCAGACATATCTGTATATACATCAATGAAGAAAGTCAGTACAAGAAGAATACATAATGAAATAGAATATTACACGATGATCGTATAGCCATCATGTAGTCATCGTGTAGTATGCACGAGGCTTTCACGAGCATGGTGTAGTGTACACGAGGCCTTCACGAGCATTGTGTAGTCATCGTACAATGTACACTACACGATGATCGTGTAGGTCTTGTGTATTGTAATAAGCACTATACGACGACTACACGGTGATCGTGTAGACTACACGAGGACTACATGGCGCTCATTTTGTTCCATCGTGTAGTGTACACGAGGACTACACTGATGACCACACGATGATCGTGTACTCCTCGATTAATGTAATAGATGCTACACGATGCTCGTGAACTGCTGAAAAAGTTCCTGATGCACTACGTGATGATCGTATAGTGTACACGAGGTCTACACGAGGCTCGTGTACCCTGTGTGTAGTCTACACAATGACTACATGAGGCTCATATAGACCTCATTTTATACTACACCATCATCTTGTAGTGGTCCCGTACTATAAATGAGCTTCTTACAACGTTCCGGAAAAAAGAAAATAAATAAATAGTCTTAGAAAACTCATGAAAATGAAAAACTCATAAAAGAAAGAAGAAGACAAGTAAATATTTTTAGAAAGAAGAAAATAAAACTTATACCTATTTCAGAGAGAAGAACTAGTAATCTTTTGTTGTTGTAGGAATAAAGAAGAAGACAAAGAAGGAAGAAGACGAAGATGAAAATAAAGAAGAAGTCGAAAAAATGAAAAATGAAGAAGGAAAAATGAGGTGAGTAGAGATGTTTTGAGTGTTAAGTGAGTAGATCATGATATTTGATTGGAGAGATTATAAGAAGGATAATGAAAAATAAATAAAAAAATAAAGAAAAAATAGATAAGTGGTTAACCAAAATTTAATATAATAATCAATTTCTGTAAAATAGTTAGTCAGTACAGATATCTACGTTAACAAAAAAACCCCTGTTTTTCTCCACATCTCTGTTCTTTCTTTTCTCCACCTGCTCTGCACTATTCTCGCGTTATTGCTCTCAAATCACAGTGTTGAAGAAAAATGAACGTTGTGTAGGTATGGTGATTGTACGGGTTTGGGGTATTTTCCCCTCCTTTTCTGGTACGTCTTTGGGTCACTGATGGGTATCCGTACTTGCGAATTTTCTTTGATTTTTTCGTGCTTTTCTTATATTGGTTGGAACATGTGGAGCCAATGATGGACACAGATTGAAGATTACTTCTGTGGAAGATAGGTTATTGGAAGAAAAAAGGGTGGGATGGAGTCTGTGGAGGCGCAATTTTGTTTCTTCTCCACAGATTGGAGAGTCTCATTGTTTACTTTTGTGGAGGATGGGTTCTTGTGTCTCTGGAAATTTTTGGTTTCTTCTTCAGTTCTCAGTGTGGTTTCGCTTCCAAGGTTTTTTTTCTTTACATTGTTCTTTGATTGTCTCTCTCTCTATGTTTATAAAGGATTGATTAGTATATATTTCTGTCGATGGTGTTTTGTAGTCTTGACTTTGAACTTCGATGATAGAACTTATCATGTACTGATTTCTTATCTTAATGGAGTTCATGTGGCCATCTTGATTATCAGTTTGACTTTAGAATAGGGAAGGTATTTCCTTTGAAATTAGTAATCGCATATCTCACTTTTTGATTCTGTATCCTGCATGTATTGGTCTTGACCTGGCGAATCTCATTTAACGTTCATGCTTAAATCACATGTTTTTGTATATAAGTTGATGGTCCGCTTAAAGTTATTACGTGGTGTTACCAAATGTACTAATTACTTCACCAAACACCCAGCGATGTACGAAGCTTATTTTTCAGTTCTCATGCCTGGAGCTTGCCGGGGGTTCAAAAAGCAAATAGTTATTCGAGAATCTGATTTGGTTGTTTCTCGCAAGAATGTCTTCATTTGAATAGTCATGTAAGCAAAGAAGAAGGAATTTAAATTACTTGGGTGATTGGCAGCAAAAATGGACTAATATAAGCAAGGACAAATCCCGTCCTTGCAAGCTTTAGAAATATGAATTGGCCATAGAAGTAATAAACTGGAAAAAGGATGCTCTATGCATAGCTGGAAGCTTGATAGATAATTTACGGAAAGAAAGCCTGCTGCCATTTAATTCCAATTACATCCTCTACTGCACTTTTCGTAGGCACTCAAACTGGATATTTAGAAGTGTCTGCCAAACCACTTATTTACGTGCAAGAACTACAACATATGTCTGTAAATCATTCTGATAGAAGAATGCTTTCATTTACTAATGCAAATTTTGACTTTCACATATTGACTCATTTATTTTCTTTTAGCATTTATAGGGACATGAATACTGGCATCTGGGATGAGGTCTCAGTATCTGCAACAGGGATGAGTTTTGATAGATGATTGATTCTTTTTATTTACATCATTATACCATTTTTTGTCACAGACCAAGATTCCTTGTCTGGCAACATATTCAATTTGAAATCTACGGTTTGAACTTAGTGTTAATGAACAATCTGATTTGGGTTGTTCTTTCCCGCCTTACTCTTTATGTTTTTTTTCTCATAGTCAGTGGGACAATAAACATAGATGAGAATTGGTTATTTTTATTATTATTTTATTTAACACTAACACTAAGTAAGAGTGTGACACATATACTTAATGGGTATAATAGGATTAGTAAAACTATACATGAACAAAAATTGTCCAAATTGCTGATGTATCTGTTTTTAGTGATTTTTTGTCAATTTCTAAAGCTTCAAAAGTATTGCCTCTGTAAATTATCCTTTTCTGGGGTCTATTATACCCCTTGAAGTATGATCAAGAAACGGCTATTTTATATCACTAATAGGCATGTGTTGGAAGAGTTATAATGATTTTTTTTCCTACCTTCATCTGCATCCACTCAATCAATGTACTTGATCATACATTATTTTCGGCTTTTGGATGAAGTGCATGCATTGTATTCTTTAGCAAAGCGTCTTGATTTCTGGATGATGACCAATTACTATTTAGTGCAGCCAGTGAAAATAATTGATCCGCACTTGGTTTCATCATTTTTCAACAATTATTATATCTGCACGCTACAATTGAGATGGAAAACAGATGTGCCTGGGTTGCTAGCATGTTCTGTGAACACGCAAGTGACAACAGAACTAGAGGGTAATATTTGCTAGGTGGAGCATCTTCAAACTCAGAAAGTAATCCATCCCTCCTACAAGTAAGATCTAACATACATTTCATGACGTAAGTATTGCATGTCTTCTTGTTGATATGTGTGTTACTACAATATCTCCATGCTGAACAATCTCTCTAATCAGTTGATACTTACGCACTACAACCCCACTGTTACCGCAATAAAGTGTCATGAGTTTGTCAGCTTCAGGAACAACTTCCAGAGTTTTCAAGAACTTTCTAAGCCATACAGTCTCCTTAGCAGCTTCATAAGCTGCCACATATTCAGCTTCTATGGTAGAATCAGCAATGCAAGTTTGCTTGATACTTTTCCATATAACTGCTCCATCGTTCAAGATGAACACCAACTGAAGTGGACCTCCTAGAATCTTTGTTTGCTTGAAAGTCAGAATCAGTATACTCCGTCATATTCAGGTCATTACATGAATACACATGGATGTAGTTCCTTGTTCTCCTAAGATACTTAAGGATATGCTTGACGTCATTCCAACGCTCATTTCAATGATTAGATTGGAAACGACTCACCATGTCCAAGAGACTTCATATGTGAAGCATATGAAATCTTTCTCATGTCTTCATCTTCTTGATGAGTCTTGAGAGACTGCTCCTTGAAGAGGTTGACTCCATGCCTGGAAGAGAGTTATCCCTCATTGGAGTCTTACATACTGAAACGATCTATCACTTTATCAATATAAGATGCTTGAGACAGTGCTAATTATTTGTTCTTCCTATCTCCAAAGATCTAAATACCTAAGACAAATGCAACTTCTCCAAGATCCTTCATATCAAATTGTTTTACAAGTCAAATCTTGACATCAAATAATTTTCCTACATCACACCCAATGAGTAGAATATCATCTATGTACAAGACTAGAAAAATCAATTTCCCTTCGTGTATCAGCTTATACACACATGGTTCATCCACTAATTGTTCAAAACCAAAGTTATTGACAGTTTCGTTGAATCTGATATTTCACGAACAGAACGCTTACTTAAGTCCATAAATAGACTTCATCAATTCGTAAACCTTGCCCTCTTGGTCTTTCTTCATGAACCCATCTGGTTGAGCTATATAAATGTGCTCCTCAAGATTGTCATTCAGAAAAGAAGTCTTGATGTCCATCTGCCAGATTTCATAATCGAGGGCAACAACAATGGACAAGAGAATTCAGATTGATTTAAGCATGGCTACCGGCGAGAATATATCCTCATAGTCTATACCTTCCTTTTTGGTGTAACCCTTGGCTACTAGCTTAGCTTTGAATGTCTCCACATTTCCATCTGAACCTCTATTTTTCTCATAGATCCATTTACACCCTTCAAGTTTTACCTCTTTAAGAGGATCTACAAGTTTTTAGACTCCGTTCGAGTACATCGAATGTATCTCAATGTTCTTGGCTTTTTGCCATAGATTTGCTTTAGGACCATCCATGACCTGTGAGTAGGAGACATGTTCATCATGATCCTTATCTGAGACTGCTGTTAAGGCATCTTCATAAGACATGTACCTGTTAGGCTGTCTATAGGCTCTATAGGCTCCCACCCCAGCTATGGTTCTTCCATTATTGAATCAGAAACTGTTATTGATTGGAGATTCAATGTCCTCCCACTCAATAGTTCCTCTAGCACAATAGTGTTTCTCAGCTTCATACTTCTCATATAGTATTCTTCAATAAAACATGTACTCGTGCTTACAATTTTTTTCTTGTCAGTCAGACTATAAAAGACATGCCCCTTTGTTCCTTTGGGATATCCTACAAACATGCATAATTCTGATCAAACTGGCCAACTTGACTGTCTTCTTTTTAGAACATGTGTTGGGCACCCCTATATTCTAAAGTGGTTAACGGATGACTTCATCCATTCCATCTTTTATATGACGTGCCATGCACCGTCTTATATAGAACTTGGTTCAGAATGTATGATGTTGTTTCCAAATCATAGTTCGATTCATCATGGATCTAACCGCATCCATCGCAGTTCGATTCATTCTCTTTGAAACACCATTCTGCTAGGGAGTTTCAGGGTGATGTAAGTTGAGAAAGAGTACATTCGTCCTTAATAAAGTCTTCTAACTCTCCTACCAAATACTCTCCACCACGATCAGTTCGTAGCGTTTTGATTTGTTTCTCTAATTGCTTTTTGACCATAGTCTTGTACTCTTTGAACTTTTTAAAAGTTTCAAACGTTTGGTGCATTAGATAAACATGTCCAAAATGTGAGTAGTCATCAGTGAAGTTTACAAAGTATTCATAACCTCCTATTGTTTGGATATTCAATGGCCCACGTACATCACTATGTACGAGTTCGAGGCATTGAGTGGCTCTTTCACCCTTCGCTAAAAAATGTCTTTTGGTTATTTTGCCTTCTATACAGGATTCACATGTGGGTAGTGATCCTATATTTAAAGTTTGCAATGGACCATCTTTGCAAGTATTTTAACCATGTCCAGGCTAATGTGACCAAGACGTAAGTGCTGCAAATAAGTTAGATCGGTTGAGTCAGACTTCAATCTTTTACTATCTATATTAAATCAGTATTTACTTCAGTGTCACATATGATTTGAATTATTGATTTTACGTAAAACAGTTTATTTATCAAACGTGCAGTAGTAATTAAATAATAATTTTTAAAAATACCAATATCTTTATCAATGAAATTCAAACTGAATCATTGCTCAATTAAAGTAGCTACTGTAATAAGGTTCTTCCCAAAAATCGAGATAGAATAAACATCACGTAAAACTATAAAACTGTTATCGAATGATAATTTAATAGTTCCAACAGATCCAACCGATACTAGTGCTCCATTTCCCCAATGGAAGTTGAACTCGCTCTAGTCAAGCCTTCTAATTTTCCTGAATCCCTGCAGGGAAACACATATATGATTAATGGCTGCAGAGTCTATAATCAATGAAAAAGTAGAGTTAGCCACATAATAGGCCTCTGTAACAAGTACTATACCTTTAGATCTCAACTCCTTGAGATAGACTAGACAGTTGTGTTTCCAATGGCCAGCAGTTCCACAATTATGATACTTGTCTTTTGACTTGTCCACTTTTGCAGCCCTTACCTTTCACAGCTTTTGAGTTTTGCTTCTTAGCCTTCTTCAGAACTCTCCCGTGTTTCCTTTTTGCGCAAGAGGTAGAAGGCTTGCTTTCAGTAAAGTTTGCGTCTCTAGTCTTCCTGTTTCCCTTAAAAAAAAAATCAAGCAGCACTGACCGCTATTTCATAGATAGCATAGAGCTCTTACACAACGCCTAATAGGCTCAACAACTTGCAGTTCCTTTATCAGCTCAGGAAGTGAGTACCTCAACTTATTCATCGAATAATTAAGTTTGAAGTTCTCAAATGTGTCAGGAAGAGTCTGAAGGATCATATCAACTTGTGTCTCGCCATCTACCTCAATACCTATGATCTCCATCTCATTCAGATAATTAATGATCAGTCTCATATGTTCTTTGTAACACATTACTAACAAAAGCCAAGATGTAACATCTGGCGATCTCATTAGAACGCAGCCAAGAAGCATAAGCATCATTTTCCTCTTGAGTTGATTCAGCAATAGGCTCAAGGGGACAATGGGTGGTGAGTACGAACTCGTGCTTTTCTACCGTCAACACGATATCAAGATTACGTTTTCAATCCATGTAATTTTCACTAGTAAGTTTGTTTTTGTTTAAGATAGTTGAGAGAGTGGATAGCGACATGATTACTAAAAAGAATAAATAGAGCGGTATAAATAAATACTCGATTATTTAGGAAAGTATGATGCATGATGCAATTACTTAAATATTTAAAAATCCAACAAAAATATTTCTTCCATGATGTTACGATGAATAACGATAGCTTGTCTTGTATGGCTAACGCTTCTCAAGATGTCACTGCATTTAGCTTAACCAATCACCAATGATTTTGGTCATCTTAGCCACATTGACTAGCATTTATGAGGGATTCTAATGTACTTCGGTCTAAGTATTTAACCAACGCATCTAGTTTAAATGTTGCTATGAACAAACAATCCGTCTAGGAATAGTCTTGCCTCACCACTTGTTTTATAAGTCTTAGCTTCTTAAGCAATTCGAGGACTCAAAGCCACATGATTTCCAAGTTTCTCTCACTGAAGAGAGGATCGCAAAGACGGCTCTAAACTATTTCTCGTGCCACGACGTAGTTTGCATTGAGGACTTTGGGAACGTTTCAACGTAAACGACTCTCCCACTTAATTTTTGAAAAAAATTAGATTTTTGATTGTTTTTAAAAACATAACTCTTTATTAATTTGAAAACATGTTTCAAAAATTATAAACTTTTATAAATTTAAAAAAATCTCAATTTAAAATTTATAACTTTTATAAAATTCACATTGTATTTAAATTATAACCTATTATAAATTAGACAACAATGATGATTCTCCTTCAGGAAATCTCACAACTTTGTAACTCTTTACAACAGCCTAGTTCCATTTTAAAAATTAATTTTCAATTTAGAATTTAATTTTTCAACAATTTTTACTCTAATAAAACAATTACCAAATAAATAAATCAATTGATTTATTTTTTAAAACAATTTATAAAATAAATTCTAATTAATTAGTGTTAAAAAATTATCGAATTAAATAAAAATAATTTTGAGGGACTCGATTGGGTAAAACCTTAAGATTTTCTAAGCCCATAAGTTTTCAAAACCTCAAGGTTTCACAAACCCTAAAGTTTCTAAAACCCAATGGTTTCCTAGATCCATAGGTTTCTAAAACCCAATTAGGTAACCAATTGTTCAGGGCATGGCGGCATGCAGCAGGAGGCGGTGGCAAGGTAGAACCCAAGGCTCTGGCGACGAAGAGAATGATGACGGCGTTGGCGACGAAGAGAATGATGACGGCGGTTTTCGACGGTGACATATTACATGGAATTTAAAAATACAACTTTGCAAGAAAAATAAATTACATAAAATCTTATGTCTCAAATTCGGCGTACATCAATTCTAAAATTGAAAAATAAAACGCCTAGAGCCAATAGTTAGATATCCATTCATAAAACACATTCAAAATAATTTTGAATCTACCATACAAAATTATATGCCAATATCTGAACATCCATTGTTACATACGTGTTAATCTAAATATACATAATCTAGAACCCAAGGCTCTGATACCAATTGTTGGATCGAGTTTTAAATTTAAAGAAAATATCTTTGAACCACGAAAGGTTCGTGGGCAGAAGATCAATTTTTTTTCTAAAACATATTTTACCGTATTAAACATTAAAACCAAATTACAAGATCATGCATATCTAGATTTGACGTATTTAGAAGGAGGTAGAAATGCTTTATATTTTTCGTTGTATCAGAGACTTCTGAATTGGTGGAATCCTTATTAAATGCTTCGCGTTCTTCGATCTTCAAATCTAATAACTTCAATTAGTCTATGCACCAACAACCACTCGTTGAATTCAGAAGTATATCTCTTAATGATGTTTTTAGGAACTGAATGTGGGCTTTCAAAACAACTTAGGAAGAAACTTTTCTTCCTCTATGAATTCAACAGCAAGAGTAGGGGGAGAGAGAAACATTTTTTCTACTCTGTAAGATTAGGGTTGTGTCAACACACTTAGGGAGGTCACCATAAGGCCATCCCTTATATAATAATTTTGGAATTTTACATATACCTCATATATGTGTAGTTTCTGAAATTCACCCTCATAATTTATAATTGCCGAAAATTGCATCTCCCATTAAAGTCAATATTCTGTCCAAATTCATCAATCCAAAATTGATAAATTAAATTGATCTCCATCAATTAATTAATTAATTTATCTTATTTACTAATGATCTAATAATTAGAAAATAATAAATTAATTAATTTGAACATCAATTAATCATTCTTCACTAATTAAGTGACGACACCAATCACATATGAGTTCAAGAAATACACCTTGACTCAAAACATATTTTGGTCCAACTGATATTGTTTCTTCTATTCGTGTCATCATGAGCTACTCCTGAGACCAAATGGACCCACATGAATAAAGATATATGATTCAAATACACGGTGAATTTATCGCTATAAAGTCCTGACGTATTTAATCATGACATCGTATGACTCCACTATAGGTTCGATATCGAATCAACTCTGGATTCACGCGCGCTACATTTTATGTTTGTGAAAATAACCACTTTTATTTCACGGTCCACATAATCTTTTAACATATACCTTCGTGAATATCAGTAACGAGAGTGGGATGTAAAATTATCATTTTACCCATCTTGTTGTTATTTACTTAACTCATTTATTGATTGTGAATAAGAAAGACATAATAGTGAATTGTCTTGTACAATTCCCCATGTCTTATTCAATGATACATTTCATCGAGTACCAGGCTAGGTTAATTTATTCACACACCCATCAATAAAGCATAAGGTGATATTGTTGCATTTTACAATCAAATCACGAATTTTCATATATGTGTATCACACAACTCTAACATAGTTGAATCACGATCCTAACATCCAAGTTATTGTCCGGAAATTCGATCTCACTCCTTTGACGTATAAAAGATCGTAACTAACTAGGACAAGTTTCATATTCCCCTCAAGATTAAGGTAATAATACCCTTAATGTGTAACAATTAGATTTGAAGCTAGATAAACAGTTTTACTCCAAACAAACTTGTTACCTGGTCTACTCAACATATTTCACAACATATCTAGATCAACCGTTATAGTCTCAACTCCTATGCCCCAAGATCGGCATCCTTTTGTTTAACCTAACAGTCGTAATCGGACTCGATTGCCCAGTCGATTCTAAATCCGCGAATAACATTCTGAACTATTTCAGAAGGGTTTGTCTAGAAGACCCCTCGGTCTTTACTCTTCTTACATTGGTAATAGTTCCATGACTTGAGTAAATTATAAACGCACTTTAATTGATAGAAAAAACTTTCATTCATTCGTTAAATTTAGTAATACAAAATGTGTGAGAAATAACTAAATACTCATAAATAGTTATTGCATCCTACTTGATGAATATAATTCTAACATAATGACCATCAAATAAGTTGAATCACACTCAACCACAATTTTTTCTAGCTAAATATTGAAGTATAAATAATCGCATGGATAACAGCAACTTACACTGCCACAAAAGCAAAATAAGTGCCGATGTGAATAGCAAAATAACCCTTAATGAAGCTTCTAAAAGATTAAAAAAAACCCTCCACAACCAATGAGGAAAGGGCTACTAGAAGCTGCTCCGACCGTGTTAACATTTATCCAGCCTGATAGGGGAGGACGCCAATGAAGGGTGACCATGGAGGCGCAGAAGAATTAAAAGCTCATCTATTCAGAATTCTACATCATGCCAATCTAAGTCGCGTCTACTTCACAAATAGAACACCAAATGAAGAATATAGCCTCAGCAAACACATGGTGTCTTCCCTTAAAGGTTGCTTGGATATGAAAAAATCACACCACGAAAGAGACAATAATAATAGAAGTTTGTCTTGTAGCCTTCAATTGCTTGCTAAAAGATATTTCCATCGCCTCCTGCCAAAGTGTTCCTAACCTCTTCTGAAGAACACCATCATAAATTGCACTGGTGCTGAAATCTTGGCTTTTATGGATGTTTCATAGCTAGCTGGGGTGGTAAGTTCACTATTTTTAATTTTGTTGCAAGTGATCGCTTTTCTTTCTTTCTTATTCCAAGGACAGTTAAAGATTTTACTATTTAGGTGCTATATGATGATTTATCTTGGATCTTTATGCTTCGGCCATATAAAATTAGTTTAATCATCCGCGTAGCATGCAATTACAATAATCATTTGAAAACTACAGCTCTGCAATTACGAGAGTCATCCGCGTGGCATGCAATTGCAAATGATCCCTTTTCACTCTTTATTATACCAAGGACAATTAAAGGTTTCACTATTTATGTGCTATATATCATGGTTTATCTTGGATCGTTTTCTATTGTCCAATTGAGTTCTTTTGGCCATGGTTTTGAACCTAAAATCATGACTACAGGAATTCGAAACTTTGATATTATTGATATAGCTATTGTTTTCAAGTGTGGTTTTGAGATTTTGTCAGATGGACTTATCAAGAATCTACTCATGCTTGCTAATGTACGCGTGTATTTGGGCCTTAAACTCTTCTAAAAGTGTCTGTGTAGACTTGGGGCGTTTGATGCTGGTCAACAGTAAATGTATTTATGGTATTGCTTGAAAATAAGCTCAAAATTTATGATTATGTTTTTGGTTCCTCTCAAATTTATTTTGATTGATTGATGGCAAAGTATTTTTCATTTATCAATTAAGTTAGTTAACTATCCTTTCTATTTTGTTTTAGATAAAGTTGCAATTGGACATGATAAATTGTCGAGCATTTCAGAGATTATAAATTTATACTGTTGGGAATGGTGTTTAGACTTGATTGCAACTTTTATTCTAAGAAATCTTTATGGAAATATAGCAGAAGTTGGCTTAACTACATTTGATGCACAAAATAATTAATTTAATCAGTTCATCATTATATAATCACGTCTAATTAAAACTTATTTTATTTAGTTTGCTTATGAATCAAAATATTTTGTCGATCTTTTAGACCTCGTTAGCATACTGAAACAACATTGACATTATTACGTTCTTGGTGTAAAAAATATTATGATCAAAATTTAAAGATTGCCAAAAAATATGATTGAAGAAGTAAAGTAGATTATCATTTTTTATTATATGTTAGAAACACATAATAATTTTCCGGAAATGTTAAATTACTTAATGTAAAATGTGTTGGTGGGAAAGTTGACTATTTAAATTTTAATAAATAATATAATAATTAAAATTAAGAAGAAAGTATATAAATTGTTTTTAAGATTACATATTCTAGTTACAATAAAAAATAAAATTTTTTCTCTTTATGCAATGAAAGTGAAAATTAAGGATGAACTGATAAGGTAAAATATTCAAACATTTTTTGTTGTTGAAAGGGCAAATACATTAATCAAAATATTCACACAAATACAAGTAGCATACTTCAGGACATATACAAAATATGAAAGACAAAGAACAACTTTTATATCCAAGCATCTAAAACAGAATCATCAAAATAAAGATTCCTATTTCTGCTAAGAAAAACAAGCCTATCAAAGACCATACTATCAATCTTCCTAGACACAAGAGATAGATCCAGAATTTTACCTAAGAAAACTCTCCTATTCTTTCAAGTCATAAGCAGTAGAAAAAAGAAGAAAAAACAAGTCTAGAGCTAACATTGGAGTAAGAAGTAGAACCCTCCATACACAGTAAACAAGAAAGCAAAGAGCTCCAAGAACCCGTATTACAATGGAAATCACACCTATAAAAAAGCTGAAATAACAGAAGCTTAGTAACTGGACAATCATAAAATAGGTGATCTCTTGTCTCTACTCCATTTGTACAGAATACGTAGGAAGCTTGTCTAAACAAGAAAGCCAAGTGACAAAGGCACATTTAGGAATATACCCAGGAAACCACAACATTGTTGTCCAAGGAAGGTAAGGAAGTTGTTGAGACAAAGATCTATAAGTACTGCTAATGGAAAAATTTACCATTAGGAGAGACAGTCCAGAGCCAACTATTAACAGTAGACAAATTATAACCAGGAAGATCAAAGCCCAAATTAGTTAAGGTAACTTCCAAGACTACATTAGGCCAATGCCATCTTCCCTCTCTAATCAAAACAACCAAAGGAGAGTTAGTAGGAAGACGTGTATTCACAATTATAGTTTTCCCTCCTTTCTCAAATAAAATGCTTGCAGGATGCCAATGATCATGAAACAAAGAAACATATGCACCATTACCTACTCTAAGGTCACAAAAACCATAACATTTGCTTCTAATTTTTAGGAGTTTCCTCCAAGACCAGGTAGGGTCTGCAGTCATATTAACAACGAAGATGGATTTACCTTTCAAAAGATTATGATCACACCATGCAATCCATATGAAGTCTTTAGCTTTAATCACTAGCCTCAAAATGTGCTTAGATACGGCTGCAAAATTCTAAGTGACAAGGTCTATTAAACCTAAACCACCCTCAGATAAAGGAGAGCATAAGGCTGTCCAGGAAACTTTACCACCCTTTGAAACATTAGTTTTGCCTTGCCATAGACAGTTCCTGAGAGCTGCATTAATGTTCTTCATAACTTGTTTAGGGAGGATCAACAAATTAGCCCAGTAACCTTGGATAGCAAAGAGAATCGATTTAATCAATTGAAGCCTGCCTGCATAAGTAAAAAATTTATTCTCCCAGCTCTTAGTCCTCTGAATTATCCTATATACTAAAACATCACAATGGGTTTTAGTGAGCTTAGTAGAGATGAGAGGAAGCCCCAGATATCTGACTGGTAACGTACCTTGTACAAAACCAGTTTCCAAAATAATACTCTCTAACCTCTTCACAAAACCTAGAAAGAAAAATGTTGTTTTTACGCTCATTAGTCTTTAAATCAGACAACAAACTAAAAAGGTAGAGCCCTACTTTAATTGCTCTAATAGAAGAGAGATTGCCTTTACAGAACATTAGTAAATCATCAGCAAAGCAAATGTTCACAATTTTATCCCTCTTACATATGTAATGAAACTGAAACCCAGGTAAAGAAGCACAATGATGAAGAATACTTGTCAAAGTTTCCATAACTAACACAAAAAGATAAGGAGACAATGGGCCCCCTTGTCTAAGGCCTCTACCTCCTTTAAAATAGCCACGCATACCACCTTTACAATTAATAGAGTAAGGAGATGTAACACATTACATTATCCAGTCAATAAACTTATGAGGGAGGTTAATACCTTGCAAGACTTACCCAAAAAGAACCAGCTCACACTATCATAAGCCTTCATCAAATCCACCTTGAGAGCACATCTAGGTGTAGAAGAAGGAATATGAAAACCTCTAAGTAATTCCTGAGATAACAAAATATTATCAGCAGTAGATCTTCCAGGGACAAAAGCATTTTGGTTAAGGTTGATGATCTTAGGAAGAACAACTCTCAATCTGTTAGCTAGCATCTTAGTAATAAACTTGTACACCAAGTTACAACAAGAAATAGGTCTATATTCAGATATTCTAGAAGGATTGCTGACCTTAGGGACAATGGAGATAGTAGTAGCATTAAACTGTTTTAGCAAATCACCATGTTCAAAGAATTCAAGCACAACATTAGAAACATTAGTACCAATAATATGCCAAGACCTTTTGAAGAAAATGGCAGAAAAACCATTAGGACCAGGAGCTTTCTTATAATTAAAAGAAAAGAAAGTGTTCCTAACCTCTTTTGCATCGAAGTTTTGGATAAGGGTCGGTCCAACATTTAAATCAACTTTGTTAGGAAGAACTTGAGTGATAATATCCCAATTAATGTCTGGGATAAGTAACTGAGAGCCAAGCAGATTCTTATAGAACTGAATAACATGATTTTGGATGTCAATTGGTTCTATAAGGATGTTATCATTGTCATTAATAATCTAAAGTAAATGAGCCTTCCTTCTGTGTGACTTATCAGCATTAAAGAAAAATGTAGTGTTGTAAATGCGTGACTTAACAGCCTTCATTCAAACATTCGTAGAATGTGAATGCATTAATTTTAGAGAATTTCATGTTAACTCAAACAGAGGTATTCTTAATATTCTCGTAATCTCAAGTTCTCTCATTTTTCTTATACTAAACAAGATAATATTTTATATAACTAATGTTAAAGATTTCTGTAATTAAGATAACCTTAAGACAATCTCTAATATTTTAGTTAATCTGAAACGAAACTAAGACAAAAGTGATGTGGTTGCTAGTATTTAATTAATAAGATAATTAGCAAAGTGAGTAAAAGACAAACATAAAGATTATGATAAGTCATCAGATATATTATTGGTATTTTTAGAAAAAGGTCCCTTTGAAAATCACGTTCAGACAGATGGGCCAAGAATTGGTTTCCAGAAATTGAGGTCTTTTTATGATGAAAGGTCATTTTTACCCCCTCTTTGTGAAAGAAGTCCAAAAGCCCTAAGAAAAAGGTTGTTTCTTTTTCTTTTTCTTTTTCTTCTTCTTCTCTCTCTATCTCTCTCATGCATTTGTTTCACTTCTAGCATAGTTCATAAAAAGTCTATCTTGGTGAATCTTACGACTTCTGTACATGTTCTCAAAAGTTAGAGATTTTAGAAATCAATCCCTTATTTAATTCCAGACGTGGGTCGTGGCAACATGTTTTCATTTTCTTCTTCTTTGTCATTTTTTCTTTTAATAATCAATTTAAATTTGTGATTACGTTTTTGGATTGTTTAGGGAGTGAGCTTGTGGAAATCAGTATTTCATCACCGAACAAAACAGAGGTATATTTAAGCTGACGAAGGAAGCAAACATCATCTTACTTTCATTTCTTAAGCATGGGCAAACAAAAGTAAGCATTAATTTGGTTTGTTATTTCCCTAATCATTAAATTGGTTGGTCAATTAAAGTCATTAAAGCCATTAAGAAGAAAAATATTGAATTAGAGGTTCTCTCCCAACTTCATTATCTTTGAGTTTTGGTTGGTTAAGATTGTCTTTTGATCTGATTGTCTTTATTTATTATTTCTTCCTCCTTACGAGCGTTGAGAGAAAGAAATAAGAAATATCATAATAGATTTCTCCTTGTAAAGTTGATAGAAATGTGTATCCTAGATCACTGACCTATGTTGAAGTTTTTATTTTCTGTTACAGTATTCTTTTTCAATTACTGTGATGGTTTTTTTTTGTCTGCAAGGCTTTAATACTTTTGTAAGTAAATGGAAATAATTATTGTAAAATTCTTCCTATTTGATTTAGATTTGTTGAGCTCTCTTTAGATTCTTTCTTAATTAGTGCATGTATTTTGATTGATTACTTACAATTAATTTTACAGGAGGTTCACTTAATGTAATGATCTTTTACTTTCTAACATGAACTCCAAGAATCAAATTATATGCAAGGTAATAACATCAATGTCATTGACTTCTTAATTCCCTAATGTGAGGCTTCTCCGTGTTAGCCCAAAGACACTCCTTTTAGCGTTGACTGTTCAGCCAATTTGATATAAATTGCTTCTCCCCTTTGATAGTCCAATTACATTAGAGAAAATGATAGTCCAATGAAATGATGAGTTATGGTTGAATCTAAAAATTTATGAGAATTGAAAATACTTTTTGCTATAATTTATGTATATTTGGTTAAAATCTTATTGAAATTAAGGAATTTTGTGAAGTTGGAGTCACCCATAGTTCATGATTGTTAAACTAAGCTTAAATGGTTAATTGATAAACTTTGACATATGAACTTCAAGAATTAGGTGCTGATTGTGAGTGTGGAGAAAATAATAAATTTAAGAATTGTTGTGAGTTTAGTTCAAATAAATTTAATCTAAATTTTGTTACAGATTTGTATACATTTAATATAGATGTTGCTTCAAGGAATTGGTGATGCATTTGTTGAGACTCAAATATTTCTCTTCTTTGTTTGGTTGTTTATATTTAAGTGTATCTCATGAGGTTCTTTCTTATTTAACATGTCTGATTGTAGAATATTTACTCTTAAGTTTATCGAGTGTATTTTGAGATGAATCTATTTATTGATGTACCAGAAAAGAATAGAGTTTTTTTGTAGGAAGATTGCTATAGACTTGTTTATTCATTCAAAAAGAATTGCTAGTTGAAGTGTATTCACAATGTAACCTACTTAATGTGAAATATGTGTTTTAAGATTTTATTCTTGTCTGAATAGTTAAACTAATATGTATGTTATCTACTCTGATTCTAAAAATTCTAAAATGAATAAGACAAGATCTACTTGGACAGATCAGGTAGATTTTATAATCTAGTTTCTCAAAATAAGTAAAGTTTTCGGTTCTGGACAATTCAAATTGTAGTTGAAAAAATCTACTTGGTGACCAAATAGATTTTATAATCTACTTGGTCTAAGCAAGTAGAGTTTTAGGTTCTAGACAACTCAAATTGTAGAAGGTAAAATCTACTTACTCAGAGCAGGTAGATTTTACGATTCTAGATATTTCAAAATATTGAAACCAAAATCTACTTGGTCAGAGCAAGTAGAATATTGAATCTACTATGAAAGCTACTTGCTTTGAGCAAGTAGATTTTTATAATTCATAATTTTGAAGGCAATATCTACTTGGTCAGACCAAATAGATTTTATAATCAACTTGTTCGGAACAAATAAATTTTACGATATCGGACAATTTAAAAGATCGAAGGCAAAATCTACTTGTTTATGATTCTGGATAATTTAAAAGATTGAAAGCAAAATTTACTTACTCTGAACAAGTAAATTTTATAATCTACTTATTTTGAGCAAGTAGATTTTACAATTCTGAACATTTCAAAATATTGAAGGTAAAATCCACTTACTCTGAATAAGTAGATTTTATAATCTGCTTGCTCTAAGCAATTAAATTTTATGATTCTGGACAATTAAAAATATTGAAGGTAAAATCTACTTGCTCTGAACAAGTGGACTTTATAATCTACTTGCTCTAAGCATGTAGCTCTTTTTTTATTTTCTCAAAGAACAATTGGCTTTATCTTTAGATTCAAGATAAATAAACTGAAATGAACATTGACAAAAAAAAACTTACATTAAGAAAATCTACTTGCTAATAAGGATATATCTTCTAATTTTAATAATCAACCATAATTATTTAATATAATTAACTTTTCAAAGTCATTCTAAATAGGTTTCAACTTAATAAATAATTCTTTACATCAATGTCTCAAAGTAATAAATTCATTTTTCAACCAATATACTATAACATTATATATATGCAACAATCAGATGCAAAGCCTACCAATACTGAATAGTCCTGGCCTTTCAGTCGTTTCCTTTTGAAATTGCTTCTACAGGATCCTCTTCTTGAAGCCTATAAAGATAAAGGTACCAATTAAAAGAAATGAGGTAGAACAAAAATAAAACCAAATTTCTAGATGTAGTTTTAAACATTCTTTTGATAAAATTTACAAAGTCTAGAATTATAGATCCTAGACCAGAGATTTTTGTTGTTCAAAAAATGCATGTCAATAATAGCTTTCTTCATGTTCTCACTCAACCATGGTATTCACAATCTTCAAACAAAAACAACAACTTGAGAAGACTCATTCTTTGATTCGAGCTAATCACAATTTTAGGATCAAAATTGATCAAATCAAAATCGCAAATAACAATCACCCACATGAAGAAAATGTAAAATAAATCAATGAAATTTATAAAGAAAGAAGAAAATGACTTAAAAAAATGATTGAATGAGACACCATTTATGAGAAATGCTTTGAACGCCTCAAAAATTTTCTTAGGTCTTTTATCAAACATTTGGTGTACAATTTAAATTTTCATCATTTTCATAATAATCTGAACATAATGAATAAACTGAAATGTTGCTCTTCGGGCAGCCGCCAATGCATGACAACAATGATCCAATTTCTATGCCACATTCTCAAAAATTTCAATGAACTAAAGTAAATATGTAGCAAACAATGAACATTCGATGATTCATAATTTACTTAAAATACAATCCATTCCACACTTGGATTAATTTATATTTTATCATGAATTTGATTATAAAACTTCTAAGTGTACTCAATATAGATATAATCTTACTTAAACAATACAACACAAAAATCTGAATCAAGAAGAAACTAACCTCCATAAATGGAGTCCCGAAGTTTTCTCATCTATCCTTACCCACTTATTTCCTACTTCAAAACCCATATGCAACCAATGATTCATTAACAACTATTTACACTAGCAAGAGTAATCAAGATTGAATACAAATCTTAGCTCAAATTGACTGCTCAAAATAACTTAAATCTAGCATTTAGCATTTCTTGAATTAACAAGCATCGATAGACAACATCAAGAAATCAAATCCATTTTGTAGTCAAGTTAATAACCAAGTAACGGTTCCCATAGGCGATCAATCTCACCTAATATCCAACAATTAAACCAAAAGGCTAAAATTTTCAAAGTCATAATTAGTTACCCAGACCAATTCTATCACAATAAGGTAAAGTAAAATATACCCCATTATGGTTTTTAATGATAACAACGTAGGTCCAAAGAATCCTGATCTTCTCACTTCAACAAACATGCAAATAGTAAAATGAAATGAGAAAATTGTATGAATGTCATGCCATACGCCTTCCCCTCCTCTTCCTTAGTCAATAAACAAAATCAAAACACGCATTTGACCTTGGCCATTTTTACATCTATTTTTCTATTTTTTCAGTATTAGGCGAGTCTTTTGTTGGAATTTTGCATAAAGAGAGGTATGATACTTTATTTCTCTCTATTTCTTTGTCTATCTTTCTCACGTATTCGACATTGGCCATGTGATTTTTATTCTTATTTTATTATATAAACCTGTCATTTTAGCTATGTTTAGGCATGTAAAACACATAATTTAAATCTTGGGCATGCGGATATATTAATCTTATTTTAATATATTAAACTTGTATTTCTTGTATGTTGAGCTAGGTTAACAACAAAAGTGTAAAATCTAGCTATTAATTATTTATGTTTTCCATACGGAATAGTATAATTTATCAATGTAAGTCTCTTATTTGATGGATGTGATAATTGTGAATGTGTATATAATGAGTGCATCTATATTAAATTGATCAAATATAAAGAAATTTTGTGATGATCAAATTGAAACAATTGTGTTGTTTCGAAGTGGAATGTATACAGTGAAGTGGAATGTATATAGTAACTCTCAAAATTCATGTCTTATTCTCCCTATATCTGTATGTAATAGAAATATTTGATTTTTGGCGAAGTGTAACATTTATAATTTCTAGTATTCTCTAATTTTTTAGGTGAAATGTAGTTCGTATGGCCGTTTTGGTCACAATAAAAGAACGTGTAAGAACCCTACAAATTTATATGCTAGTTCTTCTCTTTGAAAATATTTTGCCAAATTCTGTATTGTTCTGTGTTCTTGAAATAGAAGAACTATCTGCAGCATACTCTTACTGTCTCTTTTATTTTGAATAAAAAATATCTTTTTAAATAGACATTTACGAGTCGTAAACGTATTTTTAACATGTTGAGTCAGGAGTTGCAGTGTGCTTTGTGCATATTTGTTACTGCCTTTGATATTTTTTTCCCTTGAAATACATATAGAGTTTACTTGAAATACATATACATATTTGTTACTGTCCCTATTATTTTGAATAAAAAAATGTGTCTGGTTAAATATATGTGATGCAGACGGTGTAGCATTGGAGTTTTTGGAGTGAATGGATCGTCGCACGTGCAGTCCACCTTCTAGAGGCCATAACTTTTGACTCCAGTTGACTCACATGGCCCGTAAGATATCAAATTGAAGCTCGTTTAGAGATATACATGTATAACTAGGTTTGCCTATTATGTCCCAGTTTCAAGTCCAAAAAAGGTCATAGGCACTTCGATGGCCTGAAAGTTGTTTTCACAAGTTTTGATTGTTTTCTCTATAATTCCAATTTCACTATTTTGTGATTTATCGAAATTGTTGCCTAAATCCTAGTAATTTCAAAATTGAACAGGTTTTAGAAGATCGAATTACTGGAAATCGTGCGTGATTCGACAATATTTGATATCGTTAGGTTTTCTTGAGGTTTCCGCTACATCAATATGTTTACGACTCGTAAACATATTTTTAACATGTTGAGTTTGGACGTGCAGTGCACTTTGTGCATATTTGTCACTGCCTTTTATGTTTTTCCCCTTGAAATTCATATATATTTTACTTAGTGGTAGTTAATTTTGATATTGTATTCGTGATATTTCAACAAGAAACATGTATAATTTAACCGCTATTCTTCTATTTGAAAATGTTTGTTTTGAAAAATTATGTATTGTCCTGGAAATATGTGAACTATCTGCAACATACTCTTACTGTCTCTTTTATTTTGAATAAAAATATGTTTGCTTAAATGAATGTTTATAAATGTCTCGTAAACATATATTTAACTGGTTGTGTTCGGAGATGCGATGTACTTTTATTGTATGTTTGTTACTGCATTTTATGTTTTTTCCTTGATATACATATAGATCTTACTAAGTTGAAATTGATTTTGATATTGTATTTGTGATATTTCTACAGTAAATATTTGTTAATTATATGTAAGAAAATTGAAAACATGTTTTTGACATATGGATTATGGAGTTGTGAAAAAGCAATGTTGAGTTTACAAGAAAACAATATCAAGCTTATAAGTAATGTACGTTATGTTTATAAATATTGTAAACATATTATCAACCACTTTTTTGTTTCTGAAAACTACGTCTTCTTTTTTAAAGTGATTTTTCCTACAATAAAAATTCAGAACGTGTTAAGTTTTCTTACATAAAAAAAATATGTTTTTTTACAAAATGTAAACATAGAGCTCACAAGTAATGTAAGTTTAGTTCTTTCATTTACGAGTGATGTTAACTGAGTACATTGTTTTTAACAATAAATTGTATGTACTTATTTATGATAGCCTTCACTTTTCATCTATTTTTCATCTTTTCAAAGATGAAGATGAAATCTCACTTATTTACCTCATCTTGATTCCTAATTATATTGGGGAGGGTTT
Organism: Datisca glomerata; assembly: GCA_003255025.1. Lineage (NCBI taxonomy): Eukaryota > Viridiplantae > Streptophyta > Magnoliopsida > Cucurbitales > Datiscaceae > Datisca > Datisca glomerata. The sequence continues at coordinate 732,492 of QANY01007699.1, forward strand.
TGTTCCTCAATTGTCAATTCCTTGTGGACTTACGCCACTTTTGTTTTTTTTCTTTCTTAGGGAGGCATTAGTTGCACCTATTTCCTAGGGTGACATTAATTGAACATATTCTAGTCGCGACATCACCATTTGAGGGAAGTATATCAAGAGCTGGATTAGTGGTGATAGACATCAACAGTTCTTTATGAGTCTCACCGTTGTCAATGAAACCAAATTCTAATTTTAGACTCACAAACTCATCTCGATGGTTTTGATTGTGGATGAGTTTCTCGTTGGTTGGGGAGGGTTTCGCGGTGGCTACTATTGGTTGGAGTGGGTTTCTCGGTGGTTCACGATGGTTCACGGTGATGGGTTTCTGTGCGTGGTTCACAATGGCAACTCACCTTGTCTCATCCGCTGCTCTCCGTGTCTCTGTGGCTTGGAGGTTGGATTAATTTTCTCCATGAAATAGTGGAGTGCTCGATCGTGTGTGAGAGAAAAATGGGGAGATGAATGTTTCCGTTATGTACTAAAATGGGCATTTTTAGAATCTCCTATTTTAGTCCGTGGTTATATTAATAGATGAGTCACTTTTACAGCTTCTATTATTTAGGAGCTATTGTTTCTAATTATTTTTTAGGGCTACCCATAGCAAAAGACCTAAACTTTATCCCACATGGATGAAATAGAATTTACAAAAATGGTAGTATTTAACCATTTTAGTAGGTGTTATAGTTTTTTTAGTCATTTTTAAACTTAATTAAGTTTATAATCAAGTTAGTTTGACCATGATTTTTTTGGTCAAAGGCAAAAAAAAAAGTAACTAAAAATATTACACTAGTACAAGTGGCATACCCTAAGACTAAAGACAAGGAAAAACAAGATTATAACCACCTATTTACAAAATTATTATCAAAGTTAAGGTTTCTTTCTTTGTCTAAGAAAAGAAGTCTTTCTTTGATCATAAAGTTAATCTTCCTAGAGAGCAAAGAGGGGTCAAGAGATTTATCAGCAAAGATCATCATCTTTCTCTCTAACCACAAACAATAGACAAAAACAGAAAAGGTAAGTTTAAAGCTAATAGTCAAACAATTTATGTTGTTGCTGAGATGCTGAAGCCAATTGATGAAAGAGGACCAAGATGCAGGAAGTAAATGCATATCAAATTTCATCATAAGAGGCATAAGAAGCTGCCTAGTAAAGTGGCAATAATATAATATATGCTCAATAGATTATGTACCATGAAAACAGAAGATGCGGTAGGGTCTAAAGAGTTGTTCCATTGCCAAATTCTATCTTTGGAGGAGAGCTTGTTATGTAGAGCAATCCACAGAATGAAAGATCATTTGAGAATGTTGCCTGAGAACTAAACTACATTAAGCCAGGGAACATAAGGTAATTGACTGCTCATAATCTTATATGTATCCTTGGTAGAGAAGAAGGTATTACCACCCCAAAGCCACTCGTCACACTACTATCTAGGTAGAATGGGTGAAAAGGAGGAATTCCAGTGGTTGAAGTAGGCTTCAATATCCTGGTTTGGAAAGAGCCAGTTGCCAGCTTCAATGAAATTTGACAGTTTGAATCCAACACTCAAACCAAAATGAGAAAATATGGTTAAACCAAAATTGAGTAGCAAAATACCATCACAATGCCAAGGATCAGTGAACAAACAGGTAGAAGTACCATCACATACTTGAACACTACAAAGATGCAAAGCTTTCTCTCTTAGATTTAACAATTTCCTCCAGGACCACGAATGGTCTGAATGCATCTTGACAGTAAAGATAAAATGGCCTTTTAGAAGGTAGTGATCACACCATGCCACCCAAAGTGAATCCTTACTTCTCCTAGAAAGCTTCTACAAGTGCCTATATACAGCAGCTCTATTCCAGATAGTGATGTCTTTCAGATTCAACCCATCTGAATTAAGAGAAGATCAGACAGTGTTCTATGAAATTTTAGCTCCATTGCTCTTGGTAGGGTTACAAGTCCACAGAAAATTCCTTAAAGATAAATTAGTCATCTTCATGACTTTCTTGGGGAGGATAAGGAGGTTGCACTAATAGCTTTGAATTTCCACAAGGATTGAGTTGATTAATTGCAACCTGCCAGCAAAGTTTAAATGCTTGTTTTCCCAAGCTTGAGCTCTAGCAATGATCTTATTAACTAGGATTTCGCATTTAACTTTATTAAGCTTTGTGGAATTTAAAGGGATGCCTAAATATCTCACAGGCAGATTCCCCTTGGTGAAACTTGTAATAAACAGAATGACTAAATGATCACCATCATTCACTGCAGAAAAGAAAATGTTACTTTTGGCCACATTGGGAGATAGACCAGATAAAGCACCAAATAACTCAAGCCCTTCCATTGCAACCTTATAGATTGAGGAGTACCTTTGCTAAAAATTAAAAGATCATCAGCAAAGCAAAGGTTTACAATTCTGTCTTTTTTACATCTTTAATGAAAGTGGAAATCAGGAGAAGAGGAGCAATGTTGCGTAATACCTGTCAATACTTCCATAACAAGGACAAAAATGTGGGGAGAAAGGGAATCTCCCTGCCTAAGGCCTCTACCTCCTTGAAAAAATCCTTGGTGGCTGCCATTAAAGTTGATAGTGTAAGTTGGAGTTGTTACTCACTCCATTATCCAGTTTAAGAATCTTGCAAGTAAGACAATGCAGAGGAGGGAATTCATCTTCTTCCTCAAAATTCCCCACAAATGGAGTAGACTTACTTGAAGCGGAGGGGTTACTCAAAACAAAAAGATTTGTGTCACTTTTGTAACTCTCAGCTCCTTTATCTAAATCCAGAATGAGAGAATTAATGCCCGTTGAATTTTTCACAAGAATCTTGCGTGGAAGCCCAGGACGACAACACTGAGGACCCCCAATGGACGAATCCTTATCTTTCTAAGTGTTGACACAAGCTTTGGCACTGATACCAATGCCGTGTTTGACACCATGCAGTCCACATTTGTCCTTATTTTTCATGCTTCAATCTAACCCTAGAAGAAACAAACTCCAAACACAGGAATCAAAATCGATGGGAAATCACCATTGGAGCGTTTGACCATGATTTTCTATTCTCATTTCACCATTTTCTAAGACATTTAATATTAGTGATTAAATAATAAATTAATTTATCATTTGAAATAAATTAATATATTTATTTATGAGGAAAAAGCCTTTAGATTTCCTCATTCATCGAAAATAAATTTGATTAGACTAATAACACTATAAAACTGCAAGTAAAACAATATATACATGATATATATATAACTGATTAACACTAATAATAAAAAAATGAGTTAATACTTTCATATATGACACAAAATCCACAAGATGTGATTATATACATGAGATATATATCATATGATAAAATATGATATATATACATAACTGATTAACACTAATAATAAAAAAATGAGTTAATACTTTCATATATGACACAAAATCCACAAGATGTGATTATATACATGAGATATATATCATATGATAAAATATGATATATATACATAACTGATTAACACTAATAATAAAAAAATGAGTTAATACTTTCATATATGACACAAAATCCACAAGATGTGATTATATACATGAGATATATATCATATGATAAAATATGATATATATACATAACTGATTAACACTAATAATAAAAAAATGAGTTAATACTTTCATATATGACACAAAATCCACAAGATGTGATTATATACATGAGATATATATCATATGATAAAATATGATATATATATATATATATATATAACTGATTAACACTAATAATAAAAAAATGAGTTAATACTTTCATTTATGACACAAAATCCACAAGATGTGATTATATACATGAGATATATATCATATGATAAAATATGAATAATATTAATGTAAGTATTTTTATTATTTATATCTAATTTTCATTTTATTAGTCTATTTTATTTCTATAAGTACTTATATAATTTATTATGAAAATTATTATCTCTAAATACTTTCTAATATATTTACTAATATAATTTTCATTAAATGTATTTTTTAAAAGATGGGTTAATCCCTTATAGTTATGGGGAATTAGTTGTGCTTTTAGACAAATACATAGTTACTAATTAAATAATTAAATATAAAATAACAATAAATAACAATTTGAATAAGTAATTTTTTAAGCAGATTTTTTAACAAATCAGTTAACTTAAGCATATTTATATCCTTCTATAATCATGGTGATCAAGCGTAAAAGGTGGAGCGAGTGCATTTGTAATATAAAATTTGTTTAACATCGAGTGAGTTTTTTCAGTTAAATAAATAATTTTTTTTAGTAAAATTCAGCTAAATAAGCACATTTTTAACTGTGAAAAGATTGTTCAATGTAGTGTGAATTCATATTTCTCCAATAATTTATAATAGAAAATAGAAAGTGATTGTTATGAATCCAATATTGAACTACAAACTAACACTGTTCTTACCAAAAAATTTTAGGAAGTAGATTAAAAGTTATTGTTTTGAAAATATGTCATTCTCCATTTTCTCCATTGTTCTTACCGGTTCTCAATGTTTGTCTATTTTTTCTTCTTTATGAAACGTAGATCTGTAAATTATTCATATCACAATTTTTTATTGTAGTTCTCTAATTTTTTGTATTGTCGGTCAATCTTGTGAAAAATAGAGATGAAGACAATAGATTTGAAGAGGTCCAGTTCAAAAGGTACTCAATTTAATTTTATCTTTGCACCCATATATTTTTCTATTAGATTTATGAGAAAAATACATTTTTAGTCCATTAACTTTCATAAACAGACCAAAATGGAACACCAACTTTTATTTTAACTAAATTCATCCATTAACTTTAAATTTTGTTTCGATTTTATTTTTCTGTCCATCTCCATTAGTTTTTCCATCCACATAACTTACTTGAACGCCATGTATATCACATGTGGATGTCTCATTCTAATTTTCTGAACTTTTTTTAGCTTTGTTTATCTTTTTATAAAAAAATTTCTTTAATTTGTGGAGTCCATTTCACTTCTCCTTCTGAAGTCTGCTGAGTTGAGTTATGGAGCACGACATCCAGTGCTGCTTGCTTAAAGCCCTCGGACGCTGAAATGTAAAGAAGAGAAATCTGAGTTTGTTCGAAGTTATGGAACTTGTTCGAAACTCTCTTACACAATTTGTCTACTCTGTTTTTCGTTCCTCTATCAAAGCTAGATGATGGGCTTGTTTAGCTTTGAAAGTTTGCCCTTTTTTTGTTCCTCACTCTCACTGTATGATTGAAATAATAGTGTAAATGAGTTTAAGCAGAATGGTTCGGGTCTTTTTTATCTATTTAAACAATTCTAATTAAACAAAATCTAGATGATAGATATGTCTTTTGTGCTTTGGACTCTATAGTCAAATCCTTTTGGTTGACGAAGAAACAGAGGTGAAGTAATTTATCAGAGAGTTGGGTCAGAAATTATAAGCGAATATGGTAATTGCATCAACAACGTGTATAGAGAAGTGAACGATCCAAACATGGCAAACAAAGATCGGCTAAGGTGGGGTTTAGGGGTGGGGTTGCCTTGGTGAAAACAAAAATAGGTTAAAAAATGTAAAGAAAGCTGAAAGAAAGTTAAGAAAAAAAATGAGACACTTGGCATCCATGTGTCGTCTACATGGTGTCCTTGTCAACTATGTGGATGGAAAAACTAACGAAGATGGGTGGAAGGACTAAATCTAAACAAAAATTAAAGTTAATGGATGAATTTATCAAAATGAAAGTTAATGGATGAATTTATCAAAATGAAAGTTAAGGAGTCATCTTAGTCTATTTATGAAAGTTAATGAACTAAAAAGGTAATTTTTCCTACATTTATTGTTGTTCATTATTTTAGCAAATAATGACGATGAGTTAATATTAAGTACATATTAGTAATTAGTCATGGTTAATTAATAAAATAGATTGAATAAATCAAAAAAATTATTCTTTATTTGATATGTTTTTATGTTTACAGAAGCAAGAGATATTTATTATATTAATAAAATATTCTTTATTATTAAGATAATAAAATCATAGTAACAGAGGTTCAAATTTAAACTAGATATAGATTTTCTCATGGTTGTTAGGATCGCGATCCGGATCGAACGATTTTACAATCCAACAAGGTGTGAACGATTTGGATCGCATGTAAGAATCATTTTTTTTTGTAGGATCGGGCTGGGATCGTGATCCGGAGCATAGGATCCCATGCGAACGCAATCCAGCACCGATCCCGGACCTCCACTGAATCATCTGATTTTTTTGCTTGGGTCGGGCACATGCTATGCATAAAACACGCAAACCCACCATTTCTCTTTGAAAAAACCCTTTCTCTCCACATCTCTCGCGTCTCTGACTCTCGCCTCCTTCAGTCCTGCTTCCAAGGTTGTTCCTTCTCGCGGGTCGATTCTCCATTTTTTCCAACCTCAAGGTTTCCTCTCTCTCTCTCATTTATGTTCTGTTCCACAATTCACAGAATCATAGTTATTGTTTGTGCTTTTTTCTTATTAGTTTGTGTTTTTCTCTTTGTTTCGGTTCATAATCTTTGTTCTGTTCTGAATCTGGCTGGACATCTGGTTAAATTGTGCTTTTTTTCTTAATTTGTGTTCTTAATCTGTTAATTTGTGTTCTTAATTTGTATATTTCCGGATCTAATTGTATTTTGTGGCTTTGTTCTTAATTTGATGAGTTATTTGCTTTAAACCTACTTAATCTGACTGGACATTTGGTTAATGTTTGCTTCGGTCTTCAATTCAACATTCTTTGAGGTTTAAGTTATTTTCTTTAAAAATGCTTCGAAATAAGTTAACCCTTGTGTGAATCATCATTTCCGGATCCATTTATTAGAGTTAATTAGTGTTTTGTTCTCTGTTCTATTCTTAACAAATTCGGTTCATAATTTTTTGTTCTATTGATCTGATCTGAATCTGGCTGGACATGGTTAAATTGTGGTTTTATTCTTAATTAGTGTTATGTTCTCTGTTCTTAACAAATTCTGATGTCCTTACAATGTTACATTTATTTTTTTAGTAATCTCTACAAGTGGAAGTAAAAGTAACTCAAGTAAGAGTGATAAAAGAAAAAATTTATCTGGGAACCGATTAGATCCGGGATGGGAACATGGGATAGAAATTGATCGTAATTTGAAGAAAGTGAAATGAAATTATTGTGATGTTATTCATTTTAGGGGTATTTTTCACCTTAAACATCATTTAGCTAGTACGAGAGCAAATGTTGAGGCATGTCCTAATGTACCTGTGGAGGTTAAAAGAAAGTTTTTAGAAAATTTGAGAAATCAAGTGAAGAGTCTTGCAAGTAAGTGATGGTGATCAAAACCTCGAAACCTCGATGGTGGTTGTGGTTCAAGGGATATGAATGATGACTTCATTGGAGAGGTTGGACTTGGAGAAAGTAATGATTCTGAACGTGATGAAGAGATTGATGGTGATGACACCATTGATGGAAGAATCAATGATGACTTTCATTTTGATGATTAAATGTTATTAAGTTTACTTGTCTTGAACTTGTTTAATTAAATTTCTTCCTTGAAAACTTAGAAGTATGAGAATTCTACTTAATATTATGTTGTTTTAGATGACTTGATGTTATTTTTATTTAATAAATAGATGGTTTGATGTTATATAATCATTTTCCTCAATGCATTGAAGTATTATTGGCATAAATATACTTTTTACTAATCAATTATTAAAAATGGGTAGGATCTTACGATCCTCGATCCGATCCTACGATCCACGATCTTACACCCTTCCACCGTTCCTAGGTAGGATCGCGATCCTGACAACCTTGAGTAAAACTTTATGCAATCTTCTTATTTCACATAAATTCTCTTAACCTGGGAATCTGCAAAATATAGACAAAGAAATCTCAAGATGAAAAGAGTTGGGGTGGTTTTCTCGCCTGAGAACCTCTGATATCTAAGTCAATATCATGAAGTAATTTTGACAGAGTTTTCCTTAGGGGAGAGTTATTTTCCTTGCTCTGTTATGGATGGAGTATTTATACCTGGAACCTTCGGGGAGGGATGTGTGTCGAGGAAGCTTTTATATTATCGTACAAGGAATTGTGTCGAAGACGCCTTAGAGATATGACAGTTTTATCTTATCATGATGAGTTGGGGGTGACATTTATAACTTTGTTTCTTGAGCTGACATAAAGGTCGAGATGACATGAAAAAGACTTGTCTGACATGAGAGCCGGTGACTAAACCCCTGAACCAGGAGATGAATTGGGGGCGCCACCCCAGTCCCTACTTTAGGTGTGCAATGATGGTGCTAATGTTGGGTCGTCGTTCAAACATCCAGGCCCTCAGCGCGTACTCTTCTGTTCCTTACGAGCTCTATCTATCCCGACCTTTTCCCTGTTATGGGGTGGTGAGGCCAAGTCGGGTAAGACGCCTAGCGCATGACTAGGACTTGGTGAGATTTGGCTCGGGCCCAAGGAGTTCGTAGGGATTTAGAGGCTCGATTATTTGATCGTGTTAAGATTATCATGAGTCTTCGTCAGCAGGAGAACGTCCTGTTAGAGAAGTTCTGACTTTAGGAGAATATGCTCGCTTAGGCTGAAAGTTAGGAGACAGAGATTGCTCAACAGCTTGCCTTGGCAGAGGCTGCTTTGCAGGAGAGATCTGACCGACAATCTGAGAATCCTGCAATGAGGGTGGAGGGCTTCAGAGAGTCTCCCAAATTCAAGGTTGTCCTACTCTTGGAATTCTCCCTAGGATGCGACGGCTTCCGATATGAGATCGTCGAGGCTCATCTTGAGTTGGACTTGAGCTTCCACAACTGCCCTCTTGAACCTTCGCCTTGTCCTCAAAGTCCTAATGTGATTCATGCAAAGTATTCCCAACCTTCTCATGTTGTCATTGGTCTTCTGGTGTTGGAAGTCGCTTAGGTTGATCCCATTGTCAGGGGGGTCCCTTTTACCTTTGGGTAAGCTGAGGAGGCCCACCCCCCATCCTCAAAGCTCGCTTATGATTTATGTCGACGCTTCTGGAGCTTTTACTTTTCATTATTTTTTATAATTTTTCCTTTTGTCTGTAACCATTTCTTCTTCTTTTGAATGAGGACGTGATTTCTTTGAGGATTCTGTCTCCTTTCTTGCTTTTTTTATAATTCTTGTTAGCCTCAAACTTTTGGCCGGGCATTAAGTTCCTAAAGCATTATTATCGCCAAGTTTAAACTTTATTTGGATGGATGTTTTGGTTTTTCTTTGTTCTTGCTTCATGGATATTTTAAGCAATAATTCATGTTATCCTGGGTAATGGGGTTACCTTTATTTTCCCTTTCCTGGTAGGTTATTGTCTTTTAAGGAGGTCGGGTCACGTGGTCCTCTCGTAGCTTCAAGATTTTTTTAAGTATTGCTCCACGCGGGAGGTCGTGTTTGTAGGACCTGCTTCATAACGAGCTAGTTCCTCCACCGGACTAGTTGAGGGGCAGGCCTTGGCTTCATTTTCTCCTTTGTCGTCCGGTCGTGAATCTTTGCTTGAGGAATTGCCTTTTCCTTTCTGGAGTCTAGCCAAGCACTTATACTCTAACTAGAGCTCTTTTCCCATCTGGCAAGCTAGGACGCTTCGCCAGACATCACTTTTTTCCTTTTTGGAGTCTAACTAGGTATTTATATTCTAATTAGAACTCTTTTCCCATCTGGTAAGCTAGAGTGCTCCGCTAGACATCATTTTTTCTTTTTTTGACTCTAGCCAGGTATTTCTGCCTGACTAGAGCTTATTTCCCATCTGGCAAGATAGAGCGTCTCACCAGACATCACTTTTTCCTTTTTAGAGTCTAGCCATGCATTTCTGCTCTGACTAGAGCTCATTTTCCCTGAAAAAATAGCCTTTATATTTGATGTCCAGGTGACGTACAATCCTCTGCCCTTTTTTTATTTATTGGCAGTAAACCTTCAGGTGCTTCGCATTCCAAGGGTGTGTCAACGCCCATCCGTCCATGTCATATAGTTGATACGTGTCAGGGCACACTACATCTGTTACGGATTAAGGTCATTCCCAGTTGTGCTCCAAGGCTCCTACTTCCATGTCATTCCTTTTTTGAAGGACCGAGTCACCCTTTTTTGTAGTATCTGAGGCTATGAGTTGGTGAGCTTCGTTTCATAGATTGGCCTGGTCTCGTAGCTCTTCCAAATCGTCCAGGTTGTGCCTAAACTCGATGACGTTTTGCTTCAGGTCGTATCGCTGGACTCGGTGGGAGGGTATGCCAGTTTCTACCGGTATAACGGCCTCTGTGTCGAAGGCTAGTCTGTAGGGGGTTTCTCTTGTTGTTGTTCTTCTCGTGGTCCTATAAGCACACAGGACATTTGGGAGCTTATCAACCTATAACTATTTCCTTCCCTCCAGTTTGATCTTGAGGTTATGCTTGATAGTCTTGTTGACTGCCTTTACCTGTCCATTGGACTATGGGTGGAAAGTTGAAGGGGTGAGGTGTCTGATTATGAGGTGCTCGCACGCCCACTTGAATCTGACATTATCAAACTATTTACCATTGTCCGTGATGATTGTGAGGGGGACGCCAACCCTGCATATCACGTTCTTTCGTATGAATTTCATGGGTTTATGTTCCATGATGGTGGCTAAGGGCTCTGTGTCTACCAACTTGGTGAAATAGTCAATAGCGACAATGGCAAACTTGTTCTGGCCTTTTCTTATTGGTAGGGGCCTGATTAAGTCCACCCCACCACTGAGCAAATTACCACAAATATAGATGGAGGTGAGGAGTCCCGGTGGTTGGTGCGGAATATTTGCGGTCTTCTTGCATTTGTCGCATTTTCTTATAAAATTCTTGGTATTTGTGATCTTCGTTAGCAAGTAATACCCTTGCCTTTTTAACTTATGGTGTAGCACCCAGGCACCACTGTGGTTCCCACAAACTCTCTCGTGCACCTCCTTCATGACGTATAATGCCTAATCAGGTGTGATGCACCTCAGGTAGGGATATGAAAAGGCCTTTTGGTACATAGTTTCATCGACAATTATATAGTTGGCCGACCTGAGGTGGAGCTTTCAGGCGACTTTCTTATACGGGGGTAGAGTTCCACTCGTAAATACTTAAATATGGGGGAGATCCACGATGGGGCCACCACTGTCCTGCTGGTTTCCAACACTTCCTTTCCACTGATGCTTGGGAAGGGGAAAAACTCCATTGGTACCTTTCTGCTACTCGGTGTCGTAGGTGGAGGCCAACTTGGCCAACACATCCACATTAGTATTCTAGCTCTAGGGGATCTGTCAGATCGTGTAGGAATCATATTTTCCAAGGAGGGCCCGTACTTGGACCAGATATCTAGCCATATCATCCCCCTTTGTTTGATACTCCTCGTTGATCTTGTTGACAATGAGTTGGGAGTTACTGTAGATCCTCAATGTTCTCACATTCATTGTCCATGCTAACCTTAGCCCTGCGAGCAGCGCCTCATAACATGCTTCATTGTTTGAGGCTTTGAACCCAAAGTGCAGGGTGCATTTGATCCAAGATTGATAAGGTGCTAAGAGTAGTACACCCACTCCACTTTCCATCTCATTCGAGACACCATAGACATATAAGGTCCAGAGGTCCTCAATGGTCTCCACTTTCTCTTCACGGCCTGTCGTCATGTCCGTGATGAAATCCATTACTGCCTGCCTTTTGATAGCGGTTTGGGGGACGAACTGAAGGTCGAAATCACTAAGTTTGATGACCTACTTAGCTATGCATCTCGAGAACTCTGGTTTTTCGAGGATCTGGCTGAGCGGGGAGTTTGTGAGGATTTAAATGGAGTGGGCTTGGAAATACAAACATAGCTTCGGTGTTGTGGTATCAAAGGTGAGGGCCACCTTCTCCAGGACCAGGTAGCATTTATTTCCCCCCACAAATGCCCTTGCTAATATAATAGATTGGATTCTAGGCGAGGTCATCCCCTATTCAGACCACGATGACACTGATAACTGTTTCAGAGACCACCACATATAAAGGCAGTACCTATCCAAGCACGGGTTTGGAAAGCAGTGGTGGGGAACTCATGTAGCTTTTCAGGGCTAAGAAGGCCTCCTGGGACTCCTCGGTCCATTTGAACGACGTAATTGTGCAGTCAATTAATTTCAAATAAGACGTATCTTGCTCAGACTGATAAATAAAGCTGAAGTTATAGTGAAAACTGCTAGTAGAAAACCAAAATAACTAGTTATAGTATGCATGAAAAGGCTAAATGAAATAAAATATGTTCTTTTTATACATATGTTTAGAAAGCACTTCCCTAAGTTTCCATTTCTGAAAGATACAAGGATAAGCAAAAATACCAATTGCAAGAAGAAATTCAATTGAAAATTTCTTCCTCAGGATTTTGAGAAAGGAAGGCATTTATCTGTCGCCTGCGAGATGAAGCGGTTAAGCGCAACGACCAGTCCTTTGAGACACTAGACCTCCTTGATACTTCTCGGGGGTTCCATCTCCAGCAATGCCCTTATCTTATCGGGGTTGGCTTCGATCTCTATTTGGTTGACTGTAAAGCCCAGAAATTTTCCTGAGCTGACACGGAAAGCACATTTTGAGGGGTTCAACTTCATCTAATATTTCCTCAAGGTGTCGAACGTCTCAGCGAGCTCGCGACGTGGTCTACAAATCCATTGCTTTTGACGATCATATCATCTACATATACCTCATTGTTCTTCGATATTTGTTCGGCGAACACCTTGTTCACCAGCCTTTGGTAAGTGATCTCTACATTTTTTAATATGAAAGACCTCACAGTGTAGCCATAAGTCACCCGACTAGTGATGAAGCGGATTTTTTTCTGGTCGGGTGGATGTATCAAGATTTGGTTGTACCGGAGTACGCGTCCATGAAACTGAGAAGATCATGTCCCGATGTGAGATTTCTCTCACGAAGTCAGAAACAATCATACACTCAAATAAGTCCACGGAGTCAAGTTTTTCTATTTAATTCTAGATTAAAGTTGTTTCCAGGAAAATTAAAATCTCGATGGTCAGACCCTTTTAAATTACTTAAAATGTACCATTGAGGAGCTGTTGACTTAATGTATGAGAAAACAGGTAGGGAGTTTAAAGTAAATGGCCAAAGTGAAGCAATATTAGGGCAGTGAGGTGGATAGAATGAAGAACTCAATCTCACTCAAAGACATGTGATACATCACTCAAAGTCAAACTGAAAACTTTAAAACAAGCGTTATATATGATAGGCAACCCAAGATATTTCTTCTCTAGCTTTTCCATTTTTTATTTTTAATGTTCTTTATTAAAAGTTATTTTTCTAATTAGGGTTAGAATCTCTCAATGACTCATTCTTATTCATTATTCCTTATTTGGTGCTATGAAATATCTCATCTGAATAGAATATCTTTTTTATTTGATTATTGTAGGAAAGTCAGAATGTGGGTCTCAGCGAAAAGGCATTGTGAAAAGAAGGGTTTAATTAGAATTTGTCACTGCAACGCTGACAAATGGAGAGCTAAAACATCTAGGCGTCAAATCAATGAAAATGTCTTAGAAATATTCACGCTTTAAAGTATTATTCCATAAAAATTCAAAAACTTAACCGCGAAGCAAGTATCTTTCAAAATTTTCGTGATGATTCAACGAGGAAGTACCAGGTGGCGCAATTGGGAGGCACCCCGTTTACTTTAAAATTCAAAAGCCTTGAAGCCAACCTTACCAAGCAACGAAATTCACAAACCCTCAAAAAGCATTTTGCCTTCTCCTTTTTCCCAAATTCGATCGTTTTCAAAAACCTAAGTGCAAACCCTTTGTTCTCTAAAAAATTTACTTTTCTCTTTCAACAATTAAAAAGGAGGGCCAACTAAAGAAGTTTATTGTACCCGAAAAGTTCATCAATGAGGAAGCTGAGAAGAGGTATGAAGAAGAGAAAAAGTGTCAAAAAGTTCCACAAAGAGAGGGCTTTTTTATTAAGAATATCCCATCCTTGGGATTGCCCTAAACATTGCGGCGATTATCACTCAAAGAAATTGGAACACGTTTGGTTAGCATCTTGAAAGTTTTATTGATGAATAAATAACATTGAATAATTCTACATGACTACACCAGTCAAGTAATTAACCAAATTGTAAATGATCAAGTGATGTATCAATTATCTATATGTTTATGTTTATTTATCATTCTAATAAATTAGAATACACTAACCTATATTTCTTATGCATGTATAGCTGATGCTACATCACAGTATATTTATTCATTTTAGTTGTGCTTGAGTTTCAATGGCTATTTTGATGAAAACATAGAGAGAGAAAATTATGTACCATTTTCCACGGTGCCAATATTTTGACACTGGAAGAATGGTTCCATCATAGCAACGGTTCCCGACTGTAAAACCTCGACCGTTCTGACACCCTCTTTTGCTTCTGTCTAAACTTCATAGTCGACAAATTGACGGTTCCTAACGGCTAAAAGTCATTCCTTCTAACAGTACAAAGAAAGAGCAAGTTGTGAGGTCACTGTGGTTAAACCAAAGTACCGTATACCTCTTTCCAACGTTAGTAGTATTCGACATATGTGATTCAAAATTATTTTAGATATACCAATTTTCCACCAAAGAATTTTCAATTTTTGTTTTTTATGATGGTTTGTTATTTTGTATTTGGAAATTATGAACTTTTAAGGACAATTTTTTTATTTACGAGTATCTGAAGGGTAAGAATTATTTTATTATTCACCAATGCGTTTCATTTTGCTATATTTATTCATAATCTTCTTCTCATATAATTTTTATATCTTATTATATAGCGTAGTCAAAATAGCAATGCATAGTGTACTTGACAAAATAAAGTTATATAAATAGCGATGAAAAATAATTTTGTTCAAATGAGGATATTTAAGCAAAAAAAGTTTGTGTACAATTTAATCGGATCAAGGATTTGTGATATTAACTTTTTTCATACCTTAAAATAACTTCTCTCCAAAGAGTGGTATCAATTGGGAAACTTTTATGATACCGGGATGCTGGGCTTTTGTGACTCTTAGATTGCATTTGTAGTAATCTGGGCCACACAAAGCCCAACAAGTAGTAGATTTTTTTAATTTTTTTTATTCACCAAATATGCAGTAAGGTTCACCAGATACGTACAAAAGAATAATTCTTAGTGGGGTTCACCAATTATATAGTGGGGTTCACCAATTACGTAGTGTGATTCACCAAATATGTATAAAAGAATAATTCTTGGAGGGGTTCACCAATTACGTAGTGAGGTTCACTAAATACGTACAAAAAAATAATTCTTGGAGAGGTTCACCAATTACGTACTGATGTTCACCAATTACGTAGTGAGGTTCACCAATTAGGTAGTGGGGTTCACCAAATACGTACAAAAGAATAATTCTTAGAGGGGTTCTCCAATTACGTACTGAGATTCACCAAATACATAGTGAGGTTCATCAATTACGTAGTGGGATTCACCAAACACGTACAAAATAATAATTCTTGGAGGGGTTCACCAATTACGTACTGGGGTTCACCAATTATGTAGTGAGGTTCACCAAATACGTACAAAAGAATAATTCTTGAAGGGGTTCATCAATTAAGTACTGGGGTTCACCAATTACGTAGTGAGGTTCACCAATTATGTGGTGGGATTCACCAAATACGTACAAAAGAATAATTCTTGGAGGGATTCACCAATTACGTAGTGTGGTTCACCAATTACGTACAAAAGAATAATTCTTTGAGGGGTTCACCAATTACATACTGGGGTTCACCAAATACGTAGTGAGGTTTACTAATTAAATAGTGAGATTCACCAAATACGTACAAAAAAATAATCTTGGAGAGGTTCACCAATTACGTACTGATGTTCACCAATTACGTAGTGAGGTTCATCAATTAGGTAGTGAGGTTCACCAAATACGTACAAAAGAATAATTCTTGGAGGGGTTTACCAATTACGTAGTGGGGTTCACCAATTACGTACTAGGGTTCACCAATTATGTACAAAAGAATAATAATTCTTAGGAGGGGTTCACCAAATATGTACAACCTAATCGCCTATTTTAGCCCCTAAACGCCATCCTAAAGGTGTCAATCGTCATTGTCGAACCCAATGGCCAGTTTATTATCCCTGATCGCTTGTTTTAGTCTCCAAACGCCATGTTGAAATAGGCGATCACTAATCTCCCTCCCAATCACCACTTTTTTGCTCCTAATCACCATTTATAGAGCTCTAATAGACATTTTTCACAATTTTTTTAAAATTAAAATTTTTGTAATTATTTATCATATACCGGAAAAATCATCGATAAAAATAGAAAAAACTCGTTATTTCAATGCAA
The DNA here is from genome assembly GCA_003255025.1 of Datisca glomerata. NCBI lineage: Eukaryota > Viridiplantae > Streptophyta > Magnoliopsida > Cucurbitales > Datiscaceae > Datisca > Datisca glomerata. The sequence continues at coordinate 748,785 of QANY01007699.1, forward strand.
ATATTCATGATACTCACTTATCATGTGAAATTAGATTGGATTAATTAAGGATTCTCGATACAATTGAACACTTATTCATAAACTTGTTAAAAGTTGTCATTGATAATGTTGTTGTGCTTTGGTGATAAGTATCGAGCGAGACGAGTTTTCACCATATATAATTATAGGCTGTGATGTTATGATGGTCGGTAAATCCTATTTATCGGTTTGACGAACACATATAACCCTCAATGTCAGATTCTATCTATAAATCGAACATATCCGTTAAAAGTTTGAAATTGAATATTAAAATTAAAAATTTTAACCTTTAATTTTATAAATTATAACCCCATAAAAATTGAAAAATAACATATTTACGTTTTAACCTATAAGCATATAAAAATCCTAAAAATTAAAAGAGATGAAAATTATGAAAGCCCAAAATTAAGACCTAAACAGCTTCCGGGCCTCCAAAAGTACTTAAAGTAGTGTTGTTTAGACCGAAACTTGTTATGCATGTAGATCTCTGAATAAGTTTCGATTTGATATCTTACGGGCCACGTGGTTCCACCCGAGTCAAAAGTTATGTCATCCAGAAGTTGACTTGCGCCAAACGCCACCAGCAGACACCAAACGCCAGCCATGGCTGGCGAATTATGGGTCACGTGGTTCCACCTGAGTCAAAAGTTATGTCATCCAGAAGTTGACCTGCGCCAAACGCCGGTTACCATGGCGTTTGGGGCCCAAATACCACCAGCAGGCCCCAAACGCCAGTCTTGAATGACGACTCGCCATGTAGTGATGCACTAAGACATTTTTTACGTACACTTAGCCATTTTTATAATTTTTCACATACACTTCATAATTTTCATTCACTTAGTAATTTTCTCACCCTTTGTTATTTTTATGTACTTGTTTTACCACATAACCATATTTTCATGCACTTAGGAATTTTTTCTACTTTGCCATTTTCATGTACTTGTTTTGTCACACAACCATATTTTCATGCACTTAGAAATTTTCTCTACTTTGCCATTTTCATGAACGTGTTTTGATGGAACTTAACTATTTTCATGTACTTAATAATTTTCAAAATGTAGCCATTTTCACAGAAGTGTTTTAATAAATTATTTTTATACACTTGGTCATTTTCACACGCTTGATCATTTTCATACCTTTAACCATTTTCAAATAGTTAGTCATTTTCACATGCTTAGTCATTTTCACACACTTGTCAATTTTCATACACCTATTTTCACATGTACTTGGTCATTCTTATTCCATTTATTCAAGCTCTCTTCAAAGACTTCACATACTTAATCATGTTCACACTCTTAACCATTTTTACATAATCGATTTTTTTCACATACTAATCTCTTGAAAATCTTTATGAAATAATAACTCGTTGCTGAATAAAAAAATCAATTCAGACTTTCCTTTTAAAAAGTAAATCATTCATTGGTATCACTACATATACATATTATTTTTCATTATAACTTACTTTTTGGTTATAACACGAATACAATGACGAAGGATTTTTAATAGTTGCCTCAGCTGCATCGTTTCATTCCAAGTTGGATATGTATTCTCCTCTTTGTAGAGGTTCTTCCATTTCTTCAATTCACTATCATTTAAAAAATGGTGAGGAACCCAGGCATTGCAATGAGTGCAGCAAACCGCGTTAGGGTATCCCAAACAACTGATTCAGTCTAGCATTCTTTCCAGGTCACGACATCAGTCACAAGAAGGACAGACAAACCCAAAATTGCAGCAGTAACAACATCCACATTGATCATCCCTCAAAAAATCCAAAGGCCCACCTGATATAAAGATTGAAACGGGTGTCATCTTAAGGAACACATATTCACATAAATATTAGCGTAATAATCAATTTATGAAAATAAGTTGGGAAAAAGAAATTAACAAATATCGAACATTTAAGAAACCAAGTTAACGGAAAATAAAGTCAAAGAAGGATTTAAGTTCTTAAAACAAACTTAGTGTGAATAATTTAATATTCCAATGGCAACCATTATTAGATATATTTATTAAATATACATGAAAAATAAAGGGAACCTCTTCTGAGGAAAACTTTTGAATCCAAAAGGTGTAAATACCAATTACAGCAAAACTCTCACATAAAAACTAGCATCGTAGTTAACTGCTATTTTGTAAAACTTATGTAAGATAAACCAGGATGATGGATAAAAAAGGACACTTGATCTTTAACAAACAAATATACTTCAACAGTGTCAAACACTCAAAACAGATAATTAGGAACAAGCATGTGTCATCTGCCCAAGTAACTATTGATATTTAAAATATGACATTTGTCAGATTTCTAGTGCATTTTCGACATAGGAAAATTCTTTCTTATTGCATATGAACTCATCCTTGTTCGTTCCTCATGCTAATAGCCAATTACACATAATTTTACCTCTAGAAAGGATAACTTTTGATTTTCACCAAAGCTGATTTTTTCTTTAGAAGAAACTCATAATGACAGATTGAGAAACGAAACCCAGAGCCAACCATTATTTTGTTAGCTAATCAGCATAACTGAGAGAGGGATCTAATCAGGCGATTAATAACAAAGTTAACAATATAAAAGCAGTATACAGTAAGAAGTAGAGTCCCAGCCATTATAATCTCATTCTTGGTCATTGGCCCCATCTTCTCCAACTTCTCCCTCGCAAGCTTGGGCTACTTTTTATTGTAGGCAATTAGAACAAATATAACACTCAACTTCAACAGCAGAAACCCACTGCTCCGAGAAATAGTGACAAATGAAACCCTAGGTTCTCATTCTTGAATGCAATAATCTGGCCAAAAGCAAACAAAAAATGCACATGCTCAGTTCTCTAAAGCACAAATGAAAAGGATGCCTAGATTATATGATAGAAGAAGATGAAGAGAATGATGAAATGAGGGAAAATGGGACGAATACACTATAGTAGAGAGAGAGCTGACTGACGGAGAAATGGGTGGAGGATGGACTGGACGACGGTGGAGACAAAGAGCAGATATAGAGCTTGAGCTTGGTGAAGAAGAAGAAGAAGAAATCTTACTGAGTTTGGTGAAGAATAAGAAAAACTCAACTCGGAGAGACGGAGATATGAGATTTGTACAAGGTGAGCTCCAACTTGGAGGAGAAAAAATTCGTCACCATGCCCTAGAGATGTTGTAGTCAAAGAAGGGGGAAATAGATGTTGTAGTCGAAGAAAGGGGGGAAGAAATGTGTAGTCGAAAATGGGGGAAAGGGGGGAAGTGGAAAAGATGAGAAAATGGGTAATTGGATACCTATTCTACTGGTTTCAAAGGGGGTTAAGCATAAAAATCATCCAATGGCTGGGGAAAAAAATTTCAGCATTGAAGAGGGACCCTATCAATTGTTAGAATCATATACGTGTATGAACCAATTAACAAGACATTTGTCTGAGCATGCTTCACATCAATAATTATATTAGCTGTCCTTAATCATTTATAATTGAGGTGGTTAAAATATAATATTAATTGGTGAGACCATGTTTGGGTGAATCTGAGTGAGTCTCCAAAGTACCATTCATGATAGTTGTATGTCTCTATTGAGGTGATTAAAATAGAATATTAATTGATGAGACCATGTTTGGATGAATCTGAGTGAGTCTCTAAAATACCATTCATGATAGTTGTATGTCTCTATTGAAGTGGTTAAAATAGAATATTAGAAGTGATTAAAATAGAATATTAATTAGTCAGACCATGTTTAAATGAATCTGAGTGAGTCTCTAAAATACTATTTATAATAGTTGTATGTCTCGTGGATAGTTGACATCTTTACATGGTAAATTAAACTGACCATCATGTCCTGCGGACGTATATGATTGGTGGAGTGATATGACTATATAGCTTGAATAAATATAAATGATGAAGTGAGGGTTATTCCTTTAGTGAAGAGACATGATATAATATTATATATAATAACAGAACCTTACGTGAAACAATGTGAAATTCTTCTTTTAAATTGGATGGGTTAGTTTCCATTTCGGAAATCTCTTTCGATGTAGTGAAACTAAATTTGTGACTCCATTTATTTTCTCCCAATCACTTGGTGTGCAAGATTTCAGTTTTCTTTGTCCTCGCTCTGTGAAGATTTTGCCATTTCTTGGTTCGATACTATTTTATGTGAGCATTATTGCACATACAATTTTGGACTTAAAAGAGACTTGCATTTGACATAATTCACCTTCTAAATTCCCGATTTTAAGTTATTTTGTATCACAACAATAATTAGAGCTAATTTTGTTTCGAAATAAACATAAAAAGCAGTGTCCATAACTATAATTAATAAACGGCAAAATAATAGTAAATTATGGTGATAGAATTGTCGGCCATGGAACAACAGTCTTAACACCTGCAATTCTATTGGCAACACAGACCACGTTCGATCAGAACACTAAACAATGTCTCTGTAATTGCATTAATGAATAATTAAGAGACTCTTTAATTGCATTTATATGGAACCTCCTCCGAATAATTGGGATCATAAATTCAGTTTTTAAAAATTGATTTAGCTTCAATTATTCACCTCACAAAAACTCGTGACAAAAATAATCGTTTCGAATGATATTTAGAGATGTCAAAATCATATGTGGGATCAATTTTTAATGGGTTAGAGTTTTATTAGATAAGTGAGTGATTGAACTGGTAAGATGCGTTTGTTTATAACTCAGCACGAATATAACACATGGACGAATATAATAATCATCGTCCCATTTATTTTTATTTACTTTTTAATATTTTAAAATTATAAATTAACCTTACTTTCAACTTCCAAAAATTATAAATTAATATAAAGGTTAGATTCAGTTTTGATAATTTAGGTTAAACATTTGTTACGCAGTTTATCTAAAATATGCTTAAGTTTATCCATATATTATTTTATTTGAAATGTTTTAATTTCTCCCTACATTCTTTAATCAGATAAATTTATTTCTCTATATTACTTATAAAATTATTAATTTTAGTATTTTAAGAAATTGCACACATAATTTAGGCAGTAGGTTAAATTTTATTTGGATCATATTTTATAGACCACACAAGAGATATACAAGACTAGTATAATTTCATCTATGGTACTAAGGCAAGTCATGAAAGAATATTGAATTTTTAGCTATTATATAAAAATTTTGAATAATTTTATACTGACTACGAAATTGATCAAATTTTACATAATTAAATAATCTGACAATCATTTATAAATTAAATTATTAGATTATTTTAATAAATCATAAAACATTCACATGATTATTTAAAATTTAATTATTTATTTAATTATTCTAAAATTATTTAATTTTTTTAACCATTTAAGGAATAATTGTTAACACGTCGTAGGCATAGATAGTGTGAATCGGAATGGGTGCCTGACGTGATTGGTTAGTAGCTGTCACTCTGCTTATTTACCCAGCCCCTCCTACCAACTCATTACGCGCTCAAAGCCGAACGTCCTCTGGTTATCCGTGGCCGGGTTCTGCAGCGACACTAATTTCGTAACAGGAAAACCCCATTGGAGGAAATTTGAGTCTAATTAATTGCTTTGGATAAATTAAGCATTTTTTACTTTTTTGTTGCGCGGTTAGCATTTGATCTTGAAGGGTAGTTGAGCGCCTAAAATTTGTAGGTCAGGCAATGCGTGGGGATATTAGGATTTTTGCGGTGTCATAAGGGGTATTTTCAGGATCCGACTGTGATTTCGTGCTTTTCGGGAGCTTTTAAGGTAGCTGAATTTTTTGGATCTTGTTACGATTTGTTTGATTGCCATATGTAGCCGCTTCGGATCTTGGAGATTCAGATGAATACGGAGAGGGCTTGAAAGGGGAATGGGGAATGTCCACTCTCTCAGTGCCATTAATTTTGATGCAAATTAAGATTTTCTCTTGCGGCATTATTCTCTTTCCATTTCTGGTCGTGCAATGATTGTATGCGTGAACGAATTGACCGAGTCGTTTCTTCGGGTCGAAATGGATATGTTGTTATAGGATGAGAGGGGTGCCTTGTCGTCTCGTATCGTGAATGCGTCGTAGGCGAGGGGGAGTAAAATGTGCAGGATAGAGAAAAGTGAAAGGAAGCTGAAAAGCTCGATGGTGATGGTATTGAAGGCATTGAGAGAGAGCAAGGTTGGGAAGCTGAAGAGCTCGCTTGCATCGGGATCGAGAATGAAGCTTTGGATGATCCGTGCAACGACGTCAGTGATGCTTTGGACTTGCATTGTGCAGTTGTCGACCTTGGGAGAGATGTGGGGGCCGAGGATTTTGAAAGGTTGGCCTTCCTGTTTTTCTCAGGAATCTGCCGCTGCCGTTTTACCAGTTGACGATTTTTCGGTTGCACCCAAAATATTACTTCCTCCCAAGAGTAAGATTCTTTGTTAAAAAGAAAATGAGTTTGTTTACACTCTTAAGAATGCTGTTAATTTATTTGTTTAGTGTATTTTCTTGTTTGGAGACCATTTTCATTGTTGGGAACAGAAACCTAATGAAATTGATGTAGAGGACATTTTTTTCAATTTTTTCTGGTTTTCTTGTTTGGGGGATGTCTAGTTGTAGTACTTTTCTCCTTTCTTCCCTAATTTCAGGAATATTTTTTCTCTTTCTTCAGTTAGCGTTCTCAGAAACACTGAAAGGCCAGATTAATTTTTCAGTTTTGATTTATAATTATCTTTAGTGCCCTGCTTATGAGGTATGAACTTCTTTTTCTAGTTCTAGCTGTCTGAAATTCGAACTGTTGCGTCAGGGGTTTATAAAAACAATGGTTACTTGATGATCTCATGCAATGGAGGACTCAACCAAATGAGAGCAGCGGTGAGTAGTCAAAATTGGAGAACTACGGATGTTGTATAAGTTTCATTCCGATCATCTGACTGGCAAATTATTATTCTTTAGTGTACGGCTAACCATCATGTCTTTCATCCTTCCATTATTGTTTATTTTACAGATTTGTGATATGGTTGCAATTGCAAGATATTTGAATGTCACACTTATTGTCCCTGAACTAGATAAAACTTCCTTTTGGGCTGATCCCAGGTTGGTCTCTTTGTTTCCTTTAGGAAGTTGCACAAATTTAAACTAGTCTTTTTTGTTTTCCCAATAATCTCTTTCTTTTCTGTTATGTCAGTGAGTTTCAAGACATATTTGATGTGGATCATTTCATCACATCCTTGAGAGATGAGGTTCGCATACTGAAAGAGTTGCCTCCCAGGATCAAGAGGAGAGTGGAACAAGGAAGGATTTATTCTATGGCTCCAATTAGTTGGTCTGACATATCTTACTATAAGAATCAGGTTTCTCCCCATTTCATCCTTTTCTTGTTGGCCATCGCGTCATGTTTAACTGAGAATTTGGCAACTCTTAGTAATGCATTAACCTTGAGATACCGAATCTAATCTTACCTGATAATACACCTATCGGAAAAGGAAAAAAACCTACCTGATAATACAAGTCTTTTTCGGAATCATTTTGCATTTTGACTTTGTACTTCTATTCTATCTGTTGAAACTTTACTCTCTAAAGTCATTAATGAATTTTCTATTTTTCTGCAGATTCTTCCTTTGATTCAGAAGTATAAAATTGTTCATCTAAATAGAACTGATGCTCGGCTTGCGAACAATGGCCAACCATTGGAGATACAAAATATGAGGTGCCGAGTAAACTTCAGAGCTCTAAAATTCACTTCCCAGATAGAGGAGTTGGGTAAACGGGTCATTGCTCATCTTAGGAAAAATGGTCCTTTTCTAGTACTTCATCTTAGATATGAAATGGACATGTTGGCATTTTCTGGCTGTACTCAAGGTTGTAATAATGAAGAGGTAGAAGAGTTAACAAGAATGAGGTGAGCAATTTCTTTTAGCAATCATATTATATGCAAATTTTTACTCATTCTGACTCTGCCAAGTTTTCATACTGTGGCAGATATGCATATCCTTGGTGGAAAGAGAAAATAATAGATTCTGACTTGAAAAGGAAAGATGGCATGTGTCCTTTGACACCTGAGGAAACTGCACTTACGTTGAGGGCCCTGGACATTGATCCGAATATTCAGATATATATTGCAGCTGGCGAAATATATGGTGGAGGAAGGAGAATAGCGAGTCTTGCCAAGGCTTATCCAAACTTGGTTAGTAGATTAAAGATGAAGTGATCAATATCCTTAATTCGGATTTTGCTAATTGTTTGACTTTCATCCTTATAAGTCGCCTGTTGGGTCTGTTGATAATAGGTCAGAAAGGAGGTGTTGCTAAATTCTTCAGATCTTAGGTTCTTCCAAAATCACTCATCCCAAATGGCTGCACTGGATTACCTTGTCTCATTGGAGAGCGATATATTCGTTCCTACGTACGATGGAAACATGGCTAAAGTTGTTGAAGGTCATCGAAGGTACTATTTTGTTAACATTTCAGTACATGGCCGTTTTATAACTTAGTATTCTTACTTGGTTATAAATAATTGTTGACTAACTAGACCATAGAGAACTTTTTGATTCCTCAATCCAATTTTGAATCTAGAATCCTTTAGAAATGCCAAACATGTTGATCACCAGAATATGAAGTTTAACTGTCGATTTGATTTCCTAAACTTATGTTAATATTTGTTTCGCTGATGTTTTGGGATTTTGAAAGATGTAAACTGAGATGTCTTCTGGGTTTTCTTCAGATATCTTGGGTACAAGAAGACCATTTTATTGGACAGAAAGCTGCTTGTTGAATTAATAGATCAGTATAATAGTGGTTCACTGAGTTGGGATGGATTCTCATCGGCTGTGAAAGAAGCCCATGAAGATCGAATGGGTGGTCCGAGTAAGAGGTTTGTGATCCCAGACAAACCTAAAGAAGAGGATTATTTCCATGCTAATCCGGAAGAGTGTTTGAGACAGGCAGAGGAACAATTTAGCATCTAATCTCTATATCAGGAGATTGACCCATCAAAATTTCCCCCTCGATTCAAGCTTTTATTCCCGGGAGATTCTTAAGGTAGCTTCCCTCCAATGACGTCCTGCGAGAATGATAGCGTATCTTAAGGGGGAGGATTCAGCAAAAAACAGGTGGAGGAATTTATCTTAGATACATGTCAATAATTCATCCATTTCAGTTTATAAAAATCCACCTTACAAATAACAGGGTGAGAGTTAGAATTGCACCACACAGAGAGGGAGTGCTTCATGCCCCCCTTCTGGATCATTGATGAGTTTATCCTGTTACTTGGTTGGTACATAATATATTCTTTGAAGTTTCTATTCATGCAGAATTTCAAATCCTTTACCCTCTCTATTCTCTAACTCTTCTGTCATTGACTCCACTTTGGTGGAGGAGGGAGCAACAGGGAGTGAGTGAAGAAATCATGTATTTTTCACAAATTCTCTATTATTTATAATAATAATAATAATAATAATAATAATAATAATAATAATAATAATAATAATAATAATAATAATTTGTATAAATTGTCTTTTCATTTTTGAAGTTTTCTTATTTTAATAATATGAATGGTTTAAACCCTGGGTAGCTTTATTTGCTCATGACCACACTTTACAAGGAGAAATTATTAGCGTTGGCGGCCGCGCTAGTAATGTACGTCTGAGCGGAAAATGAACAATTTAGATTTATTCAAATTTAAAAAATAAAAAATAAAAGATTAAATAAATAACAGGATTGTGTTGTCAAAAGTGGATCCACGATCACATTATGATCGTCCTTATAAGTGAGACATTTAAGACGCTCCATTAGGGAATATTTGAGTTTTAAGAGAAAATAAATCTATAATTTGAATGCTTGGTAGTCTTTAATTATCAATTTTTTTTTTCATTTTCTTTTTATTGGAACCTTTAATTATATACTTATTCATTATTGCTCATATACAAAAAGTTAGAAGTGAGAATTTGGATTAAAGACATCTCATAACTACAAATTAAGATGTTAAAATTGATCAATAAAGTTATTTAATTTGAGAACAAAGGAGTGTATAAAATGCCGGTGCAACAATAATTAAGAGAAAAAAATGTTAGATTGTGCTGTCATTTGTCAACAAGGATTACGGCTTCTAAAAAACATGTTTCAAGTTTGGTGAGACTGAAAGCCTTACCAACCTAACTCTCCGAAATTAAAGACAACATGTGTTGCAACCGAAAAAAACATTACTATATTTTCTAATTATCACAGACAATAACCCCTGCTAAATATAAATATGATAAAATTCGTGATTATCGTGAGACATCATAAAAATCAACACATATCATATGAAAATAAAATCTTACCATGATTAGTTGAACTTTAACAGTTTTTATCAACTAGACTTTTAGTTTAATTTTCATCATTTGTTTCATTTAACAGTCATCATTTACCTCAAAAGAATTATTAGAATGGCTAATATAATTTTTGTCAATAATGTAATATAATATGACGCAACAAACTACACATCTACATCAATGGAAATTGGAAGCCATAACTAAAAAACGAAGCTTCTCAACGAAGAAAAACAAATTAGATTACAATCAATTTCGATCAATTGGGGTAAACTCTAACTTGGAATCAACATTCCCTCAATGAAAGGAAAGGGATGTGAGATAAAAACTATTAATGTATAATTTAATAATTACGTTTATAGGACAATAATGGAATGTACTTCCAGAATTAGCTTTTACTTGGCTTGAGCTTCTTTGAGTCTCGCTTGGAATCCCCGGTCGCTTCATCAACGGTGGATGTCGTAGCGGTTTCCTTACTAACTGGACGTTTCCGAAGCTCTATTTGTACAGAAAGACTGGCCTGTGTCAAATCCACTCCAGAACTCCTCAGTGCTTGAGTGAGATTATTCAACAACCTATTCATTATCCCCTCTAATGAGTTACTGATTGATAAGTTAATCATTCACATTAAAACAGAGAAAAGCAGATGTCATCCTAATGTCATATTTTACTTTTCCTTACCCTTGAGAATACATGCTTGAGATGCTAATTGTACCACCTTCAATTGTCATCTCCTGTTGTCTCTCCTTATCAGTATCACAAGACTTTACCTGAAGTGGCTCCGGTTCATTCCGAGAAGACGAGGCATTCTCCGCATCAGATATTGCAACACTATTGCTAACTGGTGTGAAAAGGGACGACTGAGATGACATAGAAAGAGCCATAGGCTTGTGATCCTCCATTGCTTTTAAGTTAGTAGGAATATTCAATTGCTTATATTGTTGATATGAACCCTCATAATTATGCACTCTTTCCTGAAGAAACTGAATGTACTCGATCACCTGAATGAAGACAACCGAAAAATTTCATGTAAACTATGATAAAAATATAGGAAGAGGAAGTACATTATTACCGGATGACATGTACATATATGCACTTACCTCTGACAAAAATGATGCCTTGTCTCTCTTCTGGTCGCTACGAGGTATGATTTCTCTCAGCATTTGAAATCTGCGTGACGATATTCACCACAATCTAATCACATTAGTAATTGACCGAAAACGAAAAGAATGAATGTATTTTCACAGATGTCTAGATGAACTATATGAACTATGCTCTCAAGTAAACAATTAATCGATGAGGTATGCGAAGGGGACAAAGTACCTATCGTTAATTTTTCTCCTTCTACGCTGCTCCGTTGCAGAATGTTTTGATCTTGGGGTATTGGCCTTCTGATCAGAGCTCTTCCCCTCCACTTTAATCCTCAATTCCCCTGTTCAAACAGACCAGAAACTACAAAAATGAATTAAAAAACACGATAGGGTGCATCATCTCTGGTGACAACTCTAGAATTGGCATGATATCATCCCCTATCACATGAGATTAGATGAAAGAATTTGAAAAATCAGTTTAAGATACAATGAGAGGAGAAAATAAGAGGCACATGAAGCAGGGAGAATACCGTTATGGGAAGGTGAGGTCTCTTTTTTAATAACGAATTCAGAGCTGTCATCCAGTTCCTCTTCATGTGAGCTGCTACTTTTAGCTGACTTTATCACATCCATGAAGCTCTGCAGCTTCCGCCCTTCCCCTGACTGACTGTTTTTTTGTCGAATTCCCAAACAATTCAAATTCATAATCAGTACTACTACCCATTTATGTGAAAAGTTGGAAGCTTGAACTGTGACAGTAGGTAAGTGACTGACTTGGAGTAAGAGAGAGAACTGGAGCTGTTGCGGTGGTTGTTTGATGATGATGATTGTGACTGCCGCTCAGATGATGCCGTCCGCTGCCGGATCTTCACTGACGGGTCTGTCAAATACACATAAAAAGTTTTAACTTTTTATATTAAGGATCACGAAGGGATGGAAAGAAACAGAGATTCCAAAAAGGCTATGGAGAAAAGTACATGCATACGTAAATTTTGTATATATGTGTAGATTTTATGTACACATTTAAAAAAAAACTAATGTACCATACAAAGATTATACTGTAGCGCATGACCCATATTTTGACATTTTCTTTATTTTAATTATTGATATCTTAGTTTATAATTTATTAATATCCCATGTAAAGTAAAGTAGTTTAACCCTCACCTCTATATAAATGAGGTCGTAAATTAGCTCTAATCGCCTTAAAAATTCGTTAAAAATACAAATTTTATATTTAAAAATTCTCATTTGAATAGTTTTAAGAAATTAAAAGAGGAAGACAAATTTTGATCACCTCTTAATGTAGGTTTTCCTCCCAAATTCTCCTTCCTTGTCTTTCCTTTCTTAAGAACTGTAGATTCGTCCCACAATGTCAATCCACTTTCAGTGAAAGAGGTGCAATTGGAGTTTTCATAAATTCCATCCCTAGTTCTCGTTTGAGCCACTCTATATACTGAACCGCCCTCAGGCTTTGGAACTCTAGTTGTATGATTCAAATACGAAATATGACCAATGGTGTAAGCCCCAAACCCACCAGGCAGATTGTGTTGCTCAACTGAAGGAGGAGCTAGTTCAGGAGGCGTTTGTTTCTCCGTCATCTTCGCCAGCTGGACCTTTGCACAGTCCTTTCCCACCCGTTCAAGTGGTTGTAGAAAATCATGAGTTTCCATATACTTATCTGTCAAATATATATCAGATATGATCAGTCACGTTATTCTCAATTTAATCTTGCAAAATTCTATGGTAAAGCTTCTGCAGAGTATAAGTACTGTTTTTAATTATATTTATACATAAATTCTGTATCTATATGCGTAGTACACATATATAAAAACGCATGAAAAGATTATTAGATGTGATAGTCACAATATAACCCTCTCAATTTTATACAAAAAATTACCGTTAGTTTAATATACTGAGACTGACTTTAATATACTGAGACTGACTTATATTATAGTGATTTATGTGTCGGTGACATTTACAATCTGACCGTCTCTCTCAGTAGAATGACCCATAGACTCAGGTCTGAAATCTGATACATTTAGTTACGTGTGTGCAACTCCACATGGGTCCCATACCAAACCCCCTTATCCGAAATTTGATAGGTTCTCAGTTGCTAACTGCCATCCTTTCGTTTTCAGATTTGGACGCCCCTACTTAGGACATAGGCCTTTACACCCCCCCCCCCCNCCCCCCCCCCCCCCCCCCTACTTTATTTCATCACCTACATCCATCCTTCATCTAAGATCAGTGAATTCTAGTGGATAATATCTCAGATTTCATAGTATTGGTAACTTTTCACCTTATTCCCATCCCGTAAAATTTTATATATTTAAAAAAAATAAAGACGAAAAGAAAACAATATTTATACTGATATTTAATTTTTGTTTTGTTTTGTTTTGTTTTGGGAATACCTTGAAGAGAAGATGGGATTGGATCTTGCTGAACAGATGAATGGCCGTATAGTGAAAGAAAATCATGTGTTGGCCTTCTTCCTGTAAAAAAAATGAAAAAAATGAAATTGATATCTCAATTGAGAAATACTTAATTCTAAAAACAAAATTAAAAAATATAAAATTATGAATAATAGAAAGAGTTTATGTTTTCTGTTAAATAGGTAGTAGCACTGCCACTTACGTACCTTCAGTTCCAAAGGGACGGGGTTGGGGAAGCTCCATTAGTGGAGGAATTCGACTGCCGGAGACTTAATCAAGAAAATATATTATTCTTATTGAAATTCTCAACTCCTAGTCGGAGCATCAACCAGCTTGACACTGAAAAACGCATAATTCCAGCAATTCAGGTATCAGAATTATCATCAGAGAGATCCAACAAACTGAATTACGAAAGACAAAGATCTCTGAAGAAATATAGTTGAGTTTTAAAAGCTTAATTACCAGGAAATTAAAAACTCAAGTTCTATTTTACCAGCAAATTACGTGCAGCTTGAGCACCAGAAATCATGACTATCTGCAAATACTGAGAAATATAGGTTGAGTTTTGAAAGCTTAATTACCTGGGAGATGACAAAAAAATGAGGATGAACCTCTAACTCTGTTTTGAATTTGGACAAAAAAAATGTTGTCTCCACTTTTGATATTGAATAGGCGACAAAAGGGTGGTGGTCGGACTCTCTCTCTCTCTCTCTCTCTCTCTCTCTCTCTCTCTCTCTCTCTCTGTGGTTTGTTTAGTTCAATATATCTTATACAGTTTCTTTGCTTCAGCTTCTTGTTTTTTTTTAACTTACTTTGCCAATTTTTCTTAGTTCTTTTATCCGTCTTCGTTATGCCGTTCGTTACAGCGAAGCTAACGGCGTTATTGTCATGTGGTCCTTCCCTTGATGTCACATCCCCCGTGCTATTCACCCTGTGAACTTAAAAAGTGTTCATGAAGAGTACAGCTTCAGTAAAAATCACATTTCTTAACTTCAGATTCTTCTCTCTCCAATTTCGACCAGAATGAAATCTTTGTTAATAAAATGAATTTCCGGAATAAAGTTAAAAATAAAAGAATATGATTTAAATTCATAATTTTTAAGATATGAGTGTAATGAATTAATTAATTGTACTAATTTAACTATTAAATATTTAATAAAATTTTATATTATTTAATACATGTAAAATAATTTAGAACTCATTTTTATACCGTTTCACTTCAAAATAATAATAATTATCTGGTTTCACTTCAAAACTTTGTTTGTTATGACAGTAAGCACTAGTTTCACGGTATTTATTTAATTCATTACTTATTTGTTTATTGATATTAATTTAAATACTTACACTGTTGGAAATGAGTTATTATTTTAAATACTTACACTGTTGGCTTTCTCGTCTAATTTCTAACTTAAGATAGTGTACACGTAATTAGAGTTGGGGACAGCAAACCTATTATCAGCTCTGTGCTTTAAAATTAAAGCGAAATAAACACTTACATCTTATCATTAGAGCACAGATCCCAATTATCTTAATTCTTAATCATAATTATTTAGGTTAAGCCCTAAACATTTGAAAGGTCACGTGCTCTCTGTTGGATCATGAGCATTTGAGCTGTGCCGCGTGAAATGCGGAACCTTTCTCTCTCTTTTTTTATGCTTTTTTTTCATTAAATATTCTTAAAAACCTTGTTTGTATATACGGCTAAAGCTTTCCCATGTGCATCTCCAGATTGTCCAATCACGTAGACATAACAACGATAAAAAATAAATTAACCACATCATATAAGTTTATATTTATATGATTTTAAAGCTGAATGCGAGGCTGAGCAAGGAGGAGAGCCCTAAAAATTTGAATTTCAAGGCTAAATGGTAAAAGTGAAACTTCATAAAATAAATAATCATAATAATAACAAAGGACTATTGAAATAGAAAATTTGAAAAGATTTATTTTAATGGTGTAATTCCCAGCAAATGTAGACATTCCTTTGTAAGAAATACGTTTAGGGATCAGTTAACAAATGTTATATTTATAGGTGATTATGTTGTCATGATATTCCATAACAAACATTTGTTTTAAATACAAATGAATTAACAATCAACAATTTTCTAAAGAAAAACTATTTCTAGAAGAGTGAATAATTATTTCAAATAATTAACCTTCATTAGGAAGAGAAGCGTGGCAATTATTCCGCAAAGTTCGCAACCTATCACGTCATTCAAAATGTCTGCCTACCACATCAGTAGAGATCAAGTCTCAAAAATCACGTGGCCAACTCACATTGTGATTGGTGGTAAAAGGCCCACAGAAAGCAATAAATAATATTTTGCTTTAGGGAAAACAAATAATAATTATTTCTCTTATTGTATAAGTTGACACTGTTTCTTTAATTCTCAATATAAAATATGTAAATTTGTAAAAAAAAATGTTAATTATGGACATTAACTAATTAATTTGACTTATTTTTTCTCGAATAAGATAGATAAGATGGAATAATAGACAGTTGTTAAGCTATCACACCAGATCATAACATCTTGAGTTGGAATAAGTTATTGACAAAAAGTGAATTTTGTAAAGGAAAATATAATATTGAAGCATTAATTAATATGAAAAAACAGTATTAGAAATGTTATGGTTGATGAAGTGAAGATGGTGAACAGAGTGGTGATAGTGATGGGATGGAGGATGAGGATCAGGTGATCATGTGATACGCAATACGTCTGTGACATAATGACGTGACCCGACCCACTCCCTCAGGAGTCAGGCCCCAGTCTCTTGTTTTGTGGTGGTTTCATCACACGTGAGGAAGCAGTTGTTCACGTGTGCCCATTCCCTGCCGTTCTTCTTCTGTTCACTCTGTCCTAGCTCGGCTCTCGTGCGGTGGGACCCTTCTTCATCCACACTCTCTACTCCTTCAGCTCGTCCGTTGTCCGTATCAAATGTTAGAAATTAAACTTATTTATTGTTCATTCTTACGATGCGCATTGCTTACTATGTTATATATTTAATTTGATATAATTAATATGCATGAAATAAAATATAATTAAATCTATCCATATTCATATTAATACTTTAAGAGTTGGTGAGTTACGAAACTTACTGACTATCGTGGTTTGAGAATCGTACGAGGCTGTTTCATTTCTATGACTGTCACTAACTTTAATGGAACACGACAATTTTAAGAAACATGATTAGAAAGAGGAAGTGAAATGGCGATAGACAATGGGAAAATGCATTATGAGCAGGAGGAGCGCGTGAAGGCACGTGTAGGATAGGCTAGGCGCCGGCGTTGCGTCGTTAAGGTCACTGTGTGGGAGAGTGGAAATAGGTCCTACATATGACCGATCAACAAGAAAGGGTTTACTTTCTCAACTGACCTGTCTTTGTTTGTATGGGTCATTTGAGAAAGATTGAGTGATTCGGATTCTCTTGCTGACATGTCTCACTCCTATACTGTTGTCCACATGTCTTCTTTTTCATGGCCCTCAATTTTGAAACGTGGCATACTTACTATTCAATAGTGATAGGACCACCTCTTTGGTCCTTCTGATTGCGTATCACCAAATTACGGTCATAAATCAAAATAATGGAACTTTTGAAAAAAGATCATTTTCGATGTTGGGAATATTGTTTATAGAAGGCTTGAAGATAAATTAGAGTGAGTTTCAACATGATTTTGCAAAGCCTAGTTTTTCAACCATACTGACATTGACAACGTCCTTTACATAGACAATGAAGCATTCTCTGCAACAGTTTGGCATTAAACTGGATTTGTGTAGCTTCTCATTATGTTCAGTGTGGCTGCATGCTGGCTTTTGCAAAACTCGCATTCTGTACTTTTGGGGCTCTAAGCCACAAGCAGCCAATATGGTATGAGTCGCAAGCCTCGCCACTTCCTTGAACTCATCAATTCCTTCATAAAACACATTTATCAGAGATTTAGAACAATACCCTGAGTAGTAGCACACAAATACTTTATCAGAAGAATTAACCTTCAAGTGTTATGATCTTAATTACTTACCTAACTTTTGGTCTCGGCTAAGAAGCTTCAAGTTGATCTTTACCAATGACTGTATCTCACTCTTTGCACCGTGGTCCTTTCCGGCTTTTCCCTCGGCAAAACCTTTTTTAGGCCTAAACTTTTCATCAGGAGCCGACAAATTTCCAGAAGAAGTCTGAGCACCATCTACAACATCCTTCGACTTTCCTATCCCATTTTCACAACGATCAATATCACTTTGATACGCCCAAGCATTCCTCGATGAGGAAGCTTCACCGTAACCCCATGAATTTGTTTGAAGTCCCTCATTAGTTTTTGAAGAACAAGACTTGTATTTCTCTACATGAGTCCTTCCTAAACCATTTATTTTGAATTGTTGACTTTTAACTTTGTGAGAACTTGAGCTTTTGTTGGAGTCTTTAGCTTTAATTCCTTTGCCGGAGAGATCTCTCGAGGAGAGGTTTAAACTGCCTGCATTCTTAAATTGGGCCTTTGCGATTTCCATCATTTTCCACGCCTTGTCAACATCATGTAAGGTTTTGTCATGCTCAGGCTTGCCTGGCTGCTCAATACTCGTGGAATCTCGAGCACCAGCTCGGTCATTCTGTCCAGCAAGAACTTCTTGGTTTTGACTATTGCCACATGATGTAGATGAACTGGAAGGAAAGGTAAGTGAACCCCTTTGCAAAGCATGCCAATTTTCACGTAACGTTCTTATATGACTATGGATATTGCGACATCGACGCAATGTTCTTGCACCTGTACTTTCAGTAGCCACAATGTTTTGACGCAAAGTGACCCTTCTAAGAGGTATACCATTCCCAACCGCTATACTTGATTCTCGTACAATATCAGATATGCTAACATGTGTTTCGGATGTTGATGTTAAATTGTGATTCTCATCTTCAATGGCCAAATCACTATTGGGTTGTGCAGCCGTAGTGTCATTGCAGTTGGGACAAAACCAGTCGCCTTCCGGTACACTGTTGCCTAAGCCAACACAATATGTGTGTGCAGCTGAATCACAAAGATCACAAAGTAACAAAAGGCTTTCCTCTTCATTGCCATTACAAACACTACAACGCACATGCGCATAAGGATCATAACGCCCACTCTCTGTATTCTCATCATCTGTACAGGAGACCTGAAAAGAATAAAACATAACTTAAAAATTTTAAAAATGTCTTGTTAAAATGCATACGCATGCCAAGGTTGACGTAATACAAGATCATTCAACGAGGGAAAGAGGTGAAAAAGAGGCAAAATGATTTTGCTTTCTTGACCAGAACATTGTCGACATTAGTTACAAAATTACAGGACATTAAGTTATCTAACATCAATTTTTCCTATCTATACTGTATTTTATATTTAGTAGCTTGATATGGATGGTGACGTTTACTCAATGCGGTATGATGCTGTGATTTTTTCTAGCTGGGACACTCTTTTGAAAACTATGATACTACCGGCAAGGACGCAAAATCATACACGAACCATTAACTGCTGGACAGATGTGAAAAAACAAAAATAATATATCATCAAACTAACCAATCAACCGCTTATTGTTGGTGAGGAGAAAGACAAAAGCCAAAATGAACTCAAAACATAGGTAAGGACTCTGCAGAAATCCTTATTAAATGTTAACAGCATTCCACATACATGCTAAATCACAAATTCGCATAGAAAAAGCTAAACTTTGCAACATAACAAGTACTAGGAGCAAAACAATGCATCCCCACTACAGAAACAACTAAGAAGCACACATTGAAATTCTACAAGATCAATTCAAACATAACTTGAAGACGCGGAATGAAAATTAAAACAAAAAAACAAGTATAAATTTACTGACCTGGTCACGAACCGGGATTCTAAGAACCTGCTGAGGACGAGAAAAACCATCAGTAGGCGTTCTACGAATGGTGAAGAACCTGCGCTTGCAAGCGGGGCACCTGGACTCGATCTTAGCCCACTCAACGATGCAAACGAAGCACAAGTAATGGTCGCAGCAGTCGAGCTTTCCTCTGTCTGCTTGCCCATCTTCGGACAGACAAATCAGACAGGTCTGAGAAGATTTATCAACCGGAGACGGTTGAATTTCTTGGGATTTCTGCAACTGATCTTCGAAACTCTTTTTGCTTTCCGAATTAGATGCGAAATCTGGGGAAAGGGTTTTCAGGCGCTTGTTTGGGACGGTGAACGATTTGTATGAGTCGGTTTCGCTCCCCATTGATACCCAGTTTCACTCTCGGTCCGCCGAGGTAAGGAAGAGACTGAACTTCCAAACATATTTTTTTCCCTCTTATCAGTTACACAGCGGATTCGGTGGACTTCGGCCCAAATGGGCCGCTGTTCTGATCAAGACGACCGAGTCAAACTCCAAACTCTAAAAACGATATTTTTTTTATTTTTAATGAGTTGATCTGAGCCATCAAATTAAAAGGACGGCACAAATTTAATTAGCGGGAACCCAGTGCCCATGACCACACCGTGCCGAAAACTATCGAATATAGACCAAACGCAAAGGACCCTATTGTTTAAATACAAAATCTGATCTTATTTTCAAAAGAGAGGATTTTTTATTTTAAACCAACCGCTCCAAAAAATCTTTATCCTCCGAAGATCCCAAAGTCAGTTATTATTTTGATGTACAATCTCACACTAAAGAGAATATTGACTGCTATTGAACAAATTTCAGATTTGCTTGGTGGTCGGTGAAGATAACAGAAAGGCAGACTTCTGGTGAGGATGACATGTACGACAAAAGAGGGAGTAGGAGGAGAAGCGCTACAAAGAACAGAAGTTTTTAAGTTTAAAGATTCATTTCTACCGTATGATGTCAGGTGGACTTAATTTTTAAAATACCAACCAATCATTCAATAAAAGGGAAGATAAAGGACTATATATATATATATATATATAGAAATAGCATTTTCTAAGAAAGAAATAGAAATAGCGTTTTCTAAGAAAGCATAGTTTTTATAATACATTATGTTAATAAATTAAAATGTCAAAAT
The DNA here is from genome assembly GCA_003255025.1 of Datisca glomerata. NCBI lineage: Eukaryota > Viridiplantae > Streptophyta > Magnoliopsida > Cucurbitales > Datiscaceae > Datisca > Datisca glomerata. The sequence continues at coordinate 769,564 of QANY01007699.1, forward strand.
AAGTCACACATTTAAATTAATATTAGTTCTTAGTTTTCTTATTCAAACTATGTTTTATTTTAGAACATGAATGAATAATATATCACTATATAACTTTGATTAATACGTATCAAAAGAAATAATATAAATTGAATACTTAAGAGTAATATACAAATTTAAAAGAATGATTGTACATTGAAATAAAAGTAATCAACTATACGGAGAAGTAAAATGAATGTACTACTAAAAAATTTAGTAAAATAAGTCACATAAAATATAAAATCAAGTAGTTGGACACAAAAAATAAGTTAAAAAAATTAATGTAAATATGAAGCATGTAAAATATTAAGGTTAGGGGCATTTCGGCTTATCTTAAGGTGTGTAACACCCCTGCTTTCAACTTATCTTAAGGTTAGGGGCATTTCCCTCCCATGCTTAATTTCATTAAATATGGTGCATGTAAAATATTTTTATGTCATGTGCATGTGATTAATTGTGATTGTTTATTAGGATTGTAGTATTTTTTAGAAATTGTTTTATGACTATGTTTTAGGATTGCCATCCTTTAGGGTTTTATTTTTATCCCCTTTTCTTCTCTTTTGTTTTATTTTTGGCCGGCCATGTTTAGGGGTGTTCAAAACTGTTCTGACCGACCCGAAACGAATCGAAAATGATCGGTTCTGTCGGTTCTTTATATGCGTTCGGTTGGAGAAAATGAGAGAACCAAAGTTTCGGTTCGGTTCAAATTTTTGGTGATTTTTGAACCGAAACGAACCAAACCAAAACATTAAATTCATATTATTTTTTCTTTTTTATATATAATTTCATATAAAACCGAACCGAACCGAAACAAAATTTTGATTTCATACTATTTTTTTAATAATATCTTTAACTTTTTTAAATAATAATACCGAACCGAAACTTACGATTTGGTTTAGTTCTTTTGACATGAGCAATTCAGTTCGGTTTGGTTTTATTGCCAAACCGAATCGTGAAAACCCCTAGACATGTCTATCCCTTGGGGGAGATTACATTTTCATTTTATATTATTCCCTTATGCTTATAATTGAGTGTATTTTTTTTTGTCCGAGCTTAGAATCCCATTTTTATTGGATTTTATAGACTCCTTGTCTGACCGAAATTCTCTTGCCTTTGATGTAGTGTTGTGACATCTTTATCTTCTTCATATTTGATTTTCAAAATTTGAAATTTAAAATTTTATTTTACTAGATATTATGTTATCCTCTTATCTTATCAAAACCTAGTTGATGTTTGATATATATATGGTTGTCGTGATTATTACTGCCCTATTTTTCTTTGATTTCTCCTCTTGGGCGGCAACCATACTCTCCTCCATCTCCATAGCACGGAAATTTCCTCCTCCCTCATCTTTTTAAAATCCTAGTTACTTGAAGGGAGAAGCTATGATCGATCGAAATTTGGGAAAACTCACGCGTTTTCAATAAATCCATGCTACCTTTGTTTTGCTTTCAACATAAATGATTTATTTTTACTCCAAACATTTTTTTAGTTTGAATAATTTAGAGTTTTAACATATGTATTATATTCATACATGTCCCATGAATCATTTTCAATAATAAAGAAACATTTTGATAAAAAAAAAAGAGTTTTTCATGAAAACGGAGATTTTCAAAAAATTTCCCAACACTGTGAAATCGACTTCATGTATTGAAATCCTAACAAAGGAGTTTGAGTCTGAAATTTTTATGGTAGATCTTAACATGTTGATGCACGCAATGTAGAAAACTTAAGTAAAAATTAGATTTATGCAATTTTATATAATTTTTGAAAGTTTCTACTTCATACAGGGAAAAACAGTTTTCGATATCCAAAAGGTTTACGGTACCGAGATCAACTCGGTTTGATCTAAAAATTTACAGTATTATTTTATATGTACATTTAGTATTTCTTTAAAGTTTAAGAACTTTTTGATGAGGTTTGCTTACTGAAACATATTTTCAAACGTTACTATTTTTTCTGTAGAAAAATAGTTTTCTTTAACAATTTAATTCCATGTTTTCACACTTAAACGACATCGAAATTTCACAAAATTTAATTTGTGAACCCATAGTATATTCGAGGTCATCCTGTAAGAATTTTAAAATTTTAGGAAACCCTAGTTTAAGTTGCGTCAGTTCTTACCGAGACAATGCGTAGTGTCCGTTTCGGTTTATGGGTTACCGTTTTGTACTGAATATATATAGTGCTATTATTTTAGGAGTTTCACTTTCATAGTTCCTTTAAAAGGAGATCATGTAAGTGAAATCTTACATATGTAACTGCATGGTTACTTTCCTGTGTCTGAAAAATGTGGATTTAACTTCAATTTTCTCTTCCTTGTTTGGTTATTGTTTTGTGATGTATTCATTGTGCTGTTATATTGTACTCTAAATGATGATGTATTCTATTATTCTGAAATTTGACATAGTAATGTGATATAAGATATGAAAGACTATTGTATGACCACAGAACGTAAAGTATTGTGTCGTTAGAGCCACGTACCCACCAAACCTCTATATGTGTTACCTCGTTCTTCAGGTGAGGGTCTCCTAAATATGCTCTTGTTAGTTATAAAGGAAGGAAATTATTGCAACTGGTTCCACCTCTTCGAAGGTGTGAATGAATTTCGTGAGAAAGATCACTTGTACGTACCTTACAAACTAATAACTTATCGACGGGTAATCTCTGTTATGCTCTGGATGTGGTGGCGAGTTATAATGAAAGTTGGTCAACGATCTCTGTAAGAAAGTTATGGACGCTCTGATTGAATGATAATTTGTGTAAGTAAAACTTGGTAAGATATAATGACATTCATTGTATGGGATTTCCTTTGTGTGAAGTTATATTTATGTACGGTTTTACTTATTGAGTAAATTTTTATACTTACTCCGTTTTTATTTTAAAATTTTCAGATGAGGAAGATGCTTTCATTTCGGATGAAGTCTAGAGTCTCTTGCACGGGACTAAGTCGAAGTCGTCTTTTTGGAAAAACTATAGAAGTTTTATTTTATTTTGTTAAAATTTTACTTACTTTTATTTATTTTCTTTCGTTAGACAATTATGATTTAGTAATTTGCAGTTATTTGACCTTCTGAATTTTTCATAATAAATCAGACTTCGTTTAAGTATTTAAAAAAATTTGACCGAGATTCCACGAGTTTGTTTCGCATAAATTATTGAAAGAAATTTTGGATATATTTTCGAGCTGTTATAATGTAATCTGAACTCAAGACCTCTATTCAAAAGAATAAGACAATCATAAACGTACTATATTATAATCCACGGAGACACACTACAAAATAATATTAACTATCATATAAAAATAATTGTTATCGAAATTATAAAAAAAATCAAAATCGAGTGGTCAGAGGAGACATGCACCTGAGCCAGAGGTGGATCCACCCCTAATTGTTAATAGGAGGCTTGTTGTGACGAAGATTGGTAAGGCCGAGGGTACTTCACTATTTCATTTTCATCCTCCACACTATTTTCTATAGTTTCAACATGATTCTGTCATCCAACATGGGAAGTTATCACGAAAACCCAACTCTTTATCCCCCTGCCCCGGAAAACATGAACTATTATTTCATTCATTTATAATATTTAACTTTTCATTTACCACCAAATCTAACCTTCCATCCATAATCTGTTAAATATATGTTAATTTACTTTAAACGGCATAATTTAGAATTATTAAAATTATAAAATCACCTCTATCAATACTACATCATTTTGGCCTTCTATGTTTTCCCCCAAACCCTACTAAAGAAATCCTCCTTCCCTTGTTCTTTGATTCTTCATCCATTACTAGTGTTTGGTAAATCCCATTGCAGGAAATTCTAGAATAGAAGGAGTGTGACGATTGAAGTGAAATGTATTGTTCTTCTTCTGCTGCATTTTGGTTATAAGAAACAGTGTCTAAGGTGAGACCTATTGTCTAAAACACTAGTAATGGATGAAGAATCAAAGAAGAAGGGCTAAGGATTTCTTTAGTAGGGTTTGGGGGAAAAAATAGAAGGTCAAAACGACCTAGTATTGATAGGGGTGAATTTATAATTTTAGTATTTTGAAACAATGTCGTTTTAAAATAAACTAATAGATACTTAACAGATTATGGATTGAATGTTAGATTTAATGTCAAATGAAAAGTTAAAGGTTATAAATGAAGGAAATAATAGTTCAAAGCTCTAAATGACATCAACATGATAGTTCGAGAGACTAATTTGTAATTTTTTCTAACTTTTTATTTATTTATCAAAGTTACATTACAAATTTTAAGAGGAAATAGAGAATATGACTCAAACTCACAATCTCTAGGATATGAATGTGAGAGTGTTATCAACTGTGCCAACCCAACTTGTCGGAAAACACTAACATAACTAAAAATTCAACAGGATGCAGCAAATTACTAGAGAGAGAGACTGTGGTACTCTTGAATAAAACAAAAAATCATTGTTCATATTAATTTCTCTTGCACTGTAGTGCATAAATACAAGTATGATATTCATCACTATTTTTTTCTACCGCGAAATGGTTACAAAAAACAACAAATCGATGGAATATTATCGACCAAATAATGACTATAGCTATAATTAACCAAAATTGTGTCCTGTTAAAAGGGCTTGACAAAGAAAATTGCTCTTCTTGAACTCTCTTCTCAGTTATTCTTGGGAGGATGAGATCTTGCAACATGATAGTCAGCATTGAAAGCTATAAAACCCGAGAAATTGACATGAACATTACGATGATCGTGATATTGATGATGATGATGACCTCTTCTACCACTCTTTCTCAAATATTTTTTATTCAGATTTCTTCTTTCTCTCTTTCCCACATAATTAGGAGATGCAACTACACTCTTTGAATCTGCTCCTCCATCCATACCATTGTTCTCCTCTAATTTGGTAGTCCCTTTCAATATCATTTTCCTTCCAACACTAACTTTTGTTCTCTTTTCAACTTCTTCCCTGGAATCAGCACTTCCATGATCATGAATTTGCTGCTGAAATATCTCATATCTCTTTGTTGAACAGATAAAAAAAATCATAAGACTTGTATGAAAAAATTGTGAAAATGTGATTTATATGGTCATGGGGTTAATATATACCTCATCATGATTTTGAAATGCACTGCTTCCATCCATTGAAACAAGCCCACTTATTTTACCGTCCACTACTTTGCCAAGACCTGGAAAAATGGAGAAGTAGGAGAAACAATTATTAATAGAATTCATAAATGCAAGCAACAAAATGATTCTATTATATAGATAAAAGAAGGGTTAAGTTACCTTGGACATGTGCAGTGGAGTCTCTTAAATGTAGCAAAGTTGAGGAAAGCAAAAGGCTAATTATAAACCTGATGGACACCATTTCTGGTCCTCCTTTATTGTTGTATATTTAAGAGAGTATGTCTGGTTTGTTTAACAACAAAGGTGCAGAGAAGGAATCATTTGAAAGAGAGAAGAATTGGTACTTTTATAGTCTAAAATCCAAGTCAAAAGTCAAAGCTAGCGTCCAAACCTACTTGAATTAGTTTTTGTCCAATTACCCATTGATAAAATAAAGTTTTTTGGTTTAGTATAGTTGATTGGATGTGCTGGTTGATTGTGAAGTAAAAGCTATTTAGATAGTGTGGAATGGAAGATACGGGGGTGTGTTGTTACGTACCCTGTCGACCCTCGACCGCCATGCACGCTACGAGGACTAGGAGAGTAATTTATTTTCAGCAGTCAATGTTGGCTCTGGCTGTCTGTACGCTTCCTAGGGCATTGGCCCATTTTTTTTTATTCAAAACCCTATGAAATTTATCATTCCCACATTATAAACAAAACACTCCTATATATACTCTTACTCATGGTTATAGCCTTCTCTTAGAAGTAGTATTTATTAATTTAATAATAAGGTTGTTAAGGAAATTAGTAGTTAAATTAAGAAAAACATGTTGCTAGCTACCTAGCTACCCACGTTGTTATGGCACGATTTTTTATATTAGTGGATGAATTAATTTTTACTCAAGTTATTTTTAATTAAAGAGAGATTTATTTCGTTTTATGCCGCTAATTACTTAAATGTTTGTGGCTCTGTCTTGACTTAATTTGACTCATTTTAAGAAACATTTCTCTTAAGAACTATTTGTAATTAACACGAATTAGTTGTCACAAATTGTGCTCAATTCATTACTAAATAACTTATGAATTTATAATTCCTTGTTGACGAAAGAAATTATAATTCTTCTTAGAAAAATGATATCACGTTGGCGATAATTATCATAATTTGTGATACGCATAAAATTGTTATTCACATTTTTGTGAGTCTAACAGTAAGCTATATATCTAATTATTTACTTGATTTAGCCTGAAAATCATTAGGTCTTCTTTGTCACTCAAGTCTCTAGTCAAGTGCGATATTAGATTATGATTAACATAATTGTTTATATTATTAATTAAAGCACACGAAGATCGGAAAAGTTAACTATGGTTTCAATCATATATAATTATTAAATCTAAGTAACCGCCATGGCCAAATTAGAGATTCTGATAGTCAAATATTTGGAGTATTGGTCTACTAAAGTGTTAAAGAGAATCTCAAATTGATATAACGACATGTTATGCAAAACAAAGATTTCATCAGGAACAAAGCAATAGTTTAAGAAATATCTCTGGCTTTGTGTTAATTAAATAATCAAACCAAAATATTAAAACTTAAATAATTTATTCAGACAAAATCAGACAAGGTGAACTAATAGGCGCTTTAATTAAGTTATTAATGATGTGTGGATGGAAGTATAGTCGTAGACAAACAGATGGTTGGCGATTGACCATTGTAAATTTCAAGATAGAATAGAATAAATAAAAAATTAAGAGGTTGAATAAGTGTGTTGAATTCCTAATCCATCATTGATAATTGCAAAACCAATGACATTAAAAGAATTTATTGAGTCGAGATTAACAAACAATGAGTTTGGAACACAAGGCTGTGCCCTCGAAATGAGGGCAAATTCGTCAAAGGTGGAAAAGTACATGTTAAAACTGACTGAAAAAATACACACCACTGTGATTTGTGAGTGAAAAACCATTTTCATAGTTTCCACATATGTGGGAAATTGTGAAAAATGTTTTGCGCTAACTCGTTTTTTTTTTGTGACATCCACATGCAAAAAGAAATGCATATTGTCTAGCTCATTTGGGAGAGCTTAATTTAAAAAGTTGGGAAAAGAGAAAGAAAGAATTAAAGATTCATATTTATTTTTTAGTGAAATATTTTTGATAAATTGACATTTTAATCATATATAAAATGATGCGTTAATATTTAAATTCTAAGGACTTAATAAAAAGAAAATAAGAAAGTTAAAAACTTTATATGAAAAAATAAATTTTAAATAAGAGTTCTTAGCGGGTATATATCACACTGAACAAGGGTGCACATTAAGAAGATCTGGAGTTAGCTTTAAGACTACGTACCCTAGATGTACAAGAAATGTAAGATGTGTTAGGTGTAGAAAACTCTAAGGTTGTATTTGGTACAATGTTAAGTTTGCAGATACCTATAAACTTAACATATAACTCAACATAAAGTATAAAACTCTAAGACTACGTACCCTAGATGGAGTTAGCTTTAAGACTACGTACCCTAGATGTACAAGAAATGTAAGATGTGTTAGGTGTAGAAAACTCTAAGGTTGTGTTTGGTACAATGTTAAGTTTGCAGGTACCTGGAAAGTGAGAGAGAAAAAGAGAAATACCGTGTTTGGTTTATAATTTATGGAAGGTATTAACATTGTAGGAATGTGAAAATACCCTCCATTGAGAAATAACTAAATATAAATAAATAGTTATTACACGCTAATTTATGGACATATTCCAACAATATCTTTCTTGGACTAAAGTAGGAGTGTACAATCTCTTATCCCCAAGCCCTCTAGATGACCACAAAAAATTTTACTGCTTAAAGTCTTCATGAATGAATCTGCCAGGTTGTTGACCGTCGAAATATGCGTAACCACAACGTCTCTACGCTGACCAATTTCTCTAATCAGGTGATATTTGTATTCTATGTGTTTAGATCTCTTCTGGGTTCCTCAGAATTTACTATAGCCCCTTATTATCACAATAAAGTTTCATGGGCTTGTTAGCGTCTGGAACAACTTCTAGAGTCTTCAAAAACTTCTTAAGCCATAAAGCCTCCTTTGTAGTTTCACAAGCTGTCACATATTCAGCTTCCATGGTAGAATTAGCAACACAAGATTGCTTGATACTTCTCCATACAACCGCTCCATCGTTCATGATGAATATCGATCCTGAAGTGGACCTCCTGGAATCCTTATCAGCTTGGAAATCAGAATTAGTATACCCTGGCATATTCAAGTCACTACCTGAATACACAAGCATGTAATTCCTTGTTCTCTTAAAAATACTTAAGGATATGTTTGACGACATTTCAATCCTCAATTCTAGGATTAGATTGGAAAAGACTAACCACTCCCACGGCATAGCAAATTTCTGGTCGAGTACAAAGTATCGCATACATGAGACTTTCTCATGTTTTCCTCTTCTTAGGGAGTCTTTAGAGAGTGCTCCTTGGAGAGGCTGACTCCATGTCTAAAAAGAAGAAATCATTCTTTGGAGTTTTACATACTGAAGCCATCCAACACCTTACTAATATAAGTTGCTTGGGATAATGTCAATTATTTGTTCTTCCTATCTCGAAAGATTTGAATACGTAAGAAAAATGCAGCTTCTCTAAGATCTTTCATATCAAATTGCTTTGCAAGCCAAATCTTGACATCATATAATTTTCCTACACTATTCCCAATGAGTAAAATATCATCCACATACAAGACTAGAAAAACCACATTCCCTTTGTGCATCATCTTAGACACAGAGGGCTCGCCCACAAACTGTTCAAAATCATAGTTCTTAACAGTTTCGTTGAATTTGATATTTCATAACCGTGACGCTTGCTTAACTCTATAAATGGACTTTTGCAATTTGTAAACTTTGCCCTCTTGGCCTTTCTCCATGAACCCGTCTGGTTGAGCCATATAATTGAACTCATCAAGATTACCTTTCAGAAAAGCAGTCTTGATGTCCATTATAACAAAAAACTATTTCAATGAGGTTTAAAAAAGCTTATGGTATTTGATTTAATAGGATACAAAAATACATGTGAATATTAATTCAAGGGAATTAGAAACACATATTGAATAAAAGTAACAGGAGTCGTAAGACCTCATTAAACAACGTTCTACATGAATAAAAAAATCTTGTAAAAAGCAAGATACCACATGGAGCTTCAAAGAAGGCGTTGCGCCTCGCGAAAAATGCGGACTTTTAATATGAGGGTCTATCATAGACGCCGCATGATCCTTATGAATTACTTTTCACGGAGATATCCGCCTCTTGTAGAATGTCATATTTTTTGTAGTGATATCTCATATTATACGAACAATGCAAGAAAACTCACACAACATTTAACATATAAATATATAAAAACTGCTCTGATACCACTTATTGATCATCATGGCGTGTGCGCGGTGGAAGCGTGGCGCTCGGTCATTTTAAAAATTAATTTTTTAATAAAAATTAAATCTTTTAATAAAATAAAATCGTGCAACACTACAATAACCAAAAAACTTTTTATTGAAAACTCTTTCAATCAGTCAGGATTCATTATATATTTATATATTAAATTAACAACATACAAGGTTAGGAATCATATTCCTCTTGTAATCTCAATTAAGCATCCTCACGAAATTAATCGATTCTCTGTTCCTACGAAATTGTTCCAACGATCAGCGACTCTGAGATCCACATCAAGATCTTCCAAGTCAATTCTCAATGCACTAGGACATGTGTGGGAACGTAGAATATAACGAAGATAATTTTTGTCTCTAGATGTACTCAACACATGAGATCTAGAAATTTTATTAAGAAGGACTTTTGTGAGACGATTCTCTAAAAGAACATGACGATGATTCTTTTAGAGATTTGATTACCTCTTAATTGTAGAAAAATTACTCTTTGAGAATTGTGTTTTTTTCTCAACTCTTGATTGATGGACTTATTCTGTGATTCAACTGATTATTTTAGGCCATCAGAATAATATTTGTATATTTTTCTTGATAATGGCGTATCAAATATTTTGAGATAATTGAAATAATATTTAATTATAAAATTGTCAATAGTAGTGGAACCCACTACAATTGTGCACAACTGCAGTGTCAATTACTATTCTGGCAGTCGACGATACTGTTATGGCGCCGCCATCGCCGTTGTCCGCTGCCATGCCCTGCATGATGACTAGGGTTTGTGAAACTTTAGGCGATAACAATTAGGGTTTAGGAAACCCTGTGATATTTCGCGATAACTCTTATCCTATTTTTTATCTTTTAAAATTTGGAATTTGGAAGTTTAAATTTTAAACGAATAAAAGATAATTAAAACTCAAAAGTTAATTATCTAATCTTTTAAATTTTAAATTCAAAGATAATTACCTATATTATCTTTTTATCTTTTAAATTTTAAACTCAAAAGATAATTAGCAATGTTATCTTTTTATTTTATTAAAAAAATGTAAAATGGGATAATTAATGAGATTATTTAGTTAGGAAAATAGTTTTCCTTAACTAAAAGGTTTTAGTCAAAATTTAAATTTTGAATTTTTGAAATTTTAAATTTGAATTTTAAGTTTTAAATTTGAATCTTAAATGAGAATGAATTTTTGTAAAGAGTTACAAAGTGGTGGGACAGCACGAAGAAGAAGGAGAAAATTACAGACGCCATGAAGATTAGTTTATAAATTCATTTGTAATTTATTCATTATTCTTTTTGGGTTGTAATTAAAAATGAGCCAATAGGGAGGTTAATTTTTAATGTATGATTAATTCAATCGCGTATCATCATATAACATGCCATATAGAACTAGGGATATGCCAATATCTAATTACATAATAAATTTTATGTTTTTAAAAAACCAAAAATCTAAAAAAAAATCAAAAACTAAGTGGGAGGGTCGTTTACGTTAAAACGTTCCTAAGGTCTCCAACGCGAACTTGATCGTGCCATGAGGAATGATTTAGAACCGCCCATAGCAGTCCTCTCTTCAATGGAAGAAACTTTGGAGTCGTGCCGCTTTGAGTCATCGAGTTGCTTGAGAAGCTAAGATTTTTAAAGGAAGTGGTGGGGCAGAGCCATCACATAGACGGACTGTTAGTCTATAGAAACTTTTAAGAGTCATGAGTTGGTTAAATACTTAGACTGAAGAACATTAGAATCGTCACTTAGGGGCTAGTCAATGGGGCCAAGGTGACCAAAACCATTGGTGATTGGTTATGCTAAATGTGGAGACATTTGAGCGTTAACCAAATGAGAAGAGTCTTGATTCGATAGGAAATAATTTGGACTTCATCCCACGATGAGACAAGCTATCATTTTTTTTATCGTATCATCATGGAGGAAATATTTTTTAATGGAATTTTAAATGTTCAAGTAGTTGCGTCATGCATTATACTTTCATTAATGATTGAGCATTTATTTACACCGCTTTATTTATTTTTTTCAATAATCATGTCGCTATCCCCTCTCTCAACTATTCTTAACGCAAACAAATTTACTGGTGAAAATTATGTGAATGGGAAATGAAATCTTGATATCATGCTGACGGTAGAAATGCACAAGTCCGTGCTCACTAACCCTTGTCCCCTTGAGCTTATTATTGAATCGACTTAAGAGGAGAAAGATGTTTATGCTTCTTGGAAGCGCTGATGAGATCGCCAGATGTTACATCTTGGCATCTATGAACAATGTGTTGCAACAACAGCATAAAAAATTTGGGACCGTCGCTGATATGATGTTCAACATCACCAAAATATTCGGAGATCAAGGTCGTCAAGTCAGACAGACAGTTGTACGCAACTTCATGAACTGCAGGATGGAACCTGGAACCCCTGTCAGAGAATATATGATGTTGATCATAATTTATCTGAATGAGATGGAGATCTGAGTGTTGAGGTTGATGGTGAGACTCAGGTAAATATAATCCTAGAGACTTTTCCTAGTACCTTTGAAAACTTCAAGCTTAATTATTCAATGAATAAGCTGAAGTACTCACTTCCTGAGATCATGAAGGAGCTGTAAGCTGGTGAATCTTATTTCTATTGGTGCATTAATTGAGCAAGGATTTGATCTTAAATTCATTGATAAAGATATTGGTATTTTTAGAAATGAATGCCTAATTACTGTTGCAAGCATATTTAATAAATTGTTTCACGTAAAACCAATAGTTCCAATGATATGTAACACTGAAGTGAATAATGTTTCACAAATGGATAGTAAAATGTTGAAGTATGAATCAATCGATCTAACCTACGCCTTGGGCATATTAACCTGGAAAGGATTAGAAGACTTTGTGAAGGATGATCATTTGTGAACTTTAAGTGTAGGATCACTACCCACATGTGAACTCTGTATTAAAGGTAAAATGACCAAGAGACCCTTTTTAGCAAAAGGTGAAAGAACCACTCTACATAGTGATGTATTTGGGCCATTGAATATCCAAGCAAGAGGAGGTTATGAATACTTCGTAACCTTCATTAATAACTACTCATGTTTTGGTCATGTTTATCTAATGCATCAAAAGTATGAAACCTTTGAAAAGTTCAAAGAGTATAAGGCTTTGGTTGAAAAGCAATTAGAAAAATAAATAAAAAAACTAGGATCCTATCGTGCTCGAGAGTACTTGCTAGGAGAGTTGGAAGACTTTCTTAAGGAAGAAGGTATTTTTTCTTAGCTTACAACGCCTGGTACACCACAGCAGAATGGTCTGACAGAGATAATGAATCGAACTCTGATGGATATGATTAGATCCATGATGAGTTACTCATCCCTTCCAGATTTCTTCTAGGGATATGCCTTGGAAATAACTATATATATTCTGAACCAAATTCCATCGAAGACGGTGCCTGGTACACCATATTAAAGATGGTATGAACGAAAGTCATCTATTAACCATTTTAAAATATGGGGGTGCCCAGTTCATGTTCTAAAATCGAAGACATGCAAGTTGGCCAGTCCTTCAAAATTATGCATGTTCGTAGGATATCCTAAAGGAACGAAGGGGTACATCTTCTATAGTATGTTTGACAAAAAAATATTCGTTAGCACGAATGATCATTTTCTTGAAGAGGATTACATTAAAAGTGTACAGCCAAAAAGCAAAGTTGTGCTAGAGGAATTATTGAGTGGGAGGACCTCGATTCTCCAATTAGAAATTATTTTCGATTCAATAATGGAAGAACCACGACAGGAGCCAGAGCCTTTAGAGCCTCGACGTAGGTGGGAAGGTTGTGAAATAACCTGAGAGGTATATGTCCTATGGAGAAGCTTTGACAGTTGTCTCAGATAAATACCTTGATGAACCTGTCTCCTACTCAGATGTCATGGCTGGTCCTGAAGCAAACTTATGGCAAGAAGCCATGAACGTTGAGATACATTCTATGTACTCAAACGGAGTCTGGAAGCTTATAGATCCACCTAAAGGGGTAAAGCTCGTAGGATGCAAATGGATCTATAAGAAGAAAAGAGATCCGGATGGGAATGTAGAGACATTCAAAGCTAGGCTAGTAGCCAAGGGCTACACTCAAAAGAAAAGAATAGACTATGATGATACCTTCTCACCGGTGTCCATGCTTAAATCCATCCGAAAACTTTTATCCATTGTTGCTTTACAGGTCTTATAAATAACTTTTCCTGGCATTTTATAACTGTTATTTTTTTATAATCAATTTATACGCATCTGTTTACATACCTATTTAAGCATTCAAAACTAATATATTACTAGACTAAAAGACATTCATACATCATTTCATTTTCACAAAAAGACATCCATTAGTATCATAAAAAAAGTATTAGTACTTAGTTAGTCTACTAATATAATAGTATCATCATTCGTTTCAAAAGATAAAAACCATCTAAAAGTTTCAGACACTACAAAATAACTTCAAATTTTCACTCACAGTTTCATATCTCAACTCCTCAAACTTTGATGCCATATTGAAAAGCCTCGAGTGTTTATAGGTCCTACATTTTAAGGAGAATAGTCACTGTACTTGTTTAAATTTCTCACAAACTAATATACAATACAACTACAAGTTGAACATATTGAGCCTTACGTGCGTAGCGAAAATCTAATACAAAATGAACATATTAGTTAAATGTAAAAGTACTATGAATTCACCAATGATAAAGATAAAGCTATATGTTTAAATATATGACATGCATAAACTCAAGAATAGCTCATTAGAACAGGAATAGAAGAAACGATATCAATTGGACTAAAATGTATTTTGGTGTCAAGGTGTACCTTCTACACTCATATGTGATGAGTGTTGTCACTTAATTAGTTAAGTGTGCTTAATTATATTAAAATTAATTAATTTGTTATTTTTTAATTAATGAATAATTAATAAATAAAAAGAAATTAATTAATAGAGATCAATTAGATTTATCAATTGGATTGATGAATTTTGATACAACACAAACTCTAAGAGGATGTATACAAAATTCGGCCATCGTGGTTATTTTCGAGTTAATTTTCAGAAATTTGAAATATAGGGGTATAATTAAAAATTCCTAAAATTAATAACTATATCTATGTTATAGCAATTAGATTGCCACACAAATTGTATTAGATATAACAAAACCCTAAAACACAGTAATTGATTCTGATCAATACAGTGTGTAATTACACAGAGAGAGAAAAAGAGTTTTCTCCCCCTACATGTTGCCGCTGTATTTCAAATTGAAGAAGGAAAATTTTGATTTTCCTTATTCAATCATTTTGAGAGCCCAGACTCAGTTCCTAAACAAATTCTCACGAGATATTTTTCTAAAATTAACGAGTGGTTATTAGTGTGAAGAAAATTTTGAGAAATTGGTTCTTGAAGATAATACTTGAATTTTGATTCTTGATGATCAAACTTGAAGATTTGGATCTGGAAGTTTGAAGAACGTGTAGAACGAATACAAGGACTCCACAAATTTAGAAAATCCCTGATATATTGTAAAGGTAAAAATCGTTTCAACCTTTTTCTATTTATTTAAATATATGACATGCATGATAAAGATAAATTCGCCAGGTGTTTGAATCTTATAGTTTTATTCATGTGGGTTCATTCGATCTCAAGAATAGCTCATGAGAACATGAATAGAAAAAACGATATCAGTTGGACCAAAATGTATTTTGGTGCCAAGGTGTACCTTCTGCACTAATATGTGATGGGTATTGTAGNTCTAAAACACAGTAATTGATACTGATCAATACAGTGGGTAATTACGCAGAGAGAGGAAAATAGTTTTCTCCGCCATACATGTTGCCGTCGTATTTCAAATCGAAGGAAGGAAATTTTTTTATTTTCCTTATTCAATCATTTTGAGTGCCCAGACTGAGTTCCTAAACAAATTCTCACGAGATATTTTTCTAAAATTAATAAGTGGTTATTAGTGTGAAGAAAATTTTGAGAAATTGGTTCTTGAAGATCAAACTTGGATTTTGGTTCTTGATGATCAATATTAAAGATTTGGATCTGAAAGTTTGAAGAACGTGATGAACGAATACAAGGATTCCACAAATTTAGAAAATCTCTGATACATTGTAAAGGTAAAAATCGTTTCAACCTTTTTCTATTTATTTAAATATATGACATGCATGATAAAGATAAATTCGTCAGGAATTTGAATCATATAGTTTTGTTCATGTGGGTCCATTCGATCTCAAGAATAACTCATGAGAACATTAATAGAAGAAACGATATCAGTTGGACCAAAATATATTTTGGTGCCAAGGTGTACCTTCTACACTCATATGTGATGGGTATTGTCACTTAATTAGTTAAGTGTGTTTAATTATATTGAAATTAATTAATTTATTATTTTTTAATTATTGAATAATTAATAAATAAAAAAAATTAATTAATAGAGATCAATTAGATTCATCAATTGGATTGATGAATTTTGATACAACACAAACTTTAGGATATATACAAAATTCGGCCATGGTGGTTATTTTGAGGTTGGTTTTCAGAAATATGAAATATAGGGGTATAATTAAAAATTTTGAAAATTAATAACTATATATATGTTATAGCAATTTGATTGCCACACAAATTGTATTAGATATAACAGAACTCTAAAACACAGGAATTGATACTGATCAATATAATGTGTAATTACACAGATAGATAAAAAGAGTTTTCTCCCCTCTACATGTTACCACCGTATTTCAAATTGAAGAAAGGAAAATTTTGATTTTCCTTATTCAATCATTTTGAGAGCCTAGACTCAGTTCCTAAACAAATTCTCTCGAAATATTTTTCTGAGAAATTGGTTCTTGAAGATCGTACTTGATTTTTTGTTCTTAATGATCAAACTTGAAGATTTGGATCTAGAAGTTTGAAGAACATGAAGAACGAATACAAGGATTACACCAATTTAAAAAATCTCTGATACATTGTAAAGGTAAAAATCGTTTCAACCTTTTTCTATTTATTTAAATATATGACATGCATGATAAAGATAAATTCACCGGGTGTTTGAATCATATAGTTTTATTCATGTAGGTCTATTCGATCTCAAGAATAGCTTAGGAGAACATGAATAGAAGAAACGATATCAGTTGGACCAAAATGTAATTTGGTGCCAAGGTTACCTTCTACACTCATATGTGATGGGTGTTGCCACTTAATTAGTTAAGTGTGCTTAATTATATTCAAATTAATTAATTTATTATTTTTCAATTATAGAATAATTAATAAATAAAAAGAAATTAATTAATAGAGATCAATTAGATTTATCAATTGGATTGATAAATTTTGATACAACATAAACACTAAGAGGATGTATACAAAATTCGGCCATGGTGGTTATTTTCGAGTTAATTTTTAGAAGTTTGAAATTTAGGGGTATAATTAAAAATTAATAACTATATATATGTTATAGCAATTTGATTGCCACACAAATTGTAGTAGATATAACAGAACTCTAAAACACAGTAATTGATACTGATCAATATAGTGGGTAATTAGCGGAGAGAGAAAAATAGTTTTCTCCCCCCTACATGTTGCCGCGCGTATTTAAAATTGAAGGAAGGAAAATTTTGATTTTCCTTATTCAATCTTTTTTAGAGCCTAGACTCAGTTCCTAAACAAATTATCATGAGATATATTTTTGAAATTAACGAGTAGTTATTAGTGTGAAGAAAATTTTGAGAAATTGGTTCTTGAAGATCGTACTTGAATTTTGGTTCTTGATGATCTAGCTTAAAGATTTGGATCTGGAAGTTTAAAGAACGTGAAGAACGAATACAAGGATTCCACCAATTTAGAAAATCTTTGATACATTATAAAGGTAAAAATCATTTCAACCTTTTTGTATTTGTTTAAATATATGACATACATGATAAAGATAAATTCGTCAGGTGTTTGAATCATATAGTTTTGTTCATGTGGGTATATTCGATCTCAAGAATAGCTCATGAGAACAGGAATAGAAGAAACGATATCAATTGGATCAAAATATATTTTGGTGCTAAGGTGTACCTTCTACACTCATATGTGATGGGTGTTGTCACTTAATTAGTTAAGTGTGCTTAATTATATTGAAATTAATTAATTTGTTATTTTTTTAGTTAATGAATAATTAATAAATAAAAAGAAATTAATTAATAGAGATCAATTAGATTTATCAATTGGATTGATGAATTTTGATACAACACAAACTCTAAGAGGATGTATACAAAATTCGGCCACGATGGTTATTTTGAGGTTAATTTTCAGAAATTTGAAATATAAGGGTATAATTAAAATTCTAAAAATTAATAACTATATATTTGTTATAGCAATTTGATTGCCACACAAATTGTATTAGATATAATAGAACTCTAAAACAGAGTAATTGATACTGATCAATATAGTGTGTAATTACACAGATAGAGAAAAAGAGTTTTCTCCCCCTACATGTTGCCGCGGTATTTCAAATTGAAGGAAGGAAAATTTTGATTTTCCTTATTCAATAATTTTGAGAGCCCATACTCAGTTCCTAAACAAATTCTCTCGAGATATTTTTCTGAGAAATTGGTTATTGAAGATCGTACTTGAATTTTTGTTCTTGATGATCAAACTTGAAGATTTGGATCTGGAAGTTTGAAGAACATGAAGAACCAATACAAGGATTACACCAATTTAAAAAATCTCTGACACATTGTAAAGGTAAAAATCGTTTCAACATTTTTCTATTTATTTAAATATATGACATGCATGATAAAGATAAATTCACCGGGTGTTTGAATCATATAGTTTTGTTTATGTGGGTTTATTCGATCTCAAGAATAGCTCAGGAGAATAAGAATAGAAGAAACGATATCAGTTGAACCAAAATGTAATTTGGTGCCAAGGTATACCATCTACACTCATATGCGATGGGTGTTGCCACTTAATTAGTTAAGTATGCTTAATTATATTGAAATTAATTAATTTATTATTTTTTAATTATTAAATAATTAATAAATAAAAAGAAATTAATAAATAGAGATCAATTAGATTTATCAATTGGATTGTTGAATTTCGATACAACACAAACACTAAGAGGATGTATACAAAATTCGGCCATGGTGGTTATTTTCGAGTTAATTTTTAGAAATTTGAAATATAGGGGTATAATTAAAAATTTCAAAAATTAATAACTATATATATGTTATAGCAATTTGATTGCCACACAAATTGTAGTAGATATAACAGAACTCTAAAACACAGTAATTGATCTAATCAATACAGTGGGTAATTACGCAGAGAGAGGAAAATAGTTTTCTCCCCCATACATGTTGCCACCGTATTTCAAATCGAAGGAAGGAAAATTTTGATTTTCCTTATTCAATCTTTTTGAGAGCCTAGACTCAGTTCCTAAACAAATTATCACGAGATATTTTTTTGAAATTAATGAGTGGTTATTAGTGTGAATTTTTTTGAGAAATTGGTTCTTGAAGATCGTACTTGAATTTTGGTTCTTGATGATCAAGCTTCAAGATTTGGATCTGGAAGTTTGAAGAACGTGAAGAACGAATACAAGAATTCCACCAATTTAAAATATCTCTGATACATTGTAAAGGTAAAAATCGTTTCAACTTTTTTCTATTTGTTTAAATATATGACATAAATGATAAATATAAATTCTCCGGGTGTTTGAATCATATAATTTTGTTCATGTATGTCTATTCGATCTCAAGAATAGCTCATTAGAAGAGGAATAGAAGAAACGATATCAATTGGACCAAAATGTATTTTGGTGCCAAGGTGTACCTTCTACACTCATATGTGATGGGTGTTGTCAGTTAATTAGTTAAGTGTGCTGAATTATATTGAAATTAATTAATTTGTTATTTTTTAGTTAATAAATAATTAATAAATAAAAATAAATTAATTAATAGAGATAAATTAGATTTATCAATTGGATTGATGAATTTTGATACAACACAAACTATGTATACCAAATTCGTCCATGGTGGTTATTTTCGAGTTAATTTTAAGAAATTTGAAATATAGGGGCATAATTAAAAATTCCTAAAATTAATAACTATATCTATGTTATAGCCATTTGATTGCCACACAAATTGTATTAGATATAACAAAACCCTAAAACACAGTAATTGATTATCATCAATACAGTGTGTAATTACATAGAGAGAGAAAAAGAGTTTTCTCCCCCTACATGTTGCCACCGTATTTCAAATTGAAAGAAGGAAAATTTTAATTTTCCTTATTCAATCATTTTCAGAGCCCAGACTCAGTTCCTAAATAAATTCTCACGAGATATTTTTCTAAAATTAACGAGTGGTTATTAGTGTGAAGAAAATTTTGAGAAATTTGTTCTTGAAGATCGTACTTGAATTTTGGTTCTTGATGTTCAAGCTTCAAGATTTGGATCTCAAAGTTTGAAGAACGTGAAGAGCGAATACAAAGATTCCGCCAATTTAGAAAATCTCTGATAAAGATAAAAATCGTTTCAACCTTTTTCTATTTGTTTAAATATATGACATACATGATAAAGATAAATTCGCTGGGTGTTTGAATCATATAGTTTTGGTAATGTGGGTCTATTCGATCTAAAGAATAGCTCATTAGAATAGGAATAGAAGAAACGATATCACTTGGACCAAAATGTATTTTGGTGCCAAGGTGTACCTTCTACACTCATATGTGATGGGTGTTGCCACTTAATTAGTTAAGTGTGCTTAATTATATTGAAATTAATTAATTTATTATTTTTCAATTATAGAATAATTTTGATACAACACAAACTCTAAGAGGATGTCTACAAAATTCGGCCATGATGGTTATTTTCGAGTTCATTTTCAGAAATTTTAAATATACGGGTATAATGAAAAAATTCCAAAAATTAATAACAATATATATGTTATAGCAATTTTATTGCCAAGCAAATTGTAGTAGATATAACAGAACTCTAAAATACAGTAATTGATACTGATCAATACAATGAGTAATTACACAGAGAGAGAAAAATAGTTTTCTCCCCCTACATGTTGCCACCGTATTTCAAATTGAAGGAAGGAAAATTTTGATTTTCCTTATTCAATCTTTTTGAGAGCCTAGACTCAGTTCCTAAACAAATTATCACGAGATATAATTTTGAAATTAACGAGTAGTTATTAATGTGAAGAAAATTTTGAGAAATTGGTTCTTGAAGATCGTACTTGAATTTTGGTTCTTGATGACCTAGCTTAAAGATTTGGATCTGGAAGTTTGAAGAACGTGAAGAACGAATTCAAGGATTCCACCAATTTAGAAAATCTTTGATACATTGTAAAGGTAAAATTCGTTTCAACCTTTTTCTATTTGTTTAAATATATGACATACATGATAAAGATAAATTCGTCGGGTGTTTGAATCATATAGTTTTGTTCATGTGGGTCTATTCGATCTCAAGAATAGCTCATGAGAAGAGGAATAGAAGAAACGATATCAATTGGATCAAAATATATTTTGGTGCCAAGGTGTACCTTCTACACTCATATGTGATGGGTGTGTCACTTAATTAGTTAAGTGTGCTTAATTATATTGAAATTAATTAATTTGTTATTTTTTTAGTTAATGAATAATTAATAAATAAAAATTAATTAATTAATAGAGATCAATTAGATTTATCAATTAAATTGATGAATTTTGATACAACACAAACTCTAAGAGGATGTGTACAAAATTTGGCCATTGTGGTTATTTTCGATTTCATTTTCAAAAATTTGAAATATAGGGGTATAATTAAAAATTCCAAAAACTAATAACTATATATATGTTATAGCAATTTGATTGCGACACAAATTGTATTATATATAACAGAACTCTAAAACACAGTAATTGATACTGATCAATACAGTGTGTAATTACACAGAGAGAGAAAAAGAGTTTTCTCCCCCGACATGTTGCCACCCTATTTCAAATTGAAGGAAGGAAAATTTTGATTTTTCTTTTTCAATCATTTTGAGAGCCTAGAATCAGTTCCTAAACAAATTGAAGGAGATATTTTTTCAAAATTAACGAGTGGTTATTAGTGTGAAGAAAATGTTGAGAAATTGGTTCTTGAAGATCGTACTTGAATTTTGGTTCTTGATGATCAAGCTTGAAGATTTGGATCTGGAAGTTTGAAGAACGTGAAGAACGAATACAAGGATTCCACCAATTTAGAAAATCTCTGATACATTGTAAACGTAAAAATCGTTTTAACTTTTTTCTATTTGTTTAAATATATGACATACATGATAAAGATAAATTCACCGGGTGTTTGAATCATATAGTTTTGTTCATGTAGGTCTATTCGATCTCAAGAATATCTCATGAGAATAGTAATAGAAGAAACGATATCAGTTGGACCAAAATGTATTTTGGTGCCAAGGTGTACCATCTACACTGATATGTGATGGATGTTGTCACTTAATTAGTTAAGTGTACTTAATTATATTGAAATTAATTAATTTATTATTTTTTAATTATTGAATAATTAATAAATAAAAAGAAATTAATTAATAGAGATCAATTAGATTCAATAATTGGATCGATGAATTTTGATAGAACTCAAACTCTAAGAGGATGTATACAAAATTCGGCCATGGTGGTTATTTTCGAGTTAATTTTCAGAAATTTGAAATATAGGGGTATAATTAAAAATTCTTAAAATTAATAACTATATATATGTTATAACAATTTGATTGCCACACAAATTGTATTAGATATAACAGAACTCTAAAACACAGTAATTGATATTGATCAATACAATGTGTAATTACACAGAGAGAGAAAAAGAGTTTTCTCCCCCTACATGTTGCCGCTGTATTTCAAATTGAAGGAAGTAAAATTTTGATTTTTCTTATTCAATCATTTTGAGAGCCTAGAATCAGTTCCTAAACAAATTGAAGGAGATATTTTTTCAAAATTAACGAGTGGTTATTAGTGTGAAGAAAATGTTGAGAAATTGGTTCTTGAAGATCGTACTTAAATTTTGGTTCTTGATGATCAAGCTTGAAGATTTAGATCTGGAAGTTTGAAGAACGTGAAGAACGAATACAAGGATTCCACCAATTTAAAAAATCTGTGATACATTGTAAAGGTAAAAATCGTTTCAACCTTTTTCTATTTGTTTAAATATATGACATGCATGATCATTTGTTGTTTTGGATTTTAATTATTCAATTCGATTTAATAAGTTTTAGAAAAAAAATTTGATATTCCGCTCACGAATCGTTCATGGTTCAAACTTGTTTTTCTTTAATTTTAAAACCACCGATCCAACACTTGCGATGGCGGGTGTTGCCCTGCCTAGAAGGATGATTGCCACTGCTGTGTTGAAGTGGAATGTTGGGAAAGGAAATGATGTACTTACAATAGGGACGGATTTGGTAACCCGCCTGAATTTGCCAAACTGAAAGAAGGCATACCGCTTATGATGGTGCGTGTGGTCAGGCGTATAGCCTGATCCCCCTGATGTTGAAGCAAATGAGGATATAATGACGGATGACGGATAAAGACTTATGCAAGGGATCCATGTGATAAATTGTGAACCACAAGGTGCCTCTACCAACCAACCCATCACCACCGTAGAAGGAGCTAGAGGAAGTCCATATTGGGGAGGGGAGCACAAAAAGGCCGGTGTTCCTAACAAAGGACTTGGAGAGTAAACAATGAGATGACTTAATAAAGCTTTTGAATGAGTTTGAGGATGTCTTTGCGTGGTCGTACACTAAGATGTCGGGGTTTGATTCTACTTTAGCGACGTATAAGCTAGGGGTCTTCGAACGATGCACACCTATAAAGTAACACCCTCACCATTTTCGCCCCAAGGTGGAGCTCGAAATCAATTCTGAAATTTCAAAGCTCATAGAGGCGGGATTTATCGAGCCTATCAAGAAGCCCTCATGGTTAGAAAGCATTGTTCTGGTAAAGAAGATAAATGGTCAGATCCATTGTTGTGTTTATTTTAAAGACTTGAACAAGGCGTGCCCCAAAGATGACTTCTCGCTACCTAATGTAGACACCTTGGTCGATGCTACAGCGGAACACGAAATGTTCTCTTTGATGAATGGGTTCAGTGGATACAATCAAATCAGGATGGCGATCGGAGATGTTGAGAAGATCGCCTTCAAGACACCCTTTGGAAACTTTTACTATGTGGTGATGCCTTTCGGATTGAAGAATGTGAGGGCCAGTTACCAACGGGCTATAACAACAATTTTCCATGACATGATCCATGATTATGTTGAGGAGGACTATATGGATGATCTTGTAGTTAAGTCCAAGAGTGCGGGTTCACATCTGAAGCACTTGAGGAGTGTCTTTGAAAGGTGTAGGGCGTACAAGCTTAAAATGAATCTATTGAAGTTCCCTTTCAATGTTTGATGGAGGAAATTCTTAGGCTTTTGTGTATACAAGCAAGGTATAGACATTGATCAATTAAAGGTAAAGGCTATCAGGGACATGCCCTCACCACGATCCGTGAAGGAGTTAAAGACATTCTTGGGGAAGGTATCCTATGTCCGCCAGTTCATACCCGCCCTAGTAGAGTCCATCTGCGATATACAACCACTCTTATAGGGAGATCACATCTTTTCATGGACATATGAGCACCAACGGAAGTATGATGCCATAAAGGATGTGTTCCTCGCACAATACCTCCATGAGGTTCAAAAGTTTGTTGCCACAGTTGGTGATGTTGTTTTGAACACAACCCCAGATCTAACAACCGCCATATTGATACCCTGACAACTCTAGCAACCAAACTCTCTCTCACCGACCTTATTCCAGTAGTCCAAGTCGTTGTTAAAGCCACAGGTGTCGTAGCTGAGGGTAACACTGAGCCACCATCCCAGGATTGGAGATGCAAGATCAAAGCGTAATTATCTCAAGGAGAAGCTGTTATGAACAAGGAGTTGAGGAACTTTGTTAATTTGAATGAAGTTCTCTTCTATAGGGGGTGATGGAATACTTTCACGATGCGTGAGTTTGGAGGAAGGCCACAGCCACCTTAAGTGTCTACATGAAGACTATTGTGCCAGGGAAGGGCTGCTTCTACACTGCCGTCTTCAAAGGATGGGTTTCTATTGAAAAAACATGACCACGAAGGCCACGACTATGCAAAAGAATTGTCTTAAGTGTCAATTGATCCCTGATCCCAAAGAAGTTCATCTAGTGAAAGTTACGACGGATTGGTGACAACTTTACATCTCGTATTTGAATGATGGTTAATTTGATCATCGCGCCACATCGACGGTGGAAGCGTGTGGCGCGCAGCTATTTTAAAATTAAATTTTTAATAAAAATTGAGTCTTTTAACAAAACAAAATCATGCAACGCTATGATAACAATTTTTTTTATTGAAAACTCTTTTCAATCATTCAGGATCCATTATATATTTATATATTTAATTAACAACATACAATGCTAGGAATCATATACCGCTTGTAGTCTAAACCAAGCGTCCTCGGGAAATTAATCGATTCTCCGTTCTCACAAAATCATTCAAACGATTAGCAGATTCCGAGGTCCACACCAAAATCTTTCAAGTCAACCTCAACGCACTAGGACGTGTGTGGGCACTACGAATACACTTTCTGTCTCTAGATGTACTCAACACATAAGATCTAGAGATTTTACTGATAATGAATTTTGTGAGACTATTCTCTAAAAGAACATGATGATGATTCTCTTAGAGATACGATTAACTCTTAATCTTAGAAAAATCATTTTTTGAGAATTGCGTTCTTTTCTCAACTCTTGATTGATGAACTGATTATGTAATTCAACTGATTATCTTAGGTCATCAAAATAATATATGTATATTTTTCTTGATAATGGCGTATCAGATATTTTGGGATAATTGAAATAATATTTAATTATAAAATTATCAATAGTAGTGGGATGCATTGCTATTGTGCACAACTACAGTGCCTCTCGGCACCAATGTAGTCCATGTCAATCTCTGAGTATCCCCATAGCAATTACTGCGTATTAAATATTTATTTTAATCAAATTAAATATATAGATGTTTTTTAATTCAAAATTAACATGTCTGATTATTCTTATAAAGTAAATTATCAATTTATTTCATAAATAACAGATTTCCTTTATCTAAATTATTAGGGGAGAACTGCAAAAATGGCCCCAATCCTAGCTCAAGTTGTAAAAATGTCCATAAGTTATTTACCACTGGATAATTTTGGTAAATATATTATTTACCGTGACCATATTCGGTAATTTTTGCAAATAAAATTTTTTTTGGCCAATTTGCAACTCCATCCCCGAAACATGTATTTTCCTGCTATTTTTTCAATTATTATCGAATAATAATTTAATTTTCTAATTTCATAAACTAGATATTTTGTCTCACTTAACGGTAATTAAAAAAATCGATAATTATATATATAATTCAATTAATTAATTAATCACACATAAATATGTATTTGCCCCAGAATAAAAATCCATTTGCAAGTAAATCATTTTCTCGTGTCCTGAAATATTGACACCTTAGATTGCGTAGTACATAGGTGACTTAGGGACCATAGACCTATAATCCTAAGCTCCAATAAATCAGATTATTAATTAAACTTTTTAATTAAATAATCTTATTTATTAATTCTGTTATTACTCCACTTTAAATATGAAATTGCACTTTTAGATATTACAGATTGTATTTATAGAGTATTTTCATGTAGTCCACAGATATAATCATTTCACGCAGTTCTGTACTCTAATTATTGGTTCTTAAATTAGAATTGGTCAAATTTACCATTTTACCATTCTAATTACTTTTTAATCCACTAGTGAATGACTAATTTATAATCGTATTATGAATTTGAGCTCAATAACCATTTAATTCCAGAATTAACATTTAAGGGAACTAATATATGATCCATTAGAAAAACTTGGATTCTAAATTTTGTAAAATCATGTTCTCAGCCATCCATATCACTGAATCTCCAAAACAAAAGTCTTTAGCCTGTTTTTCAAATAAACCTTAACGAGTGAATCAAAAGATTCAGTAGAGATGCATAGGAGTTCATGACTACTCAAGATTTAGACTGATCTACATATGATCATCGAATTGATGTGAATTAAATCTTTATGATAAATGACACGTTGATAAAGATATTAATGCACATCAATCCAATCATATATAATCTCATTATATAAAGCACATTCACTAAGATGTCTATCCACATCAATGATCTGGATCTAGATCACATGCATTTATAATGTTTAGTGAACAGTACTAGCAACCATTCATTAAAAATTCCATACTTTAATATGTTGTTGACAATTTTATTCATTATCTATGATCTTAATCCTCTCGTACTAATACAAGATCATAGTCTCATTGATGAATATGGTATTTGCAGATATTTATATAAATTATTCAACAATAATTTAAAAGAACAATTATAAGAAAAATGTAATCCTTATTAAATTTCATATCAAAATGTCAATACACATGCTTTGAGGGTATAACCTCCAACAATCTCCCACTTACCCTAAAGAAAATGTGGCATTTATCTTAATCTCATGTTTCACACATGACCATCAAACTACTTCGTAGGAAGTGTCTTGGTAAATGAGTCAGCTAGGTTCTGATCCAACGTTATCTACATAACAGTCAAAGCTAGATTCTAATCCAACGTTACCTTCATAATAGTCAGAGCCAGATTCTGATCTAACGTTATCTTTATAACCTTTAGATCACCTCGGTGTATGACCTAGAAATCGACTTTCGATTATCCACATTTGATTTCTAATCAGTATATCCAGTGCGATTCAGGTCTCCACCTGAATAAACAAGCATATAGTTTATCCTTCTCCTAAGATACTTGAGAACGTGCTTTAGTGCAATCAAATGTTCCAAACCTGGATTCGATTGATAACGACTGACAATTCTCACTGCATAACAGATGTTTGGTCTCGTACACAACATATCATACATGATACTTCCAACTGTTGAAGCATAGAGAACATTTTTCATATCCTCTTCCTCCTAAGGTGTCTTAGGACATTATTCCTTGAAGAGGATAATTCCATGCTTGGTCGGTAATTGATCTTTCTTAGAATTCTCCATAAAGAAGCTCTCCAGCACTTTATTGATATAAGAGGTCTGACAAAAAGCCAAGAGCTTATTCTTTTTACCCCTTAGGATTTGGATGCTCAGAACATAGTTCGCTACTCCCAAATCTTTCATTTGAAATTTCTCAGTTAACCACTTTTTTACTTTTGACAGAGTTTCTACATCATTCTCAATGAGTAAAATATCATCAACATAAAGAACTAAGACAACCATTATCTTATTTTTGATGTATTTATAAACACAGGCTTTGTCAATATTTTACTCGAAGCCATAAGACTTTATAATCTCATCAAATGTAAGATTCTAAGATCTAGATGCTTGCCTTAATCCATAAATAGATTTAAGCAACTTGCATACTTTCTGAACTAAAGGCCTATTGCTTACAGACTTAGAGGCCACTACATTCAAAATGTAAGTTTCCATGTGTAGTGCATATCCCCAAAATGTAAGTGATAGTGATGAGTAGCTTAACATCGACGTAACCATATCCAATAAGGTTTGATTTCTGCTCTCTGCAACACTATTTTACTGTGGTGTACCAGGTGTTGTGAGTTGGGATAGGATTCCACACTCCAGCAAATAATTCTTGAATTCTAAATCCAAGTATTCACCACCTCGATCAGATCGAAGGGTTTTCAATGATTTACTTAATTGCTTTCAGCTTCAGCTTTGAAGTCTTTAAACTTCTTAAAGGTTTCAGACTTTCTTTGTATTAGGTAAGTATAACCATATTTTGAGCACCCGTCAATGAAAGTTACAAAATACTCATACTCACCTCTAGTTTGCACATTGATCGGTTCATAGACATCACTATGTACTAGCTCAACTGGTTCCTTGGCTCTTTGGCCCTTTCCTGTGAAAAGTCTCTTGGTCATTTTATCCTCTAAACAAGATTCACAAACAGAAAAAGTTCCAATTTTTAGTTCTCTCAAAGTACCATGATTTGTTAACATGTTTAACCTATCTAAATTAATATGTCCCAACCTAAGATGCCTAAGATATGTGTTATCATCATCGTGAGAAACTCTTTGTCGTTTGTTACTTTTAGGTTTTGTTACTTTAAATAATTTAGAATTATTTAGCTCGCGTTCAGTATGTTTAACCATATATAGTTCGTTTATAACTTTCACATGACAAATATCGAGTCCATTCTTAGTAGGAATAAACTCTTTTTTGATAAAAGAAATTTCGAGTAATTGTTCTTGCAAAAATGAAAGAGAAATCAAATTTATAAAAAATCCAAGAATATAATAAACATCGTTCAAAACTAAATAATTATATCCAAAAAGTAAACGTAGTGTCCTTAATGTTTTAGCTGACACGAACGCACCACTTTCATGCGTGGTTCTCAGAACATCATTCATGCTCACAAGCATGTAGCACTTCACCTTGTTATTTGATATGATCCAAGCATCATATTTATTCCTAACATTCTTAGGGGCATTAGCAGGGGGCTCCTCAGGACATTTCTCAGTAAGAACGAACTTATGGTTATCACAAATTAGCATTAAGTTCATATTTGATTTTCAACGTACGAAATTATCACCATTCAATTTCTCGAGAGCGAGTAAAGCTGTAACAGGGTTGGCTATGGTAGACATAATAATGATAACTGAAATTTAAAACATTACAAGATTCAATATAATTGATAAATATCTATAATTTGAAAAGTAAGCATGATGCATGAATGTAACATAATAAACACACAAAATTTAACATTTACTAATCACGATAAAATAACCCAATGATTAATGTGCTTGTTTAGGGTCAGTCAGATTAACCTCACACTGTCTATGAGACATTCTCATCCTTATTAACTAAAAATTAAAATATCTCATATTTTCTCTTTTATCAATAAGGTATCTCTTGTTTAGTCAAGTCACAACTATCCACATGAAAGCTTAATTGTGATTTTGTGAGTGTAACCCATTATTTCAGATTTCGTGACTTGATTTAGAATGTGTCGCGGTAGGGTCGATCAAAACTAAACTACATCACTTCCTCCTATCTTCTTAAGAAGTCCAACATTGGTATTGGTACAGCTCGAAACCTTCCTTAGGGGGATGAAAACAAAACCATCTCAAGGCCCACACAATACCTCACAGTGTTGTACTAATAATGGAGACTGTAGGTTACATTGACATGTCAACCTTCTCCCACTCACTATTTTAAGATTATGTGTTTCCATTTTAACTAATTAATTCCAAATTAATTATTAGTTAAAATAATAACTCTATGAATATTTAATAATTAGTTATGTCAATCTCATTGGTCTAAGTTCATTTAACCTTCTAAAGCGCCTAAGTCATAATTAGGTGAGCTTAGATTAACTAATTACATATATTCATCAAACTTTAACAAAAATCTTTTACTAGAGTCGGTTATCCTAAATGTTACTATAGCCCTTAGTGTGATGTGATCACCAAGTTTTAACTAATTAAAACCTATCCGTTTACGTGCAATTGATTTCATAAAACAATACATATAAACATATTAGCACAATCATGATAAATCATTTTCTACAGATGAGATGCATAATTAAAGAAAACTATGTGGGATTTCATGTGTGGCATGTGATCGACTAATGCATGGACATGTTATCAAATATAACAATTAAAACAATTATTTAACAATTAAATAAAATAATAACGGACTAAGTGATTATTGAGTATTTCTAAATTACAACCCTTGAAATAAAGAAATGAATTTACAAAGCAAACTTCAAGAATACATATTTCTCAAATATTACCTTCTTCTTATGATATCCATCTTCATAATCTCTAAGCTTTGAAAAAAATCATATAATTAAGAAATAAATCTTCTTAAAATAGTTGACTTTGACTTAATCAAATAAACACTTTATTTGATTTGGTCAACCCCAATCAACCTATTAATTTCTAGTTTTCATCAAAATAATATTTAATAATTAATTTTAAAATCACATTAATTTAAAAATTTAAAAATATAATTGATAGATTGAGGGTTATCATCAAACCTTATGTTGATAGGGTTCGTTGGTATCATTAATTGCCAAAGACGACAAGACTCTCCTATTGCCGCCCCATCATTGTCGGCACCACTGTCACCGCAAGTCTAACTGTCGGCAGCGGCCGACCACTGCCGTTGGAATAGAATATTTTGGCGTGAACAGTAAATTTTCTATGAACAGTAAATTTCTGTCGTGAGTAGTAAATTTTCATCGTGAACAGTAATTTTGTGAACAATAAAATCCGTTGTTCGTCTCGTGCGTTCTTCATCTTCTCGTATTTAGAATAATTACAATAATATTCAAAATAAATTACAAAAATTCCTACGCTTCAAAACGGTTTACACAAACTCTAAGGAAAAATTAAAAGATCAAAACCTAACCCAATAATCACAATACAATTGGCTCAAGAGAACAAGGGGTAGTGAGCACAATCTTGTGCTTTTCTACCGTTAGCACGATATTAAGATTATGTTTCCAATCTACATAATTTTCACCAGTAAGTTTATTTGCATTTAAGATAGTAAAGAGTGGGAATAGCTACATGATTACTGAAAATGATAAATAAAGGGTGTAAATAAATACCCAATCATTTAAGAAAGTATGATGCATGATGCAAATATTTAAATATTTAAAAATCCAATAAAAAAATATTTCTTCCATGATGTTACGATCAACAACGATGCTTATCTCATCCAAGGACAACGTCCAAGCTACCTCTTATCGCGTCGAGACTTCTCTCATTTGGTTAATGCTTCTCAAGATGTTACTACATCTAGGTTAACCAATCATCAATGATTTTGGTCACCTTAGCCCCATTGACTAGCCCCTATGAGGGATTCCCATGTACATCGGTCTAAGTGTTTAACCGACGCATCAGCTTTAAAGTTTGCTATGAACTAACAGTCCATCTAGAAACGGTCCTGCCTCACCACTTCCTTTACAAGTTTTAGCTTCTTAAGCAACTCAATGTCTCAAAGCGACACGATTCTAAAGTTTCTCTCACTGAAGATAGGACCGCTAGGGCGACTCTAAATCATTCCTCGTGCCACGATCAAGTTTGCATTTGAGACATTTGGAACGTTTCAACGTAAACGACTCTCCCACTTAGTTTTTGAAAAAAATGAATATTTCGTTGCTTTTACAAAAAAAAAAACATAACTCTTTATTAATTTAAAAAAACAAGTTTCAAAAA
The DNA here is from genome assembly GCA_003255025.1 of Datisca glomerata. Classification (NCBI taxonomy): domain Eukaryota; kingdom Viridiplantae; phylum Streptophyta; class Magnoliopsida; order Cucurbitales; family Datiscaceae; genus Datisca; species Datisca glomerata. The sequence continues at coordinate 801,406 of QANY01007699.1, forward strand.
TTATAAACTTTTATAAAAAAATAAATCCCAATTTAAAATTCATAACTTTTATAAAATTCACATTGTATTTAAATTATAACTCATTATAAATTAAAACTACAATGATGCGTGCACATGCTACATGACATTTTGATATTGACATATCTCTATTTCTATATATCATGTTATATGATGATGCTAGATTAATAATAAATCATTCATTCAAAATTAACCTATCTATTGACTCATTTCTAATTACAACCCATAAAAATAATAATAATTAAAATACTAATCTTCATAGCGTCTGTAATTGTCTCATTGTCCTTCAAAAAGTCCTAGGGGTGTGCCCGAGACGGGAATTTTTTTTAAGTCCCGCCCCAACTCGTGTTGAGGGGAAATCTCGAGCAGACGGGATGAGAGTCGGGACGGGATGGGACGAGTATTTTGGGTAAAAAATTTAAAATTTAAAAATAAAAATTGGTTTAAAGCTCAAAAGATTTAAAGGTTAAAAATTAAAAAATTAAGGGTTAAAATTAAAAAGCTAAGGGTTAAAGTTAAAAAATTAAGGGTCAATTTTTGTTTTAAAAAATATTGAGCTATTCATGAAAAATCATAACGGAACAAAAAACATTTGTCCCGTCCCGTCCTACCAAGAGTAAAAATCTCGTCTCGTCCCGCTTGGTTCGGGATGATTTTTTGTGGACTGGATGGTTTTTTTAGAACGGTTGCACACTCTAAGAACTCCCAACAATTTGTAATTCTTTACAAAAGTTCATTCCCAATTTAAAATTCAAATTTAAGTTTTAAAATCCAAATTTAAAATTTAAAATTTAAAATTCAATATTCAAAATTCAATATTCAAAAATTCAAAATTTAAATTTTAACCAAAACCCTTTAATTAAGGAAAATTATTTTTCTAATTAAATAATCTCATTAATTATCCTTTTAAAAAACAAAACAAAAGATAGAAAGATAACATTGATAATTATCCATTGAATTCAAAATTCAAAAGATAAAAAGATAAAATAGATAATTATCTTTGAAAAAAATTCGAAAGATATAAAGATTAAATTGATAATTATCTTTGAATTCAAAATTTTAAAGATATAAAGATAAAATACACAATTATCTTTTGAATTTTAATTACCTTTTATCTGTTTAAATTCTAAAATTCAAAATACCAAATTTAAAAGTTAAAAGATAGGATAAGGGTTATCGCGAAATATCACATGATTTCCTGAACCATAATTGTTATCGCTTAGGGTTTCACAACTCCCAGTCACCATGTAGGGCACGACACAAGGCGGCAGGAGGTGGTGCGGCCAACAGCAGACGACAGTTGGCTTTTCTGGTGACTTTTTCTGGCGTCTTTCTAGTCAACATTTTATGGCCGTAGTTTTCCAGTGGCGGCAACTTCCGGCGAATGGCGTTTTCTAGCATTTTTTAGGCAGCGGTGATTTAACACCGAATTTATAAAAAATACAAGTTTTGCACTAAAATAAATTACATAAAATCCTATGCCTCTAATCCAGCGCACGTCAATTCTAAATTGAAAACAAAAATGCTAAGGGGGGAGAAAACTCTTTTTCTCCCTCTGTGTAATTACACACTGTATTTATCAGTATCAATTATTATGTTCTAGAGTTGTGCTGTATCTAATACAATTCGTGTGGCAATCAAATTGCTATCATATATAAGTTATTAATTTTAAGAATTTATAAATATACCCCTATATTTCAAATTTTTGAAAATTCAGTCCAGTTGGGTTAAACCAGTTCGAGTTGGTTTGACTATGTTAGACATATTGGGTCTAAACTGGAGTGGATTGATTCGAATCAGGTTTGACGAGTCTAAATAACTTACACGAATTGAGAGTAAGCAGTCAAACAAAAGGGGTGAAGCAAAAAATCCTTAAAACACCATAGAAATCCAGTGAACATTCAAAATCAATTCAAATATTAATTCATTTGCTTAAGAAATATTAAACTATTTGAATCACATAGAAGAACTAATTTTAATTGTTTTAAGAACCCACTAATTCATTTGATACCAAAAACCCACACTAATTCAGTAACAAAAGCCACATAAAAGTACACCATTGCAAAAATCCATACTTGAAGAAAAATATATAAACAAAACTTTACACCATTGCTAAAATCAATACTCGAAGAAAAATATATAAACAAAACCAAAAATAATATAAACATAAAACAATTGAAAAGGCATTGTTAACAAACCCAACATTCATAAATAGATAAATAAGAATTGGTCACTGTACAAACAAACCAAAATTCAAGAATCAAACAAAATTATTTGATCCAAAATATACAAGAAAGTAATTTAACAAAAATGACTTCAAATTACGCATTTGTTCGGCTAGCCAAAATTGAGGAAAACAATAGGAGATATATGTTAAAGAGAGATAATTGGATAAAGAGAAGCAGAGGGAAAATAAAGAGAAAAGGGCAGAGAGAGTGAGACCATGAGAAAAAGAGAAAGGAAGAGAGAGGCGAAGGGAGAAAGGAAAGAGGAAAGTTGAGAGAGAGGGAAACAAAGAGGAATCTAGAGCCTAGAAGATAGAAAGAAAGGAAAAGAATAGAAGAAGCTTACCAAAAATTTAACGAGCAGGGAACATTTTGCTGGATGTAAGAGAAGGGATATGAGAGTTTATAAATAGCTGAAATTGAAGAACAAATTTCAGAGAGCATTTTATTAACATTAATTAGAAATCTTGGTTAAAAAGTGAGAGCAAGGAGAAAAGATGTAAGAAAATAGAAGGAAGAAATAGAAGGATGCATCATGGAGTGTCGCTGCTGAGATGCACCATGGAGTGCCGCCGCTGAGGTGCACCATGGAGTGCCGCCGCTGAGGTGCACCATGGATTGCCAAGAGGATTGTAAGGAGGAATACCGTGTGAAGATGTGCATCAGAGGAATGTTGGGTGATTACAAGGTCTACCTTGAGAACTTTGGGATTGCCACTTTTACCCGCTTGATAGAAGCGTCCAAGAGGACAAGCGCTTTAGTACGTAGGCAACAACAACCTAAGAGGAATGACCATCCTGACCGCCCTTGGAAACCCACCACATCACGCTACAATCCGCAAGTAGCTGCTGCACAACCATAGGGGCGTGATCGTAAGAGAAACAGAGATGAGAGGAATGACCACTGTCTTTTCCCCAACATGCCAATGTCAACATGATTAGCGCCAACACAATAAGATCTACCTCATATGTTACCATAGTGGAGGAAGCAGATGAGAAAGCAACCATAAGGGGAGACGCCGCTTTCATAGATAAACTCTTGAATACAAGAACTTGAAGAACTTTTTTTATATGCTTGGGTTGGATGATATTGCACGATGTCAAGGGTCCAAAACGCTAATAGATGTCGGTCAAACAAATTATGCTCGGATGAATTATCGCTTTGCACAACCGCATTTGAGTAAGATGAGGTGGAACGAGGAGAGTGCCATCACATTCACTAATGTCGATTGACATGTTATGAGGACATGACACAATCGCCCCCTTTAGGTGGAGGCAAAGGGTCAACGGCGTGCAAGTAAGACGCGCCCTATTGGACAGTGGATCGGGAGTGAATGTCATATCCTATGCTACCTTCAAGGCGGTCGGCATCCCATAGAGGAGACTAGTGAGACAATCAATTGTTTTGACGAGTTTCCCATCTGGAGTGCGAGGACGATGGGTGGAGTTGTAAATTGGTACCAATAAGAGCCACCAACTGTTTCATGTGATCAAGTACAATACAGTCTACCACATATTGTTGGGGAGGCCATGGATTCACAACCATGAATTATCAATCACGATGGTGTGGTAAGAACATCACAATGGTGGATACCAAAGCGCCATTCGATGAGACCGAGGCTCACTTGGTAGAGGCGACGCTCTTTGACAAACTTGTTATTGGAATTATGTCTATAAAGTAGGGTATAATAACTATTTATGAGTATTTAGTTATTTCTCAAACATTTTGTATCACTAAATTTAATGAATAAAGAAAAGTTTGTCTTTAATCAAAGTGTGTTTATAATTTATTCAAATCTTGAAACTATTATCAATATAAGAAGAGTAAAGACAGATGGGTTTTCCAGACAAACTCTTCTGAAATAGTTCAGAACGTTATTCGCAGTCTTAGGATTGACTAGGCAATCGAATCCGATTACGACTGTTAGGTTGGACCAATGGATTTCAGTCTTGTGGCATGGGAGTGAAGACTCAAACGGTTAACCTAGACGTGTTATGGAACATGTTGAATAGACTGGTAACAAATTAGTTTAGAGCAAAAACTGTTTACTTAGCTCTAAATCTAATTGTTACACTTTAAATGTATTTTCATAATTAACTAAATCCTGAGGTGAATACATAGCTTGACTTAGTTACTTGTGATATTTCATATGTAAAATGGGCGAGTTTGAATTGACGGACAATATCTCCGCTGTTGGAATCGTAATTCAACTATTTTGGAGTTACGTGATTCACAGATATGAAAATTCATTGTTAGATTATGAAAGCAACAATATCACTTATACTTTATTGATGAGTGTGTGAATAAATAAACTAGGTCTAATATTCAAAGAATTGAGTCATTGATTAAGAGTTGTGAATTGTACAAGACAATTCACTATTATGTGTTTTTTATTCAGAGTCAATAAAAGAGTTAAAAAAATAATAACAAAAGGGGTTAAATGATAATTTTACATCCCCGCTCTTACTTCTGATAGTCACGATGGGTAATATGTTAAAATATTCTATGGACTGTGAAATAAAAAAGTTCATTTTCACCAGTAGAAAATGTAGCACGCATGAATCGAGAGTTGATTCGGCATCATACCAATAATGGAGTTGTCTGATGTCAGAATTAAATAGGACACAAATTTATAAAGATAAATTCGTCGGGTATTTGAATCCTATAGTTTTGTTCATGTGGGTCCATTCGGTCTGAAAAATAGCTCATGAGAACAGGAATATAATAAACAATATCAGTTGGACCAAAATGTATTTTGGTGCCAATGTGTATTTCTTACACTCATATGTGATGAGTATTGTCACTTAAATAGTTATGTATGATCAATTGTATTAAAATTAATTAATTTATTATTTTCTAATTATTAGATAATTAGTAAATAAAAAGAAATTAATTAATTAATTGATAGAGATCAATTAGATTTATCAATTGGACTGATGAATTTTGATACAACAGAAACTTTAAGAGGATATATACAAAATTCGACCATGGTGGTAATTAAATAATTATAGTATTATTTGAATATTTTGTGATATGGGATCTTAGGATTTCAGGTCATTAGTTGCAGAATTTAATTTGTAGCGTTCTAGGTAAGTGAACTTATATTGTAATATGATCCATATATGATAAATGTAAGAAATATTATTCTCATCAGCTTTAATTATCTGTAAACATGTTAGGTTCATGTGTATGCTTTATGTAAGTAAGCTTACATAGTGATTTGACTCCGATGTTATAATTGTATAATATATTTATATTTAATATTTGTTCAATTTTTTTTGATAATATTTATATTCGTGAACGCTTTGATAATTATTTATTATTCAGTTATTAATTTGATTATCATGAGATAAATATTGGGGTATGTTGGATTATACGTTAGTATGTTATCATGTCTTATTTCGTTACATGTATCATTATGCATTATATGTTTACTTGTGAACCATATGATTAATTGTTATCAAGCATTGGATATTTTGTACTATGAATCTAAATTAAGTGAAGTGGTAATCAAGAAAGATTTGAAATTAAGCACGAGCCTTAGTTAACAAGAAATCAAGTTGTTCACGCTTTGTTCTGGTATTCGAATCGGGTGTCATCTGCTCATGTTTTAGTCACACATAGGGTGTCATCTGTTCATGATTTGGTCACATATAGGATGCCATGTGTAAATATTTTTCATCACTCTGAGGGGCCATTTGTTCAAGTTTTCTATCACCTATGAGTGCCATCTGTTAACGTCACCCAGTGTGTGTCATCTATTTTCGTCGCCCATTGTGTGTCATTTGTATCGTCACCCAATTCGTCATATTATGTTTCAGTTCATGTGTGAGCATTTCTGATTAGGTGATTAACTAGGGAATATGCCAAGGCAAGATATGAATAAGTTTGTTATATGATTCTGTTTGACACATTTGTTATCTACATGTTATGTTGAGCCAAGTCACGATCAAGTATCTTACGTTATTTCAGTTATGATATATGTCAAGTTTAGTTATGTTATATCATGATTGCATCCATGACATGTGGATGGATGTTATTATGTGAGTTTGTTTATAGAGTATTTTAAAATACTCATTCCCCCACAGTTGTTCATGATGCATGTGGCGAGTAGCATGAGTGAGAGACTGCCATAACCAGCTAAATCAATATAAAAGAAATTACGACTTTCAGTTTATGATTTGCTTTAGGACTGGGAAAAATGTTTTTTTATTAAACTCAGTTATTTAAGTAGTTTATTTTACGTTATGTTTTTCTACGAAATATGATTAGTGAAAACTTCATGAATTATGGATTTTGGTTTTGACTTTATTTCAGAGTTTAATTCAATTTTGTCAAGATTTTATTAATTTTACATTTAAGACACTTTAATGCTTCCGCTATTTAAAGTTAAGGTTTCTCTATCATGAGTAAATTAAGCATTTTAATTTGAGAATTTTCTCAAAATTAGGGTTTGTTTAAAATTAAAGATTTTGAAATTGTGAAAATATATGCATGTTTAACCCTCGGAGACCAGGGCGTTACAGTTTAAATAGAGTCAAAACTTGAAATCCATAATTCGTGAAGTTTCACCATCCTATTTCATAGACGAACATAGCATAAAATAAACTACTTCAATAACTGATTTTAACAGAAATTTTTTTCCCAAGTCTCGAAGCAAATCATAAAATTGAAAATCATAAATTCCTATGATCCAAATGGTCATGGAGTCTTTCGCTCATGCTGTTCGCCATCACCATCTACATCATAAACAACTATGGGGGGATGAGTATTTTAAAATACTCAGTAAGCAAACTCACATAATAACATGCATCTACATGTCATAAATACAATCATGACAAAACATAATTGAACTTGACATAAATCATAAATGAAATAACGTAACATACTTGATCATGACATGGCTTAACATAATAAATAGATAATACGTGTCTGAAACAGAATCATATAACAAACTTATTTGTATCTTTTCTTGGCACATTCCCTAGTTAACAACCTAATCAGAACTGTTCACACATGAACTGAAACGTAACATGACGAATTGGGCGAAGAAACAGATGACACACATTAGGCGATAGAACAAATGACACTCATAGGTGACAAAAAACATGAACAAATGACACTTCATGAGTGATGAAAAATATTTACAGATGACGCTTAATATGTGACAAAAATATGAATATATGACATCCCATGTATGACCAAAATATGAACAGATGACACTCGATTCGTATAACAGAAAAAATATGAACAGTTTGATTTACAGTTACTGCGTGAGAGGGATGGAGAGGAGTTCGGACAAAATAACATTAGTTGGCAGTCAGGCTAAGGTGTAGTATGTTTAAGGTGTGAGTGGGGGAATGGGGAATTCGTGAGAGAGATGAACAGCCAGAGATATTGGAGTATTTATAGGTTAGCTTATGGTGTATGTAAAAACATAGGTGTGAGCAAGTTAGAGAAAAGGGAGAGAATTGCCGCAAGAAAATCAAAAATAGGTTTAGGGTAGTTTTATGGTGTATTTGTGAGTGGGTTTTTAAAATTTATATAACAAAACCCTTTTTAAATTTAAAGAAATCAAATTTAAAAATAATATGATCTAGTTAAATTAACGTTACAAAAATTACAGTTAATCTCTTTTAAAAAATCAAATTTTAAAATCACATTATCTTTTAAATTAGTTTTACAAAAATATCTCTTTACGAAGGATCGCGGTATTACATTTCCTCTAGCCATTACACTAAATAAGACAATATTAGAAGGATATAGGGTTAAGGTTCGCGGGTTGGGTGAGGGTTTGACTCGGGTTTGACTTGGGATGTGCGAATACAACTCGCAGTGTTGTGTTGGAGGCAATTTGATGAGTTTTTGGGTATGAAAAGATGAAGATGAAGAGATGAAGATAAATGAGGAGAATAGATTGTTTGAATGGAGAAGAATGATGTGTAAAGAGAAGGGGAGAAGGGTAAGTATCGAATAGAAAAAGGGGATTATGGTTTTTTAATGTTAGATCTAAAAAATATATTTATAAATTAAAAATGTAAGTGGGGTTATTTTTCAAATTTTATGGGGTTATAATTATAAAATAAATGGTTAAATTTTAAATTTTAATATTTAATTTCAAATTTTTAGCGAATAAATTCGATTTAACAGTAGAATCCGATGTTGGGGGTTATATGTGTCCGTCAAACCAATAAATAGGATTTACCGATCATCATAACATCACGATTTGACATGATAATTAAAGCCATTTGGATGGTAATTAGGGCCATTTAGATGGCGATTAGAACCATACATGGCGGTCGCCATAATTGAGGTGGCGATTCGGGTGAACCATGGCAATTAGAGCTCAATATATAGTGATTGGACATGAAGATGCGATTAGCACCTTTAGAATGACATTAAAGGCTTTTGAGTGGCGATTGGGACCTCTTGAGTGGTGATTGGGACCTCTTAAAGGGCGATTGTAATTTTAGGGTTTCAATGAATTTGTAGTGGGGTACAACGAATACTTGAGGTGCTCACCAAAATTTAAAAAATAAACTTTCTTGGAGGTGATCACCTAAAATGTAGTGGGGTTCACCACAAATGTAAATGGATTCACCTAAAATGTAGAAGGTCCACCTAAATGTAAAAGTTAAAATTTTTTTGGAGGAGTTCACCTAAAATGTAGTGACGTTCACCGAAGATGTACATGGTGGGTTCACCTGAAATATAGAGGGGTTCACCAAACTGTATAAAATTAATATTTCTTGGAGGGGTTCACCTAAAATGTAGTGAGGTTCACCTAAAATGTACATGGGTTCACCTGAAATGTAGATGTGTCAACAAAATGTATAAAATTAATATTTTTTAGAGGGATTCACCTAAAATGTAGTGGTGTCCACCGTAAATGTACATGGGTTCACCTCTAATGTAAAGGGGTTCACCTTAAGGTAAAAAAATCAATTTTATACATTTAGGTTAACCCATCTACATTGAAGGTGAACCCATGTACATTTGAGGTGAACCCCTCTACATTTTTTGTGAACCCATCTAAGAAATATTAACTTTGTACATTTTGGCGAACACCACTACATTTTGGGTGAACTCCAATATATTTTTGGTGAACCCCACTACATTTTAGGTGAACACCTCCAATAATTATTAATTTTTTATATTTTGGTGAACCTATCTACATTCCAAGTGAATCTCTGAACATTGTTTTGTGAAGTCCACTATATTTTAGGTGAACACCTCCAAGAATTATTAATCTTGTACATTTTGATGAACCCCTCTACATTTCAGGTAAACCCCTATATATTTTTTTGTGAACCCCTCTACATTTTAGGTGAACCACTCCAAAAAATATTAATTTTGTACATTTAGGTGAACCTCTTTACATTAAATGTGAACTCCTCAACATTTTAGGTGAACAAAAAAAATAGATTATTAAAACTTGTAACCGACAGGTCTTTTTGTGACCTGGCGATTGCTCCAAAAGAAATTCAAGGGCCACAACCCAGCATTCATGCAGGGGTTTAACCCCGGCATGATAGAAGTTTCCAAAAAATAGTTGTATTAAAAATGTAAAAAGATTTTGAGAGATTCAAAATCACCTGTCATAGTAGATAAACATATTATGACAGGTTATTTAAAAGTTGTCATCTTAGGAAAAAAATCCCTTAAGCACTTGTTTTTCTATGATAGGTTTAAAATACATGTCATAAAAACCAACGATCTACTGCCATTATAACCTTTTTTTATAGTAGTGAATTACCAAACTCTAGAAGAATCTAGGTAGAAGGCTTGTAGTTTTAGACTTTGATCATGGACTTGGACTCCATTTTGACTGGGTTTGGGTTTGAGCTCCCATAATGAATCAAGTTTATGATCCAGGGATAAAATGAAGGAGCCTAGGAGGATAGGGATAAAATATCACAATTGTCTTAACCCAAATAACACTACAATAAATCGTTTCTGATTTATTGTTGTTTATTGATTTGAAGACCATTACAGATGATTAGCTGGTCTGGTTTTGATAAATAATTTTTATTTAACATTATTTAGAACCTATATGTATGAATTTTCCTATTACATACATTACTTAGAACCTATTATAGCGTGATTATAGTCGTTTCTGATTTCTTGTTCATTTTTCTCTTCAAAAGGTTTATTAATTGGTTGTGTTTAGTTTAACTCCTTCCTCTATTCATCTTTGATCTTCAACATGGGGCTTTCATTCTTCGCCTTTCTTTTGCTAATCAGAGATAAATGGAGTAGTTTGAACAGAGTTCGTATCTACAAGATCATAAATTCATTTTCCTTTCTTATGTTCAGTCTATCTGAAGAGAGGGCATCTCTTTTTCTTTTCCTTCTAGAGGTGTTTTCTTTTTCCTTTTTTCTGGAACCTGAAGGGTTGGGGGTTGACAGTTCCAAGCTCATTTCTATATATTAATTATAATAATTAGATCTCCTTTATCATTTTGTTAAATTATTGAAGATCATGATCCTGAAAGGGGATTTATTTGATTTACACTCTTATAGATGACTGAGACTAATTGTTTTTTGTGCATTTTTGTTCTGCTAAAGTTTATTTTTTTTCCAGTATTTTCTATATCATTTCTTTAAACCATTTCTTAGTTTTACAAAACTACCCCATTACGAAGGATCTGGGTATTACATTTCCTCTAGCCATTACACTAAATAAGACAATATTAGAAGGATATAGGGTTATGGTTCGCGGGTTGGGTGAGGGTTTAACTCAGGTTTGATGTGGGATGTGCGAATGCAACTCACATTGTTTTGTTCGATGCAGTTTGATGAGTTTTTAGGTGTGAAAAGATGAAGATGAAGAGATGAAGATAAATGAGGAGAATAGATTGTTTGAATGGATAAAATATAGTGACGTTCACCGAAGATGTACCGGAGTTCACCTAAAATATAGAGGGATTCATTAAATTATACAAAATTAATATTTCTTAGAGGAGTTCATCTAAAATATAGTGGGGTTCACCTAAAATGTACATGGGTTCACCTAGAATGTAGATGTGATCAATAAAATATACAAAATTAATATTTTTTTGGAGAGGTTCACCTAAAGTATAGTAGAGTTCACCTGAAATGTACATGAGTTCACCTCTAATGTAAAGGGGTTCACCTTAAAGTAAAAAGTCAATTCTGTACATTTAGGTGAACCCATCTACATTGAAGGTGAACCCATGTACATTTAAGGTGAACGCCTCTACATTTTTTATGAACCACTCTAAGAAATATTAACTTTGTACATTTTGGTGAACACCTTTACATTTTGGGTGAATCTCAATATATTTTTGGTGAACCCATCTACATTCCAGGTGAATCTCTGAACATTGTTTTGTGAAGCCCACTATATTTTAGGTAAACAACTCCAATAATTATTAATCTTGTACATTTTGGTGAACCCTCTACATTTCAGGTAAACCGTTGTATATTTTTTGTGAACTCCTCTACATTTTAGGTGAACCCCTCCAAAAATATTAATTTTGTACATTTAGGTGAAGCTTTTTACATTGTAGGTGAACCCCTCAACATTTTAGGTGAACCCAAAAAAAAATTAAAATATTAAAACTTGTGACCAACTTGGCTTTGTATGGCCAGGATTGCTCCAAAAGCAATCTAAGGGCAACAAAGACCAAGCATTCATGTAGGGGTTTAACCCGACATGATAGAAGTTTCCAAAAAATAATTGAATTAAAAAAGTAAAAAGATTTTGACAGGTTCAAAATCACCTGTTATAATAGATAAGCATATTATGACAAGTTATTTAAAAATTGTCATCTTAGCAAAAAATAAAATCCCTTAAGCACTTATTTTTCTATGATAGATATAAAAAACATGTCATAAAAACCAATGCTCTACTGTCATAATAACCTATTTTTATGGTAGTGAATTACCAAACACTAGAAGAATCTAGGTAGAAGGCTCGTAGTTTTAGACTTTGATTATGGACTTGGACTCCATTTTGATTGGGTTTGGGTTTGAGCTCCCATAATGTATCAAGTTTACGATCCAAGGATAAAATGAAGGAGCCTAGGAGGGAAGGGATAAAATCTCACAATTGTCTTAACCCAAATAACACTACAAGAAATAGGGGTTTTAGTGACCAACTTTTTGGTCGCTAAATTTTCAAAATTCGTCGGCAAAGGTTTTACTGACGAAAATATTTCCATCGCGACAGTCATCACATTAGCTTCATCAGTGAAAACCATTCGCGGCAAAAATTGAAACTCGTCGTGTTAGACCTTTTACGACGACAAAATATTGGTCGCAAAAGGTTTTTGCGACGACCATTTGTTGGACGCCAAAAGCTTTTGCGACCAAAAAGATTTCGTCGTAAAATCTTTTTGCCACCAATATTTCTTTTCGTCTCCTAAACTCTTTCGCGACCAATGTTTTTGGTGAACAAATTTTATATTTTCAGAATGTAAATAAAAAAATGCTGAATTTTTAGTTTTCATATATACTTGTTATAGTAATAATATCATTTGAAAATTTATCAAACTCGATATTTTTCTAAGAAATACATATATTAATCATTAATATATTTATTATAATAAATTAGTAGTAGGTCATTGCAAAATTTTTGAATCATAATTCACTATAAAATAAGGTTCACAAATGTATCCAAAAAAGATAAATAAAAAAGAGAGTATTTAAAACTTGATGTTACAACTACAAAACTTAAGAAATATTATTAATCTCATATTTTTGCTATTGCATCATCGTCAGGAGGTGGAAAAGCATTTTGATGAGCCCAAGCGAGTAAGCTTTATAGTTGACTTTTTATCGACTTTATTTGTTTCTCTAATTCTATATTTTCAACTGGACTCTTTTTCTTGGAAGATGTGGGTGGGGCTCCATGTCAAGACCTTTATTTCGTCCGAGGATTTATTCAACTATCTCTTCTTCAATGCGACGTGTGACATCCCGTAAAGCACACATGAATTCATGTAACATCACAATGAGCCAAATTCAAGATAAATATATTCATTATTCAGAAAATATTGAAAAAAATCCAGCAAATCTAATTCAAAGTGATAACCCCCAATTATTACTAACATTATTATCTGTAGCAAGGGGCATCAATAAGAAAGTATTCAAAAATCATCTAACACGCTCAGATACAAAGTGATAAGTCCTCCCTCCCCCACCCACACATTAAAAGACAAAGTGCATCAATCAGAAAGTATTCCAAAAACATCTAGCATGCTCAGATATAAAGTGATAAACCCCCCTCCTCCACACCCTCCACATACATACATACATTGAAACTAACAGTATTATCTTAGATAATAAGCATCAATAAGAAAGTATTCAAAAATAATATAGCACGCTCAGGTATAAAGTGATAACCCCCCCTCCCCACACACATATTGAAACTAACACTATTATCTTAGACAATGAGTATCGATCAGAAAGTATTAAACAAATATCTAATAGAATCTGATACAACGTGACCCCCCCAAACTAATACTATTACCTTAGATAGTGAACATCAATAAGAAAGTATTCAAAAAACATCTAGCACGCTCAGATACAAAGTGAAACCCCCCTAACACACACATTGAAACTAACATGATTATGAATTAGAATATTTTAGAGGGATTACTCATATATCTTTCTTGAGACATATCTTTCTGCCCACCTTTTTAGCACTGAAATGCGTGTTATAAAATATTTTAATTCAAGTAGGTGCTACTCCAGTTGAAGCTTTCTATCTAAAATACAACAAAATTTGAGTCGTTAATTATTATATACTAAATATTATTAATAGCACTAAAAAATATTTTGATTCACCTGACGAAATCGATGATCAAGAAAAGATACATTCCCTCCATTATGATTTTATGGAAGGTTTTGAGCATTGGTTTTTTAGCGTGCCTGTAATAGATGACTTTTATGATTGAAATAATTAGTCAAATAATCAAAGTGTAATGTATAAGCTTTGATAATAAGAATTACCCCAAACTTCTCCGTCTCCCAAACTGTGCATAGCCAATCCCAATCATCCTGTGATACACCCTTATAAGGATGTCGTCATGCTACTATTGAATCTTTAAATTTTTTTATAATTTCTATGCAATGTATACTTGTATCCCTTGTATGTGTTCGCTGCTTCAAATTTAATCCAATCATTTATAGCATTGCTGGTCGATTCCAATATAAAATAGACCTATAATAATCTTTTACTATCAGTCACGCAATAAAGAAAATATAATAATAAATAGATGTATCATTACTACCTGCAATCTATCAATTATAACTGTCAGAAATTCTTCAGACACATTGGACCAACCCTCATATTGAAGGTTGAATTGGACGGTCCACTGTCTAATAGATCTAACAATACCGAGATGAGGGGTATCGATTGGTAATTTTCTGAAATGGCTCACTAACCTCTCCAACTCAATCGTCTTATTGGCCTGCGAACCTTTCTCACACTCCCAAAAGAAAATGAAGCCCCTACAACAAAATAAAGTATAAGAAACCATTATAATAAGAACTATTACAAAGTGCACATATCTGTTTGGGAACCATCTTCATCAATAGAAGATCCTATAGTAGGATCTAGATTTGGAAGATGAGTATTTCTTCTGGGAGACATTAACCTACATAAAGATAAGTGGCATAAAAATGGCTTTTAGCCATGAATTTACCTTTGTGGCTAAAAATTTGATCGCTAAAATGTCATTTTCTTGTAGTATAAATTGTAAGAGTTAACCTTCAAAATGATAGTTATATATATGAGATATCAATTTCTAATGCGATCAAAGTATGTAAGATATTTTGCACAAAAAAATTAGATAAGAATCCATCAATTTATATGTCGACAAAAAATTAGGTTGGAGTTTAGCGTAATTTGAAGTAATAGCATTGAAACTTTCTTACATACCGGAGACCCGCGTTATCCCAACATAAAAAAACTCACAGTCTCAAATTGTATAAATGCAGTGAATTTCAATATTCTTCATTAACAAAACAATGATAAGAGAGCTTCTACTTATATATTATAAAACAGAGGCTCAAGAAACAGAAAGCTAGAATAACAAATAGTAGTTAGGAGAAGTTGATAGGTAAGCAAACTGAAACTAGAAGTGAAAAGGGGCAGTCTCCCACTTTGAGCTTGGACAGCAGGTATTCAAATTGAGATGAAGACAAGGCTTTAATGAAAATATCTACAACTTGATCCAAGGAAGGCATGAAATAAACTTCTAACAGCTTTTGTATCACCTTGTCCCTTATAAAATGCATGTTAATTTTTATGTCTTTAGAGTCCTAGCGTGGCTGACAGGATTAGAAGCTATAGAGGTAACCCCTAAGTTGTCACACCAAATTATAGGACATTGAGCTAAATCAACATGAAACTCAACAAGAAGATACTGAATCCAAGAAAATTCTACAGAAGTGTTTGCTAGCGATCGATACTCACTTTCTGTGCTAGATCTAGAGACCACTTATTACTTTTTAGCTGACCAAGACACCAAATTTCCGCCAAGAAACACAGTAAAACCTTCAGTAGACCTTTTATCAGCAACATCACTTGCTTAATTAGCATCTAAATATGTTATAAGTTTTGGTTTACTAGTGAAGGAGTGATAAGCATACATTTGTTAATTGTGCCTTTAATATACCTCAGTACCTTCTTGCAAGATTGCCAATGAATGGTGGTAGGTTTAAAGACAAATTGACTCAATTTATTGACAATAAATGAGATATCAGGCCTTGTAATGGTAGATAATGAAGTGATCCTAGAATGCTCTTGTAATTTGTAGTATCACTAAGAAGTTCACTACTGTCAGCACTGAGTTTTACAGAAGGTGATGCATGTGTTGAACATGTTGGATTGAGTTTTAAAAATTTGAGAAAAAATAATGAACCACGAACGGTTCGTGGACGGAAAATCAAAAAAATTTCACACCAACTATTTAATCATATTTGAATATAAAACATTTTATGATCATGCATATTTAGATTGACGTATTTAGAAGAGGTGGAAATAATATTATACATTTCTTCTATCGAAGATGTTCTGACTTGGTGAAATCATATTGATTGTCTTACGTTCTTCGTTCTTCATAGAACTTGAATCAATCTTCGCATCAACAACCACTCGTAGAAATTAGAAATTATCTTAATAGGATGTCGTTAGAAATTGAGGTGGGCTCTCAAAACAACATAAAAAAAACAAAATTTTCTCTTCTTCCTCTAGATTTCGATAGCAACAAGGAAGGAAGAGAGAAACTGCTTTCTTTGCTCTATGTAATCACACATTGTGATCAGTGTTGTGTCAACCCACTTAGGGAGGCAACCCTAATGCCATCCCTTCTATAAAAATTACACAATTTACACATATATTGTAATTGCCAAAATTCTCCTCCTTTTACTATAATTGTCAAAATTTTACATCTTCCTAGAACCAATACTGTGTCCAAATTCATTAATCCAAATTGATAAATTAAATTAATCTCCATCAAATAATTACTTAATTTCTTTTATTTACTAATTATCAAATAATTAAAAAATAATAATTAATTAATTTGAACATTAATTTTACTCTTCACAACTTTAGTGACAATACTCATCACATATGGGTTCATGAAGTATATATTGATCCAGAACACATTTTTTGGTCCAACATGTGTTGTTTCTCATTCCTGTCCTTATGAGCTACTCTTGAGATCGAATGGTCCCACATGAATAAAGCTACAAGATTCAAATACTCGGTGAATTTATCTCCATAAATTCTCGATCTATTTAATCCTGACATCGTACAACTCCACTATGGGTCCGATGCTGAATCAACTCTCGATTCATGCGTGCTACATTTTCTGTTGTTGTAAATAAATACTTTTTTATTTCAGTTTCCACATAATATTTTGTTATGTTACCATTCGTGAATATCGGTACCAAGAGTGAAATGTAAAATTACTATTTTACTCATCTAGTTATTATTTTCTTAACTCTTTTATTGACTGTGAATAAAAATGACATAACAGTGAATTGTCTCGCATAACTCACCATGCCTTATTCAATAGGTCATTTCATCGAGTACCTAATCAGGTTTATTTATTCACACACCCATCAATAAAGCATAGGGTGATATTGTTATATTTTGCAATCTTGACACGAATTTCATATGTGTGAATCACATAACCCAACATAGTTGAATTACGATTCAAAAAATTGAGGTATTATCCAGTAATTCGAACTCACTCTTTTGGCATATAAAAAATCACAAGTAACTAAGTCAAGTTTCGTATTTACCTCAAAATTAAGCTAGTCATGAAAATACCCTTAAGGTATAAATAATTAGATTTAGAGCAAGATAAATGGTTTTACTCCAAACTAATTTGGAGTCTCAACTCCCATACCCCAAGACCGACATGTTTTGGTTCAACCTAACAGTCATAATCGAAATCAATTGCCCAATCGATCCTTAGACTGTGAATAACATTCTGAACTATTTTAGAAGAGTTTGTCTGGAAGACCCCTTAGTCTTTACTCTTCTTATGTTGACAATAGTTCCATGACTTGAGTAAATTATAAACACACTTTAATTAATTGAAAAACTTTCATTCATTCATTAAATTCAGTAATACAAAATGTCTGAGAAATAACTAAATACTTATAAATAGTTATTACACCCTACTTTATGGACATAATTCCAACAATCTCTCACTTGGAAAAAAGTAGAAGTGTACAATCTCGTATTCCCATGCCCTCCAAATGACCATTAAAGACTATTTATGAATGAATCTGCCAGGTTGTTGACCGACGATATGTGTGTTACTACAACATCTCCACGCTGAACAATCTCTCTAGTTAGGTGATATTTACACTATACGTTTGGATCTTTTATGTTTCTTGGTTTCTTCAAATTCGCTACAACCCCACTGTTATTGCAATAAAGTGTCGTGGGATTTCCAATTTCTGGAACAACTTATAGAGTGTTCAAGAACTTTCTAAGCCATACAACCTCTTTTACAGCTTCACAAGCTCCCATTTACTCAACTTCCATGGTAGAATAAAAAATGTAAGATTTCTTGATACTTCTCTATACAACTACTCCACCGCTCAGGATAAACATCGATCCTGAAGTGGACCTCCTTGAATCCTTGTCTGCTTGGAAATTGGAATTAGTATACCCCATCATATTCAAGCCAGTACCTGAATATACAAACATGTAGTTCCTTATTTTCCTAAGATATTTAAGGATATGCTTGACGACATTTCAATGCTCGAGTCCATGGTTAGATTAGAAACGACTCACCATGCCCACGACGTAGCAAAAATCTGACCTAGTGAAAAGCATCTCTTACATGAGACTTCCTACGGCTGAGGCATATGAAATCTTTCTCATGTCTTCCTCTTCTTGAGGAGTCTTGGGAAATTACTCCGTGGAGAGGCTGACTCCATGCCTAAAAGGAAGATATCCATTCTTGGAGTCTTGCATACTGAAGTGATCCACCACCTTATCAATATAAGATACTTGAGACCGTACCAATTGTCTAGTATTTCGATCTCGTAAAATTTGAATACGTAAGACAAAGACAGCTTCTCCAAGATCCTTCATATCAAATTACTTTACAAGTCAAATCTTGACATCCGACAATTTTCTTACATCATTTTCAATTAATAGAATATCGTCCACGTACAAGACTATCCCTTCATGTATATCCCTTCATGTATTAGCTTATACATACAAGGTTCATCCACTAACTGTTCAAAACTTAAATTCTTGACAGTTTTATCGAATCTGATATTCCATGATCGGGACGCTTGCTTAAGTTCATAAATGGACATCTCTTCTTCTTATAACAGTTTTATCGAATCTGATATTCCATTTCGCAAACCTTGCTCTCTTGGTCTTTCTCCATGAACTCGTTAGGTTGAGCCATATAAATGCACTCTTCAAGATTGCCATTCAGAAATGCAGTCTTGAAGTCCATCTATCAGATCTCATAGTCAATGGCAACAATAATGGACAGAAGAATTCGGATGGACTTAAGCACGGCCGTCGGTGATAACGTATCCTCATAGTTAATACATTCATTTTGCGTGTAACCCTTGGCTACAAGCCTAGCTTTGAATGTCTCTACATTTCCATCTGGACCTCTCTTCTTCTTATAACTCCATTCATCCTACGGGGTTTACCCCTTCAGGAGGATCTACAAGCTTCCACACTCTATTCGAGCACATCGATTGTATCTCAACGTTCATGGCGTTTTGCCGTAGGTTTGCTTCAGGACAAGCCATAGCCTGTGAGTTGGAAACAGGTTCATCATGATTTTTATGTGAGACTACCATCAAGGCATCTCCATAAGACATGTACCTATCAGGTTGTTTCACAACTCTCCCACTACATCGAGACTCCGACCCAGTTATGGCTTTCATTATTGAATCGGGAACAAGTCCTGATTGGGGAGTCGATGTCCTCCCACTTAATAATTTCCTTTGGCACAAATGTACTTCTCGACTTCACACTTCCTATATAGTATTCCTCAAGAAAACGTGCATTTGTGCTAACGAATATTTTCTTGTCTGTTTGACTATAAAAGACGTATCCATTTGTTCCATTGGGATATCCTACAAATATGCATAATTCTGATAGACTGGCTAACTTACCTGTCTTCGGTCTCAGTACATGTGCCAGACAACCCCATATCCTAAGGTGGCTTACATATGACTTTCATCCACTCCATATTTCATATGGCATGCTAGGCAGCATCTTTGACAAAACTTGGTTCATAATGTATATTGCTGTTTTCAAGGCATATCTCCAGAATGAATCTAGGAGGGATAAGCTCATCATGGATCTAACCATATCTATCATAATTTGATTCCTTCTCTCTGACACACTATTTTATTCTGAAGTGCTAGGTACTATAAGCTGAGAAAGAATACATTATTCTTTAAGAAAGTCTTCGAACTCTCCGAACAAGTACTCGCCACCATCGGATCATAGTGTTTTGATTTATATCTCTAATTGCTTCTCAACAATAGCCTTGTACTATTTGAACTCTTCAAAGGTTTCACACTTTTGGCGCGTTAGATAAGCATGTCCAAAACGCGAGTAGTCATCAGTGAAAGTTACAAAATATTTGTAACCTCCTCTTGCTTGGATATTCAATGGTCCACATACATCACTATGTACGACTTTGAGACATTGAGTGACTCTTTAACCCTTCGCTGAAAAGGGTCTCTTGGTCATTTTTTCTTCTATGCAGGATTCCCATATGGGTAGTGATCACACACTTAAAGTTTACAATGGACCGTCCATCCTTTGCAAGTCTTTTAATTCAATCTAGGCTAATATGACTAAGACGTAAGAATCACAAGTAAGTTAGATCGATTGAGTCAGACTTCAACGTTTTACTATCCTTTTGTAAATCATTATTTATTTTAATGTCACATATCATTGAAACTATTGATTTTGCATAGAATAGGTTATTTATCAAGCTTGCAGTAGTGATCAAGCAATCATTTCTAAAAATACCAATATCATTATCAATGAAATTTAAGGAAAATTCTTGCTCAATCAAACTAGCTATAGAAATAAGGTTTTTCCCAAAAACCATTATCAAATGAAAACTTAATAGTTTCAACTGATACAGCTGATACTAGTTCTTCATTCCCCCAATGGAAGCTGAACTCACCCTCGCCAAGCCTTCTACTTTTGAATTCTGCTTCTTAGCTTTCTTCGAACCTCTCTTGTGTTTCTTGTTGGTGACAGAGGTGGAAGGCTTGATTTCAGTAAATTTTGCCTCACGATTCTTCCTCTTACACTTTAGAAACATGGTTCTAGTAGCTTTGCAACTCCTTCATAAGTTCCAGAAGTGAGTATCTCAACTTATTCATCGAATAATTAAGTTTGAAGTTCTTAAAAGTATTTGGCAGGGTCTCGGGGATCATATCAACTTGAGTCTCTCCATCTATCTCAGCTCCTATAATCTCCATCTCATTCAGATAACTAATGATCATCATCATATGTTCTCTGACATGAGTTTCAGTTTTCATCCAAAAAATCATGAAGTTTTGCCCTGCAGCCTGTTTGGCTTGACGACCCGGATCCCCAAACATTTCGGTGATGTTCAACATCATATTAACGATGGTTTCCATGTTCTGATGTCGTTGTTGCAACACATTGCTAACAGTATTCAAGATGTAACACCTGACGATCTCATCAGAATGCAGCCAAGAAACATAAGCATCATTTTCCTCTTGAGTCGATTCAGTAATAGGGTCAAAGAGATAAGGGGTAGTGAGCACGAACTTGTACTTTTCTACTGTCAATACAAGATCAAGATTACGTTTTCAATCCACTTAATTTTCACTAGTAAGTTTGTTCGCATTTAAGATTATTGAGAGTGAGGATAATGACATGATTACTAAATAGAATAAATAAAGTGGTGGAAATAACAACTTAATCATTTAGGAAATTGTTATGCATGATGCAAATACTTAATATTAAAAATATGATAAAAAATATTTATTCCATGATGTTACGATCAACAATGATAGCTTGTGTCATCTAAGGACAACGCTCAAGCTATTTCCTATCGCTTCGAGACTCCTCTCGTTTGGTTAACGTTTCTCAAGATGTCACTGCATCTAGCTCAATCAATCACCAATGGGTTTGGTCACCTTAGCCGCATTGACTAACTCCTATGAGAGATTCCAATATGCTTCGGTCTAAGTGTTTAACCATCGCATCGGCTTTAACAATTGCTATGAACTAACAGTCCATCTAGGGACGGTCCTGCTTCACCATTTTCTTTATAAGTTTTAGCTTTTCAAGCAACTCGATGACTCAAAGCAACATTATTTTCAAGTTTCTCCTACTGAAGAGAGGACCACTTGGGCTGTTCTAAACCACGATCCAGTCTGCGTTGGGGACATTGGTAACGTTTCGACGTAAACGACACTTCCACTTAGTTCTTGGAAAAATGGATTTTTCTTTGTTTTTTCAAAAAAATATATCTTTTTATAAATTTGAAAAAACAAGTTTTAAAAATTATAAACTTTTATAAAATTTAAATCATAATTTAAAATTTATAACTTTTATAAAGTTGACATTATATTTAAATTATAAGTCATTATAAATTTAAACTACAATGATGCATGTACATGCTATATGACATTTTGATATCGGCACATCCGTATTTTTATATGAAATGTTATATGATGATACGAGATTAATAATAAATTATGCATTCAAAATTGACTTCTCTATCAGTCATTTCTAATTACAACACATAAAAAGAATAATAAATAAATTATAATAATTTAAATACTAATCTTCATGGTGTCTGTAATCTTCTCATTCTCCTTCAGAAAGTCCCACCAGTTTTTAACTATTTATAAAAGTCCAGTGCCATTTTTTAAATTCAAATTTCAATTTAAAATTTAATTTTTCAATAATTTTTACTTTGATAAATAAATTACCAAGTAAATTAATCAATTGATTTATTTTTAAAAATAACTTATAAAATAATCTAATTAATTGGTGTTGAAATATTACTGAATTAAATAAAAATAATTTTTAGAGACTGGATTAAGCAAAACCCTAAGGTTTTCTAAACCAAAAAGTTTCCAAAATCTTAAGCATTCTTAAACCTTAAAGTTACCAAAACTTTAAGGTTTCTTAAACTCTAAAGTGTCTGAAAGCTCAAGGTTTCCTAAACCCTAAAGTTTTCAAAATCTTTAGGTTTCCTAAACTATAAAGTTTCTAAAACCTTAAGGTTTCCTAATCCCTATGGTTTCCTAAACCATAATTAGGAAACCTATAGCAGTGAGCGACGACAACAATTAGCGGCATGGGGGAGCAAGAGATAACGCGGCACTATGGGAAGCAGCGGCGGGGCGGTGACGAACGGTGACTTTTCTTGCGACGACGAATTTAAAGATACAACTTTTGAAAAAAATAAATTAAATAAAATCTTATACCTCAATTTTGGAATACATCAATTCTAAAATTGAAAATAAACACCTAGAGTCAAATCGATCGGGATCCATTCATAAAACACATTCAAACATACTTTGAATCTACCATATAAAAAATATATGTCAATATCACAAAATCCATTGATACATACGTCTAATTACTAAATATGCACAACCAAGAACTCAAGGCTCTGATACCAATTGTTGGATCGGGCTTCAAAAATTTGAGGAAAAATAATGAACCACGAACGGTTCGTGGATGAAAAATAAAAAAATTTCACATGAACTATTTAATCATATTAAATATACAACTTTTTATGATCATGCATATTTAGATTGACATATTTAGAAGAGTTGAAAATAATATTATACCTTTCTTTTATCAAAGAAGTTCTGACTTGGTTGAATCCTACTGATTGTCTTGCATTCTTCGTTCTTCGTCGAACTTGAATCAATCTTCACACCGACAACTACTCGTAGGATTCATAAGTATATTTCAATAGGATGTATTCATGAATTGAGTATGTGTTTTCAAAACAACAGAAGAACAAAAAAATTTCTCTTCTTCCTCTAGATTTTGTCGGCAAAAGGAAGGGGAGAGAGAAACTGCTTTCTTTAGTTTGTGTAATCACACACTATGACCAGGGTTGTGTCAACGACTTAGGGAGGCAACCCTAATGTCATCCCTTATATAAAGATTGTGAAATTTACACATATAACCCGATACTATAAATTGCCAAAATTCTCCTACCTTTACTGTAATTGTCAAAATTTTACATCTTCCTAGAGCCAATATTGTGTCTGAATTCATTAATCTAAATCGATCTCTATCAATTAATAAATTTCTATTATTTACTATTCATCTAATAATTAGAAAATAATAATTAATTAATTTGAACATTAATTTTTGCTCTTCACTACTTTACTGACAATACCCATCACAAATGGGTTCGAGAAGTATACATTTGTCCAAAACACATTTTTTGGTCAAACTGGTGTTGTTTCTTATTTATATCCTTATGAGCTACTCCTGAGATCAAATGCACCAACATGAATAAAGCTATAAAATTCAAATATTTAGCAAAATTTATCTCCATAAATTCCCTACTTATTTAATCATGACATTGTCGACTCCACTATAGGTCTGATGCCGAATCAACTCTCAATTCATGCGCACTACATTTTCTGTTGGTACAAATACATATTTTTAATTTCACGGTCCACATAATATTTTGCTATTTTATCCTTCGTGAATATCAGTAACAAGAGTAGGATGTAAAATTATCATTTTACCCATCTAGTTATTAGTTCCTTAACTCTTTTATTGACTATGAATAAGAAAGACATAACAGTAAATTGTCTCGCATAGTTCACCATGTCTTATTCAATTATTCATTTCATCGAGTACTTGACCATGTTTATTTATTCACACATTCATCAATAAGATATAAAGGGATATTGTTACATTTTGCAATCTCACCACGAATTCCATATCTGTGAATCATGTAACTCCAATATAGTTCAATCACGATCCCAACAGCCGATGTATTGTTTGGTAATTCAAACTCACTCCTTTGACGTATCAAAGACTGCAAGTAACTAGTCAAGTTTTGTATTCACCTCAGGATTAAGGTAATCACGAAAATATCCTTAAGGTGTAAACAATTAGATTTGGAGCTAGATAAACGGTTTTGCTCCAAACTAATTTGTTACTGGTATATTTAACATGTTCCATTATATTTCTAAATAAAACGTTAGAGTCTCCACTCTCATGCCCCAAGCCGACATTTACTCTTCTTACGTTGACAATAGTTCTAGGATTTGAGTAAATTATAAACACACTTTAATTAATAGAAAATCCTTCATTCATTCATTAATTCAGTAATATAAAATGACTGAAAAATAACTAAATACTCATAAATAGTTATTACACCCTACTTTATGGATATAATTCTAACAGAACATGGTTTAGCATTGCTCATTGAAGCCTCGGATCCACCTCCTCCTCTGCCATAGTTTTGTCCATTGAACTTTCTATTTCATGTGTTTGATACCGCATTGGCTTAGGCTTTAACGATAGCCTCTGTTTGTGCATTAAACTTCTCAACTCTACTCTCATAGCTCAATAAAAGAACTTGCACATCTTGAACAGACAATGTGTCTGTTCTTGAGGTGATGTTTACCACCACTAAATCATACTCAACCCATAATCCATTGAGTATATACAAGATTAAATATTGTTCTTTAATTTTTTGTCCAACTGCTACAATATTGTCAGCAAGCATCCTTACTTTATCACAATAGAGCAATGCTCATTGCTCATTTCTTTATTGTTTGAAGTGTTGATTTGATTTGGAGCATTCTTACTCGTGATTGAATACCAAATATTCTTTCTAAAGCTTTCCAAAGCTCACTCGAGGTATTGTAATGAATGACTGAAGTTAAGATCCTCTTTGTCATAGAAGATCTAATCCAATTCAATAATATTTGATCATTTCTGTTCCATTTGACATACTCTGGATTTGTTAATCCATCATCTTTATGTTTTGCAGGTACTTTGGTTAAGTCGAACATATAGTCATCAAGCCCGTGACCAATGACTTGAGCTTTCCAGAGAAAATAGTTCTCTCTATCCAGCTTTATAGCCAATGCTGAACTCAACGAACTTGCAAAAGGAGTCTCAGCCATATTTTGAGTTTCCCGTACTTTGATACCAACTTGAACTCTTGAAGAGAAAGAAGTTAGAGAAGTGAAGATGTCGGAATAATGGTAGTGGATTTCAATAGTCTTCATCAATGAAACAATGAGAAGAGAGCTTCTACTTAAACATTGTAAAGAGGCTCAAGAAACAGAAAGCTAGAATAACAAATAGTAGTTAGGAGAAGTTGACAGATAGCTAGTAGTTGAACTAACACTAACTAGCTAAACTGACACTAACTAGGTAGATGAAAACCAACGATTACAGTAAGCAAACTAAAACTAGAAATAAAAGTACAATAACATATTTACTCTATCACATAATATGCTGTCTATCATATCTTCGGCAACACAATCCTCTTTTTAAGCTAAACCTATGAATTCACTACTCTAGCTAATTCTTGTATCTTAGATCATGGTGTGTTATTTGTCGCAAGTGATAAACAAATACATTTGTTCTTTGAGAAATTTCGCTCTAGTTCTACAAAAACGTAAATGGTTTTTATGACAGTCAATATTAAGAAAAGATGACAGTTTCCATTAAACTGTTAAATAAACAATGCTTTTGAAAAGGGAGTGACAATTTTTTCAGTTAATATAAAAGTTTAAGTTAAAACTAAGAGTTTTTTTAAATGACAGTTTAAACAAAAAATGTAATGGAAAATTTTGTCTATAATTAATTTACTATACAAGTAACGTACGACCAGTAAGGTGAAAAAGAAAATTACAGTAACAAGAAAAAACTAGAAAAGTTCAGTATTTAAGTCTAACTTATATCCAAAACCTAGCTATTAGTTGTGAACTTTATATTCTAAACTCAAAACTTTTCAGCCAATTTGTTAGATTATTTTGTCACGTGAAAATATAGATGAATACACTCGTACTTGAATTGACTTTCATAATATGTTGAAATCTTTAGAGTTTAAGTCAAGAGTTGCTCTAAACTTATACATTTAGTCTGAAATATATTCTCAACTGAATTGGAATTATTTCCTCCACACAAATAACTAACAAGAATATATTTTCTAATATCCTGAGGTGTCAAAGAAATAAGCTCTTCATTTAATTATCAACGATCTGACATCAATAGCTACATAGTCTGATGCCAATAAAAGATCATCTGACTGATAATTAATTTGCAGTTAAAACTTTTTATAATATACCCTCTAGAGATTAGCTAAAATTATATAAAATTACTTGTACGCAGTCAGATTTTGTGGTCGGTTGTTGGATGATCTTCAGCTCTAGCACGATTATTGCTGCAAAAGATCATGTCTTCGACATTTCTTATATTAGGAGCTGTAACCAAGTCAGTGAGGAGTATTTGAAGAGAAGCAATTTTCTCTTTGAGCTCAGAATTCTCTTGCAGTATCTGTTGGTTGCATTCCAATAAATAAATAAGCTTTTCAGACAAATGACGATTCGATGCCTCAAGCCGGTTGACATGGTATTGGAGCTCTTCTATTTGCTTCTTCTTTCTCATCCGTGACCTCCGAGCAGACTCTCGATTCGATATCATTCGTCTCAGCTTTCGCTCGGCCACAATGCTTGTTTTGTGCTCTTTGAATCCATCTAAGACCGTGTCATTGCTATGACAAGATGTGTTTGGTGAGAGCACGTTGATGATTGGGATCTGATTTTGAGAAGTGGGTATTAATGATGATCTGTTGAAGCAAAATGAAGTAGATGTGTTTCCTTCATCTTCATTAATATTGGATGGGAGTATTAAGTTTTTTGAAAGAGATTGATAATGGAGATGGTGACCAATTGGGTAATTTGGATCATATGCTAAATTATGATGGAGTCCCACTCCCTTGCTTTCATTTGGCTCCATAGTTAGAGAGAGAGAGAGAGAGAGGAGTGAGGGGTTAGAGAGAGTAATTGGCCTTTAATAGTTGTGTTTGAGAGGAAGAAATTTGTTTTTTTGAAGAGGTAGAATTTGTTTTCTTTTTTTATATGCTGATCTATTGGTGTAGAAGGGAGATGAAAAATGGAATAATCATTTTTGCATGGAATCTGGCAGGTACCTTAGCTAATTTGATTATTCCATGTGTTGTGAATTTGGTCTAAAGAACAATTTGCTGCCTCTCATGTCTATGTCAAACCCCACATAGGGATGCTATTATTCTTATGAGGAAAATGATAAACGTTCAAACTTTTGTTGTTTCTCTTTTTGCTTAATTTATAACATGTGCTCTTCTTTATGAAGTACGCAATTTTTTTGCATTTCTAGTAACTCTCTCAAAATCCATTCAATTTTATCTAATATCCAAAACACAATCTAGATATGATTCTTTTTTCAAGATATATATATATATATATATATCTTTTATGTATATATTGTGACGGTATAACTATATATTATATGTTTGCGTCTAATAGTTAATCGACATAAAATTAAGTTAATATTATTAACAGATCAATTAGCCTAGCTGAGAGTTATGGCAATACTATTAACTTGCACATAATTAATAATCTTTATGGAAATGCTATTAGCTTGCACACAATTGAGAATCTAAATTAGTCTTAGTTTAACATTTTTTTAATTATTGCATAACTTTACTTTAAGGGCACTGCAATATAAATTTATAATATGCTTTTTATGGTAAAAGGCAGTTTAGAAAATGTAAGAAGCAATCTAATTACTAAGAAAGAGAGCTAGATATATAGTACGTAGCTTTCCTCTATTATATAACCTAGCTAGTTACCATTTTCAAAATATGAGAGCTAGCTTATATTGTTCTAATTCTTTATTAGTACATTAATGGTCTAATTATAACTAATTATTTACATTAATGTTTGTCATTAATTCTTTATTAGTAAACTAGGTTTTCAAACCGTGCAATTTACGACTCAGACCCAATTAGGTAAAGTAAAGAAAAGCCTGGATTCAGGGGTGAATTTTAAAGGACATCCAATTTCAATAATATTGCTTTAAAAGTTTGTGTTGTGCTATATAAACGTTGAAATCATGCATATGAAATTCCGTTCAGTACCTCAAACTACAAAGTCAGGGAATGATACGTTAAAATCCAATATTAGAATTAAGTTTTCATCACCTAATTTTTATTGCAAAATATGTAATGTGAACAAAACCCATAATTGTTCCAATGTAAAATTTCGTACCTTAAAATTTAACATGTCCATCCTATATTAGATGGGACATTAATTAACTTATACGAATATCTAACTTGTCATTTTCGCGTACTTAAAATATCACGCAGGTTTTTTTTTTGTAAGGATTTATATATACATTACTAGGATTAACAAGCTTAATATGCATTTGAGTCATAGACCCCTACAACTTTTAGGCTAAATAATTAAGTTATAAACAAACGACATCTTATATTTTGACAAAAAATGACATGTTTTTTTACAGCAATATGTGTGGAGTTCTTAGCTAATGGACTTCAAATTATATGAATTCTACCACTTATTAATTAACGGCCATTTGGGAGCTGTGATCCTGGATAACAATCCTATATGTTGTTTGTAATAGATTTTAAAGTTGACGGTAATTTTAATTTGATGTTAGTCCTGATTTATATTGTGAGGAGGTAATTATTGATTTATTTTCAAAAAGATAAATAATCCAGAATTATCAAGACAATACAATATGTAAGAGAAAATTGAAATATTACACTCTCAAAATTATTCACATAGATTTTCCATAAAAATATATCCATAGCAAGCATGAGAATATTAAATTGCTGTCCATTATTCGAGAGCTTACTATGCACAAATATTCAATATTGTCATACATTCTTTTATCATCAATTCAATATTGTCATACATTCTTTTTCTTGGTCTCTAAGAAAAATACTAAATATTGTAATATTTTCAAAGTTCATTTTTCTTCAAACCTGTCAAATAAAAAAATATGATTTTGAGATAATCTGTTAAAATATAATTGGGATCGTCTGACCTTGAACTTCAATGGCAAACACGACAACTAACACTACTGGATTTTCTGATCTAATTTGAACAGTCTTGTTAGATGATGCCGAACTGTTAAGAGTGAATATAACTTTTTTTATATTTTTTATCTGGTCTAGGCCGTCCAAATCTGACTGAAAAGTTTAGATTCAACTTATTCTCTGTAGTTGCTAAGTATTGTCGATGAGTAAAATCCGTCAAAATGATAATAATTTGACCAGCAAGCTAGTCTAGAATTCAGCAAAGAAAATAGCTTCAACAGCAACGACAAATTATTTGATTAGTCTTACTATCGTTTAAAATAGTGAAACAACATAATGAAAGGCATCGATCAAATTGAATGATAAATTGATCATTAAGGAATTAAACGCGAAATATATTTAAAGGGAAAATAAGGTAATGGAATAGATTTAGCTTGTGCTTCTAGGTTGACTTAAAAACACATTAGAAAATAGCTCACTCTTCTCTTAAAGAGCTCTTTTTTATCATTACATATTTGCTCAAAGCACACTATTCCTGAAAAGATACAGACATAAACATTTGTGATATTTCTTATAAACAAAACTTTAAACTAGTCTTACTCATTCATACGCAAAAAACTAATATAGAATTGGCTAAAATCCATCAAAGAAATTAAAGAAGCAAACATTTTACTTAATGCAGGAATTTAACAATATGATTATGGACATTGACAGCATCAAGAATACGGCCTTCTGGTGTGTTAACTAATGTATCAAAGCAATAAAATTATACAATTATAATGTTTAAACTAACCTTTGTTCATTACTTTATTGCAGCTTCCAAATAACATTTTTGGAAGGATCGTCATGAATTATTATCATCTTTTTCCAAATATGGAAACAAATGATTATAATTAGATTCCAGCTAGAATTTCAAAAGTTATAATGCTCATTCTTAGTGAGTACAAAACACTAATATCTTGATCGAGACGGAGTTTTAATTTAAGAATTTATTTTGTAGTAGCTAGCTAGAGAGGTGTATAACAAGGATGTATAGTGTATAGCTATTTAAGGCAATGAAATTATTCCTCCCGCACAATAAGATATCACGTAAGAGTAATATTATACAACTACGTAAAATTTTAATTGATCAAGTGATGTATTGATTACTAATAGGCTGATGGTTTTACAGTCACTAAAAATTTTTAAAACACCAACCTAAAAATTATTCACACATCATTTTGTCACTTTATTTTTTGTCAATTATTACCCGCCTTGTAGAATTAATTCATTGTGTAATCATATATATATCATCGAATTTGTGTATCCTTCATCTTCCTTCTTTTAATATAAGGGGATCACGCTTATATAATGTTTGGTGCAGATTAATTAGTGAGAAAAAACTGTAAAAGATATTTAATTAAAATGTTATTTCTTCAAAAGTTAATTTAATGGGAACTTAATCAATAGTTCAGATTTAACACAGCTCTCAATGGTTGTCTCCAACGTAAGAGAATTTCAAATCTTATAGCATTAATGAATTTCATTTGATTTAAACTTACGTAACTATATTCCAACGTAATGACATGTTTAACTATGAGTGTCTTTCCATCCATTCTTGATGAATTTTGAAAAAAAAAAGAAACAAAATTATATAAACAAGACAGTTATAAAGCATCGCATGTGGCCCTGTTGGTCGTCAAAGACGAAGCAGTTTTACTTTCTTTGAATTCCCAAGCTATGTTTGAACACAGTCGCTAGTAAAGAAAAAAAGCCTTTTAGAATCTCTAAACCCTTATTAAGAAACTGGCCCAATCTTTTATTATTTTTCTTAAACTACAGTCCCTTCTTTATTTTTCATTACTAGTGATAGTGAATATTGTTGGACTATTTTCCTTATCAGTTAATTAGTGACTGTTATAATTAGCTACTTATCGTTTACGTTGTAAATTGTTTAGTTATTTTTCTAACCTCCTAACTTGAAGTTAGTAACTTCCTATTCCTAAACCACTTCTGTTGTATATGTTTTGTAGTACAGTAGTAGCGCTTGCGTGGAGGAGAGTCAGGACTCGATAGACTTAAATAATGCCCACTCTTGCTCACACCCACATCTTCGATTCGTCTTAGCATCCATGCCAATCCACTGGTCTATGTATCATCGGTGCAACTAAATCATAATTCTATTCAGAAAAGGGCATTACTAAGTTGAATGTGTCTGACTTTTGGGTTTCTGTCAACGCCATGCAGCAAATTCATGAACTTCAAAAGTTTGTCTCTTTCACGCGGAAAGCTTACAGTAAAAGAGCATACATATTGAATCCTAAGATGGAGAAAGAAAACCATATTCGCCGCCATTGCTTTGTCAAGAAGCTAATTCGGGCAGCATATTTTAGAATCAGGCTTTTCTCATGTTCGATGGAACATAAGAGATTCATGTTGAATTTGAATTGTCCATTTTAAAAAAAGACAGCTCAAATTTAATATAAACAATATAAAATAAAATAATTTAAAATAACTATCATGATGAATTACACTACAACAAATATGGGTTTTAGCCACGAAAATTTTAGCCACTCAATTAAATTTGTCGCTAAAACAAGTCTTTAGCAACCATATATTTTGTTGGTCGCTAAAGATTGTCTATTGCGAAGATTATTTGGCTCGTCGCAGTTAGCTTCACCCCGGGAGAAAATTTGCTCGACACGCAATTTTTTTGAGGCTTTTACCGATGGAAATTAAATTCGTCGCAAAAAGAACCGCTTTTACTGATGATTTTTAGCATTCGTCGCAAAAAGCTTTGACTTTAGTGACAAATAAATAGTTTGGTCGCAATAGCTTTGTCTTTAGCGACAAATATTAGTTTGGTCGCTAAAGCTTATCACGACGACTTTATGAAAATCGTCATTCAAAGCAGCTCCATAAACACGAAAAGGAGAAGAAAAAACCCTCAGTCCCCATTCAACCCCTGCGACGACAGAGCTTTCCCCCTCACCCCAGCGAGATCGAGCTCATCTGTTCATTGTCGTTCGTCATCGTTCACCGTCAAGCTAGCTCTCCGTTGTCTCTGTAAGTGTAGGTAGGAAACCTCCTCTCTCGATCTCTCTCGCTTGGTGTTGCTCCATTTTCCCTTTCTTCTCTTCTCTATATATTTATTTATTGTGTATGTTCGTTGGATTCAATATATATTATATAGAGTAAGCTTGTGTTTTCCCTGTTTACTGATTAGTCAGAGACTGATTTCACGAAGGATTTCCTACCATTTTCCTTATTTGCTGTTTGGTTTGAAATTTCTTTTGTTTTGTAGTTTGTTTAGTTTGATTTCAGTTTGTTGTTTGGTTTGAAATTTCTTTTGCTTTTCAGTTTGGTTAGTTTGATTTTCAACATATATATTTTCAATCAGTAAAATCTCATACTAAGTAGAAATGATTGAGATATAGTATGTACGGGAAAGAAAAGTCAATGGGATGTAATTTATTTTCTAGGAGGTCATGGTCATAATACTAATACTGGAAGTTCTTGATATGAGATGTTGAGTGATAAGATCTTTATTTTCTCTTTTGATATTTTGAACTATTGATGTATTTGCACAAAATACGAAGTGTGATTTATCATAAGCTAAAATCCAGTATGTGATTTGAACTCCAAGGAGTTGGAGTTAAACCGGTCGATGGATGTACTTGCACAAAATATCAAGTCTGGATGATCATAGCCTAAAATTCCAGTATGTAGTTTGAACTCCAAGGAGTTGAAGGAAACATCTTATCTTCTCTTCTCTAACTTCTTTCTCTTCAAGAAGTTCAAGTTTATGAATGGCATATTATAAAATGATGAAGAACCTAACTACCATTTAACTATCTCATTTACAGAGCTTGAATGGTTGTTCATTCCATAATGTGTACGTAACCTCAAATCTTACCAAAAGTATCATATAATAATATTTTTAACATAATTTGAATAAAGTTTCTATTTTTATGATTTATCCAAGTTATATCAATCTCCATTACAATAATGAATATCAATTCAATCATTTAACTCGAATATCCCCTATTACACTCAATATTACATATACTCGAAACGATAAAATTGGCCTCGTGATGTGGATCTCTCACACACATGCGGTCAATGCCACAACTATATTTAGCAACCATAATTAATTAGGAAAAAAATACAACATTTTTTAATCGGGCACTAGAGACAAAACTTCTCAATATCACATGTATCTTTTCCTAGGATAAAACTATGTTATCAAATCGAGGATGTGCTATTTCTTTATCTATTAATTTCTTTATCTATTAATTGCTCGATGATCATATTAGTCTGAAATGTCAACATTTTTGTTATTTTTTACTTAAGAAATAGCAAATTCTAAAATTCAAAGACTATCTTTTTTAAAACAAATGGAGACCCAAATGAAAATGGATAATAATTAAGATTTACCTATATAAACTAAACTATGATGATTTTTCATGTTGTCTAGGAAGACTCAAAGTTGTATGATAAAATCTTGAGATAGGGAAGGATCCAAAGTTATTGAGAGATTATTGGAAGGGGTGATTAACTGTACCCGCCCCCTTAATAAGAGATGCAAATATTACTTAATGGTAAAAATAAGCCACGATATTACATCAAACTATTATTGGTTTGATATGTAAAATTTGGAGAACTATATTATGATCGTCATTCCTAAATATTCTCTTCAAGTTATGGCTATTGGGGCAGCTACCCGACTGAACTCTTTCTGATCTCCTCTCTCGTTATAATTGATTTATAGCTTAAATTATATATAATGAAAACTTAACAAATGCTCCACACAAAATCATTCTTCTGTACTTGTTACAATAATCATTTTCAATTTTCATTCTAAATGTTATTTTAGCAATACGCTGAAGACTATTTCAAAACTAAGTTTATTTTACGTTTTTTCCAGTAAAAATAAAGGTATTAAAAACCGAAAATGAATAGACAATGTAAGGGATATACTCTAGAAATACATAAGACGACATAAAGCGATAAAACCAGCTAAGGGAAAACTCCTCTAAACAAAACTCCCATCTATGTTGTATGCTTGTCATAAGTAATAGTACAATTATTATTTTATTTCTTTTTCATTAAGATATTACTCATTTTTCGTCATTCAGCTGTTTTAAAACACAATTCCTTTAACTAGTCAACTGTACGTGCATTGCACATGTTAAAAAAATCAACAATAAATAATATGTATAAAAATATGAATAGGACTACACATAAAAGTGTTGATCACTTTCTGACTTGTTATATCAAATATTAAGAATTCAATATATTAAAGGTTTGTGATATTTTTTGTTAAATATTTTGTGTTGATATAAAGAGTTAATAACTTTTTTAATTAATAACTCAATTTGACATGTTCCTAGATAATGTAATTTGGTCATTGATCGTATTGTGAAACTGGCATCTGCTTCAGTTTCTTGCGCATTTTGTCTGATGTGTTCCTTCTGATGTTTTGATTTGGTACTTATATTGACTCTTGTTAATTAGTTCTCTTGTTGCTATTTTGTTGATGGATTTTATTCCCTAAAAAAGGTAAAAATATTTGAACTATTACTTTTAATATTAAATTATTCACTTATACAATTCTTTAATCCAATTTGATCTATTTAAATCAATTTATGTATGATTTTTTACAACTCATATATTTTTAATAATTGAAATAGTATATACAATTTTGGATAAAGAATATCAGGAGACGTATCAATTCAGAATTCTATATAATAGAAAGGGTATGTGTCAAAACATATTTTCCCCTCTAAGTCCCATTTATATATATTGTAGACTTAAAAGGGTAAAAAAGATTTGAAATATTAATTTCAATATCAAATTATTCATTTATCCAATTCCTTAATAAAATTGAATATATTTAAACTAATTTATCACTTAATTTTCACAAGTAATATATTATTAATAATTGACATGATAAATATTAATTTTGATAGAGAGAATGCCAAAATACTTATCATTTAGAATTTCACATAATAGTAAGGGCAAATTATGTCCAAAAAAATTTCTCCCCCTAAACCCCATTTAAAAGTAGTAGTGATTTGCATGTAGTTATTTTTATTGAACTTTTTGTGAAATTTATATATGAATACTTTAATAATTTGAGAACTTCATTAAATAACTGATTTTTATACTTTTATACATTTATCTTGGTAGTTTTAAATTAAATAAAGTACTATCTCAACAAAAATAGTCATAACAACTCATATTAAGGGGAGCAAGATGAGGATAGATATGATATTTCAAACATTAAGGGGGTAAACTCATAATGTTTTAGATGATATGACAATTACACCTATATTTTCGGATGTATGACTCAAATGAGATATATACAACACAAACTTTTTGAATGATACATTTTTGTGTATTTTATTTATGTTGCATGTACTTCATTTGACTACTGAACATGATAAGTTAGACGGATGAGTCGTGGATCACTGGGCGTAGCTGAAAAATAGCTAAAAGACAACTGACGTGGGAAGACTTTGAGGAAATGGAGCCAACTGGCAAAGACGTGGCAGTCAAAGCATAGCAATATTCGGTCAAAGAGGTTATTATCACCTCCACTATTCATCTAACCAACTCAATCTTAACGAATATTTGGTTTATCTTTATGTAATGGTCAAGGAGGAAAAACCTATAAATACCTCCCCATGTATTAGAAAAAAGGAATTTTCTCTACTCACTTTCTTTATTCTTTACTCACAATATCCACATTCAATATTCTTGAATTAAGTAGGGGGAATCCTTTACAGCTACATATGAGATATATGAGATACTACATAAACATGATACATTTAAGATACTACATAAACATGCACTATACATTTAAGGTACGCCCGACAAAAAATAGGTACATTATGATATTATACTTGGAATACAAGTCTTGCTTATACATACCTTTTCAACAATGTCAACATATTTTATTCAATAACAACACATGGGTAAATCCAGGCGTATATGGTATATCTATTCGTGGGGATTTAATTTAATTATAAGCCCATAACCCCAACTCAAAAATAATATTAATTAAAAAATGAAATCTATTTCTTATTTCTCACCTCAGTACCACTTTGTTCTGGAGCCTTAGCTAATTTTCTTACCATATTCACTGATTCTTCTTTCTCTACTTTTGTTTCAGCCCTCTGCTTCTCCAATTGTTTCTTCAACTTCATTCTGCGGTTTGCACAATTCTTTTCACTACCCTTTTCGATCTTTGCAAGAAATAATCTGTGATTTTGATAACTAGGCCCTGAAGAAGCATCAGAAGCCATTGAATCATCACTATCATCAGCTTCAGTCTCAGGACCAACATTATCTGATGGGGAGCCAATGTACATTGTCCATCCAGATTCACTGCTTTGACATTCTTCTCCATCTCCAATTCCTTTGGAATTCTCCATTTCTTAGAATCAGATAGAAAGAATTATAGAGTTATTAAAAAGAAAACTCAGAGAGCTCTTTAATTTTGTCTCTGTATGAAACAAAACCAGAAGAGCTTTCTCACCTGATAAAATCTCTAAAGATCATTAAAAATTTTCTGACTATCGCTGAGCAGAAGACAGACAGCTTGAAGCTGTCAGCTAAACTGAAATACTAAAACAAAAGAAGATGGGAGAGTTGCTTGAGTTTGAATAGACAATTAAATGAGTTTTTTTATTTAATTAGAGAAGATGACAATCAACTGTTACTTCACTGTATTTGTCTCATCCTATGTGAACTAGAGACACTAATGAATTGGACCCAAAAGCCTTCATGCCTTTATTCTTTTGCCTCTTACTATAAATTTTCAATAACCCAATTGGGCTAGTAATTAACCATCTGCACATTGTTTTTTGTCCAAGTTCACATATTATATTATGTTACAACGTACTGTAACGTATTATTGTTTAGTACACTCAGTACTTCAAGAGCATTAACCGTACTGTAACGTATTATTGTTTAGTACCCTCAGTACTTCAAGTGCATTAACATATGTGTTCAGAAACGAGGAAGATGTTAATTATGTCTCTTGTTTTAGTAAGCAAAACCCAAAATCAGCAATCTCTTCTCCTGCGGAGTCGAACAAACATGGGCTTTAATAGGAGATATTTTTCTTGCTATAGTTGAAATAGTTAGGGTGTACTAGGTAGAATTAGCTATTAAAGGAAGCAGTTTCTATCGCCGAAGTAATAATTCATAACTTTTGAGAAATGGGTCCTCCATTAATTGATCATTACATTCAATGGAACAGTTGTGGGGTGGGGGTGAAATAATATTCATCAGACGTATAACTTCAAAGAATTTATTTACTTCTGTGTTTACTCGTGAAATGACTTCCTTCAGTTCAATTCATGTTTAGCTAAGCAGGGACTTCAATGCTTTACTAGTGGCTGACTTTGATCTAAGAAACTTTCAGGGATATGCCAAAGACAGATTGGCCCTGGTGAATATATGCCTTGAGGATGGTCATTATCCTAATGTCTAAAGGGGGCCTCGGAGATGAAAGGGGAAGGAACAAAGCGAATTTAGGATGATCTAGTTCAAAAAATACAGATGGGTTTTAGGCACATTTTGACACCCCCCCCCCCCCCCNCCCCCCCCCCAATGGCAAATACTTTCAAAGTATGTATAATGAAATGGGTGGTCCCAAATTGTAGCTGTCTCTAATCTTCTTGACTTATTATATGGTATTTGCAGACAGCCTCAGGCCCATTTATTACAATTCTTGCTAGCTGCTTTGTCCTTTTATCGGATGTGGGTGAGGGTGATTTGATTCACTTCATTTTGGGCTCCACCCCCGTCCATTTAACTTATTTTTTATGCCTATCTATACGTTGTTCTTGAAAACTTTTTGGTATATATCGTAGCTCACATGCATGCATACTTCGAAACTAAACAAATATTACCTTTTTTTAGTTAGCATTTTGGTATTCTGAATCAGATTCTTTTTTTCCTTTGAGCATTTTCCGTAGAAATTGTCTGTCTTCTTCTTTCAAGCATGGATACATGCACAAGGAGAACACTTTTTCGGTAATTAAAAGATATATTCAAAACTGAAAAATTGCACAAAATACAAGGGTTATGTCCCATGCTTCTTAATTATAACAACCAGAGAAAACTTGCCCTCTTCAGATTACTTTCATTAACTCTTAAACATCGGTACCAGGTTGCCTTATATAGGCCTTTATGTGAACTGAACTAAGTTAACTAAAACAGTTGACTAACAAGTGGACTAATTAAGATCGGTTAGTAACTGCTAACTGATATACAAGTTGAACTCGATACACAACTGATGTAAACTAAAGTAATAGCATCACTAAAAGGATCTATTAAGCGTAAAAGTTTAAAGCATTGGGTTGACGTAGTTTCGCCTAAGACATCCATTTGGGGATCTTAATTATAGTACTAGCTAGCTAGGAAATTTTTTTTATTAGTTTAGTTTAACATGTGGGTGTTGAAGCTATATATATAGGGACTGTTGATCCTCTGTTTAGAAAAACATGAGCCTGAGAGGATCATGTTTGACTCATCTGGAAGGTCAAAAATGCAAATTCACTAACCTATGTTAGCTTGGTATGAAAAATGAAAAAATTAAGTAAAAAATAACTTTTCATTTGAGCTGATTAATATTGAAAAGCAATTCAACGACCCAAATCAGCCAACAAATTCTCTCCTTTTCTCCCAAATAGGTGAGAAGATCTCTCTTTCATAATCAACAAAGACAATAGTCATCATATTCAAAGACGGATCTTCCTTAGGCTCAGGACTGGTGGGGGCTATATGGCCCCCCAAGTCTTTTTAAAACTTCATTTATGTTTGACCCTCTTAAATGAAGTTTTTTGACTCCGTCCTGGCCATCCATATTATACTTATGTTATATATATGGTCAATGAGATTTCTAAATCGTGCAAAGAAATCTTAAAAATATATATTTGTATTCAACCGTACATAATAATAAAATACTAAATAGAGTTAGGAAATATAATTGTGTACTTAATTGATCCATTGCATCGATAATCGTTGCACAATACAACTAGACTAGACCTTCTTCTCTAAACCTCAATTTTTTAATAATTAGACACACACACACACATATATCAATTGTGTTGAGTGTTGATATTTTCAATTTAATGATTTTTGCTATCTTTTCTAAAAATTTTAAATTGTAGCCAAACCGGTTATAAGTAGTCGAACCGAACAGATTACTTCGGTTTCATTCAGTTCAGTTCTTTTGGTTACACCATTTTGGTTTGGTTCAGTATTTTAGATAACCAGTGAATTCGGTTCGATTACAAAAATGCTTTACTAATTTATCGAACAGAACCATGCACACCCATACTTTTATCAATAAACTTTTTATTGAATTTTCTTGAATGATTTTTTTTCTTAGAAAAGTATCCGTCAAAATTTTTATTCTTATTTTTTGTGGTATTTTCTCTTATAAGGTTTGTAAATTATTTTAGGATTAAGTTGGGATTTTTCCTATTCTTTTGAGAAGGAGCAATAGCAGGTAATTTGTATTACTCACAGAAATTGCCTAATTCATATTTGACACTTTTCTTTTTCTTTTTAATTTGTTTGTTAATTTTCATGTATATATCATTCTTAGACCTTCTTTTTATATTGTAGTGATAATTGTACCTTAGGTGAGACTATTGTAGTCTATATTTTCTAGTCATCATTAAAGATTGTCCTAATTTTGTGGGCAAACAAATTGGGTAAGCCATTGATGAATTTTTCTTTCTAAAATGTCTTATTACTATCATCATTTGTCATTACTCTGGACAAAAATATATTTTTGTACCAGTCAAAATCACTTAGGGTATGACACCTAAGATTGGTTAACCGGTCATGGTACGCAAAGTAATTTGGCGTCCTAATGAATTGTTCAATTATTGTGTAGAATAGGGTATTAATGGCATCATGCATTATTTTCTGATCCACTCCGATGATTGGGGTTCCTCCAGCATCAATCTTTATTACTATAAAGATGATATTTTTAGATTCTTCAGTGAGATGTTTCTCCCACCATGAATGAAACATTCATGTGAATCATGTGACTAAAAACTTGATTACCTCATTGTGTGGCAAATTGTATGTGGTGATATAACTTTTTGCTACCATAGCCATGTGCTGTAATTTGTTAAAGACTTCTTGTTTTAAAAATCCATCAATATTCCATTCATATAATTTCTCTGCAGAAACAAAAAATTGGTTAACTAAAGATGATTCAGTAATTTGAATATCCGGAGGAATAAGCTTTTATGCCATTTCCTTTCTAATTTATTAATTTCTAAATTTTTTAAATGTTTCTTCAATATTATGAATGGTTGAAGATTCATGAATTATTGATGAATCATAGGTGAAATCTGACCAATGGCTTTCTAATTCAGAACTACTATCTTGGTTAATAACCTTAACAGAGGAAGATGACTCAATATATTTATTCTTTAATTCTTGAGATATTTTATCAATCTTTATTTAAAGTATTTTTTCTGAAAGATTTATTAAACGAGATTCTTTCAGAGATTCATCAAGTCTAGGATCATGAAGATCATCAACCTTATTTCTAATTTTATCCAATTATTTTTCTATTGTTATTAAACTTTGATTGGTGTAATTAAGTTGTTAAACGACTTTTTTATTGGGTTCTTCTTCCTTTGAAATCATAAAAGGAGAAGCAGTGATTAAAGAATTTTTATGATTAATTATAATTTTCTCAAGTAGTGGATGACTAACATACACCACACTAGAGTCTTCCTTAACTCATTTGGTCTTCAAAATTACTTTATATTATTTTCCTAAATATACTCAATACAATCATGGAAAAACACATCAACTTTAAATTCTTGCATAAATGTCTTCCATTCAGCAAGTATGATCTTTCTTTGATCCATATTGTATGTCTTACTGAACCTATTGCATCTATTGAGATTGGTTGGATCATTCATATGTTGGGTTAAACCCTCTCAATCAGGTTTGTATTCTAGACTCAAATTTAAAACTTAAAGTTGGGGATTGAAAGGAGGTAAGGCTCCTTGAAAATCATATTCAGTTGGTGATTATGTTTCGTCAGACTGTTCAATCTTATTATTAAAGATTGGTTGACTGACTTGAGAATTTGTTGATATGCCTTTAAGTCTTAAATTTTTTATTTTTTTATTTTTTAATTCTTGTTCTAATTGATGAATCCTAAGATTTTCATCATTATTAATAGATGATCCAGAAGAAGAATTCCTAGGAGTGCTAGACTGGCTAAACTCCCTAATTTGAGGATTAGAACTACAAGATTGAAAATTAGTTTTAATAGTACCATCCGTATACTGCTGGATATAATCAATATCTTCAATTAAACGTTGAATATAAGTGGGATGGCTTTCATTTGTTAAAATCCAATTCGTAGGCAAAGTAATATCAGACCACCTAGTTATTTTAGGAATTCTAATATTTGCAATACTTTGACTAGATTGAATCAATAGTATTTGATTTTTGAGACTCATATTGATTGCTTAGACATTCATATTAGTTTTGATTACTTTGTATTGTATTCTAAAAATCAAAGCTAGGGGTTAGGCACCTTCACGGATTTGGTAGCCACTAGTTTTGATATTCAAAGTTAAAGATTTAAGAGTAGGAGAGTCTGTTAAACTAATAGACAAATCTAAAAAATAATCGAAATGGATTGGACCATTATAAAGTGAACATTCAGTTAATCCTAAAATACTATCATTAAAATTAGTAAATCTTGCATCACATAAGTTTAATAAGACAAAGGTATTTAGACATTTCCTTGTGAGTGATTTAACTTCAATATGGACTAAACCAAAGTGAAGAAAATTATATATTTATTCAATGTGATGTTTAATTGCATTGGAAGAAAGTAATTGACAAGTTTTATGCTCTTTCTCAATAGCATATATTTTTTTATATTTTTTTACATGATGTTGAGACTTAAGGAAGCAACATACCATGTTGACTTATAAATTTCTTTACTGGAGATTTTGGATATATTCCATACTCTATGATCTACTTGATCATCTGTTAAATATTCAAAATGTTCTTTGTTGATTATATCTCGTATTGTATTCATTGTAGACCTATTGCGACAAGAAGAACTACTTCTAAATAATCTACTCATTACTTAAAATAATTAAATTATTCTTATGATTAAAAATTCCATCATGTATTTTAATACCCTAACTTGCTATGACTTCTACAATCTCTTATGAAGTCGATTCTTCCCCCATTTACCTCTACAACTAATCAAATATTACAGAGAAATGATCAAGTATAAAAATAATCAGCCATTCAGGCGGAGATCCAGATTAAATAAAACTAATTATTTAAGTAAGCAATTAAGCAACAACAAAAATAATAACTAGCCACAAAGGCGGTCAAAAATAATAATTATGCATATATTAATTTAAACAGCAAAATACCCTACCAGGTTTGGCTCTGATACAAAAAAGTGGCAAAATTGCGTATAATTAATATATTTAAAGACTGGGTATTAAGAAACAATAATTAAACAACACAAATAGTAAAATTGTTATTCAAAGGAAGATTAAAGCTTACAAGTATTGAGAAAAATTAATTGACAATACATTTCATTGGAGCGTCAAGTAATGTTACTTCACGTATACATGACCAATTAACCATCAATTTCCAAAAGACTTTGACTTTGAGTTGCACATTTTTCTTAATCTTGGTCAAATTTCATCTTGCACAATCACACGTCCCCAAATCATTGAGATGAAAATAAGGAAGAATTTCAGCTTTAACTAATCTTTCAACTCTTTCTCTGGAAATATGACCCAAACGCTTGTGCCACAATAATAAGGATTTCTCCTTAATTGGACATCTTTTGGCCACACTTTTCTCAACATTGAAAGACATCATCTCGCTATTAGGAGACAATGACAATTGGTAAAGCCCATTAAAGTAAAAGCCAATGATATCAGAATTGAAAACAATGTCTACTTTCTTATTCCCAAAATGAAAACAATATCCAACATTATCCAACAATGGAAGCGAAACTAAATTTCTTTTTAAGGAGGGAACATAAAAAGTGTTACTCAAAACTAGCCGGAAAGTAGACTTCAACTCCAAAACAACTGTTTTCACATAGCAAACTTCAATTTCAATGTCGTTTCCAACTTTAAGTCTAGACTCCCTTTCACTCGGTTTTCTCATGTCTCTTAACCCTTTTAAAGAAGTGGTGGCATGAACAGTAGCACCACTATCAAGCCACCAAGATTCTAAAGGAAGGTCAACAAGTTTTGACTCAAAACATACACAATCCAAATACTTAATACTCATATGTTCGTTCATCTGATTTTCAGCCT
Source organism: Datisca glomerata (assembly GCA_003255025.1). NCBI lineage: Eukaryota > Viridiplantae > Streptophyta > Magnoliopsida > Cucurbitales > Datiscaceae > Datisca > Datisca glomerata. Next base: position 845,566 of record QANY01007699.1, read on the forward strand.
CAGTTTTATCTAAAATAAATAAATTAATTTAAAATGGGTGATATATGATAGAAGAATTATAAATAAGAGCCAGACATATCATTATACACTCCCCTTTGAACAAAGAATATAACATACTATTGGTCTCCTAGTATGAGGTAAATAAGAAAATATACAACACTTGGAAAATTTATCTCACTTAGGTAGATAAACATTCTAGGTCATACATTTTCTCAAGATATAAAAATGTGTATTCTTAAAATTTATCCCCTTTGAGGTGATAAATCTTTAAAAACACACACTTTTACTGGTACTTATCATGTGTATCATAAATTAATACATATAATTACCCCTTTGGGCAGGTAATTATACACGTTAATTCTTAAACATCTTCTTACCATCAAAAGAAAATTTGATAACATAACCATCATTAAGAATTATAATGATCGAACCACTTCGGTGGTAAACAACCACAATAATTCTTCAACCAAAATTTCTCTGAATGCTCCCTAAATTATCAGATGTCCTCATCAATTTTGAAAATATTATAACAGTTCGTTTTCCCATAACAAATTTCTAACCATCATAATTGTCGGTTATAATTTTGTAAATAGTCAATCATATGAACAATTTTCTAGAAATTTAATAATAGTCGATTCCAGACTGTAATGAGCATAAAAGCTTTAAATCCATATTTCTAAAAATTAATTACTATAATGAATAACTCTTGCCATAACGTAAACAAGCAATGAAAATCAATAAACGTACAAAGCGTAATCGGATAGTCAGTTGAAGAGTCTAACTCATTATGCAAATAATATTTTCAAGATTGAACTACGGTCTTTAAAGCAAATTTTAGCTTTAAAGATTAAATCCTGAAAATCTTGGTAAATTGAATTGTACTTATTGTTAAAATTCATCATAAACAACCCGACAATGGAAAATATAAGATTTGCAAAACAATAAATTATTGAATCAAAGATTGCCAACAACAATAAGTCAATGATTCCAAAACAGTGACTTCAAATAATTTCTAAACTACGATGAATATCCAATTTTAAAAAACCGTGAAAGTATCCGAACACTGAGAGTTCTGAAATATCTAAACAACAATTAGATATCCTTATGGAACAGTCGATAAACAATGGAAATATACCAAACAATGTATTCGGATTGAACAAATAAATTTAGTTGCAATTAAATTAATCATCTAATCCGATTAAACTTATAAATTGAGTTCTAATTCATACACGATTGACCCTGATACTATATATTAAGATTTTTAAATCATTCAACGAAATCGTATAAACATATATTCATATTGAATCGTACATAATAATAGAATATCAAGTAGAGTTAGAGAGTATAATTGTGTACATGATTGATCCATCGTATTGATAATTGTTGTACAATACATTGAGACTAGACATTTTTCTCTAAAACCTCAATTCCTTATGTCAGCTTGTGATGAGGTAAGTAAAACCTCTATATTCATCATATTTCTACAGTTGTATTAATTTAGAAAGTGTAGATACCGTATTTTATCCGGTCCAATACTTTAAAAATATAAAAAAAAATTTACCCATATACTAGTCTAAGACTATGTGTATGGTTTGAAAAATAGCTCAATGCCTAAAATTAAAAAGATTTGTCCAAAGACTAAAAATAAAAAAAGGAACAAAAAGACTAAAATTAAAAAGTGAATCACTAAGTTTACTTATAAATAGAGGGGAGATCTTCACTTGAAATGAGAGATTTGGAGAGTGGGAAAGAGAAGAGATTTTAGAAAGAGAAAGAGAGGTCTTGAAAAATAGTGAAAAAGACAAAAAAAAAAGAGTTTTTATTTCTATTTATCTTCCATCTTCTTCTTTTCTTTTTAGCTTACAATATATCTTGTTCATTCTAATTAATCATCTCTCTTCTTCATACTCATATATTTGATTTTTCTTGGTTTCATTTTTCATATATAAGTTTGTTTGCTCATTCTTTATCATTTCTCCTACTCTTAATCTTAAGTTTTATTTTCATGTATTGTTTATTTCTCTACAAGTTTTATAATGAGATTTTTTTTGTCATCAACTCAATCAATGAGAATGAGAATAAAACTTTTGAGGGGTGTAAAATTAACTCAATGTAAATCAATCATTTAATTGATTGAAAGTGTACATTTGATTAAAAGATCCCCTATGATATTTTTTATACATAAAAATGCATAAAATAGATAGTAAAACCTTTATACAAGATTATGCAAATATTTAAGCTTTGATTTTTTTATGTTCTTACAAGTCTTCTCTTCTTTTTTATTTTTTTGTGTTTGTTTATTTTTCTATTTTTGTCATTAGATATTATTGGTTTGTTTTATTTATTTTTATATGTCTTTTTAATTATTTCACGTCTTGTTTCATTATTTTCACTCTACATTTTTAAAATCATCATACATATTTGTTATCTCTAACATTCTTTTCTATTATTCTTTATTTTTTTATAGTTGTTATCTCTTATTATTTATTTATGTATTATTGTCATATGTCACGGTTGTATGTGATTATTATTTCATTCTTTTATCATTAGAATCGATGCTCGTAAATCAAAACCATTTTCACTAAAAAAATCTGATGATGGACTTTAGAATTTTTTGGATACCAAATTTCTCGAATTACTAAGGTGGGGAGTTATTTTTAGGATACCGAGAGTAATTCCAATAACGCTTTGATTTAAAAAAATAAAATAAAATAAAAAATTTAATGGTCTTTGTACCACCCGCTGAAGGTCATTTATTTGATTATTTTTATGATGCAAAATGTATCAAATGGGACAATCAAAATTAAATTTCTATAACATTATTTAAATTAATAATTTGGATAGTATTTGATTAAATTGGTAACCATTTTTCATAATGGGCGTTGTGGGGTGTTAATACCTTCCCCACACGCAAATGACTCCCGAACTAACTTTAAATTTTCGCAGACTAAAATATTTGATTTTAAAATTGGGTGACCAATCAAGTCCTAAAATGATTGGTGGTGACTCCGAATTTCTTTTTTTCAAAAATAATTTTTCAATCGTCGCTCTACGTCGCATGCACATTACGTCAGAAAACACAGATATAATATATATATATATATATACACACACAGACACACGTGTTCCAAAACAAGAAAGTAGAAGAATAAGGAAACTAAATTATTCTAAATAACTAGCTATCCTAATTCTATTATAGAAGATTATAAGAATATTCTAGATATTTTGAATATGCAATATACAACGTATTTGGCCTATTACTTTTTTCTACCCTTTTCTGCTTCTCCGTTCTTCTCTGGTTCAACTTCTCATCTGCTTCCCCTTCCTCTCTGCCTCTTTCCTCTCCGTTTTTTATGGCGTTTCCTTAATTATGTCTTCGCAAGAGTCAAGATCCCTCCATGGAGATGTTTCCTTCCAGATGTGCATGTAGCTCGTCCACTTAGATCTTCTTAGTTCATAGTTGGTTTCTTCCTCCCATATCATGGATTCGTGACAGTTTTTGTGGTGTGTATAGATAGATCTATAGACGTGAGCACTGCCTGGTCGTTTCTTAGATTGTTATTGTCCTGATACAGATATCATGTCTCGATTCAAGTCGACCAAGCCAAGCGTGCAAGGTGGAAGACTTGTGGAACGAAACTACGAATATTCTCCCGTGGAACCAAATTACGAATATTCTCCCTTGAGCTCTATTTAATTTATATATGTTTCTTGTATATATTTTCTTCATGTACTCGTCAACAAGTCTTTACTGATTTACCATGATTCTTGTATTCTCTTTATTGACTTCTTCATCAAAACGTTATAAGAGCTAATTTAGAAAACTAGATTTTCTTAGCACCTACTGCATGTTTACTTTATGTCAAACAAGTCATTAATTGCTTATAGTTTGTCATTATTATCACTCATTGTTGCCCCTTAATATATATGATATACCAAGTTTAATTAATTTGATCAATATGTAGTAATTTATCAGTCATTTATAGATTAATATTTTATCACTCGTTCAAGTGATTTTGTAAATATATCATTTAAGTAAATGACACATCACTTAGTTTATAACTTGATCATTGTAGAAATCACAAGGTTTCCTTCTATTTGGGAGTCATGATAGGTAAATAAAACAACTAGTCACAGTAGAAAAGGAGTTACTCTTTCATGGCAGGGAGTCAAGTTCTCGGCATGGTATCATGATAATTTTAACATATAAGAGTTGAACAAATATCTTAAAGTTTAAGAAGTGTCTTGGGATAATAAGAAAATGTATACCAACTCCTAACACATTTGTTCAACTTTGACATGTTTATTGAACTCCATGTGTTGAAAAAGTGTCCAAGTACCATACCGGGAAAATGCCTCCCGCTGTGTTAAAAGTTTTCACAGAAAATAAGCCCAAACCTGTTTTAAAATGCAAATTAACATCCATCTCATTTCTTTTGCTTTAGTTACCCACTGACCATATGAAACTACATCAAAGATTTAGACTATGGTATCAGCTCAGTACGTGTAGTATCAAGGTTTTTCCTTCATTGAAGCACTCTCATCACATTGTAATCTAATGATAAATATCATACAACCCCATATTGATATGGGTACCGTAAACAGATTCCATCAAACCATAGTATAGGTATATATATATTAGGACTACATATTCTTTTTCTTCAAATCCATGTCTCTGCTATGACGATGGATCATTCAAAGAAGTGGATCGAGGTGATTAGTTAGGCATGCAGAGGAAAATGCTTAGAAACTAAAATGAGGAGCCAGGAGAAGAGAAAGAGGAGGAAAGCAACAACTTTGAAGTAAAAAGGGTAAGGGATAGTTGTGGCTATGAAGAACGCAGTCACCAAAAGGAAGCCCGCAAGGTGTAGGAAAACCGAAGAGCCTGATCTGGAGTCTGTACTAATTGGCTTTAAGAAAATACCAAATAACAACAAAATAAAAGATAGCATGATTATAAGTGAGAGTAGGAGGAATATAGGAGGTAGATTTGATTGAATTTGGACTGAAACGATTGCTATTTCAATGGCGGATGCGAAGCAAAACGTGACCATCATCTTAACCCAGCCAGTTATTTGGTACCTCGGCGATGGCACGGCAGCTGGTAAAGCAGCTGTTTCTATATCGGCTAAGTCGACCTCGGCCGGTTGGCGTATAATCTTACAAAATGAGTAGACCATTCTTGAGAGAAATGGAGGGAGAATTTTCATAACAGAATTAGTCTCACTTGTACTGCTCATATTCTTTCTCTCACACCAAAACTATGGAGACAATTGAGATCAAAGAAATTCAGATCTCCACAGCTGATCAGTAGCAAATAATATGATGCATGGAACTGGGGGATAACCATGTGTTTCTGTCTACAGATTTATAATTGGAACTGACGAGGACGCAAAAGTACTTAGTCTTTTTTACAGATTTATAATTGAGACTTTTATGACAAAAATATTAATGTTTATTGCTTCAGTTGTGAAATTACTACTGCATTTTCTTCCTCCTTTTTATATCACTAGTTAATACATACATGCTATGAATCTATTAAATTTTCAACTAATTATTACTTGTAATTAAAACATGTCGGGTTAATGTAAATTAAAAAAAGAATCAGCTCCATATTATTTGCTTAGAATTGATATGAGTAAAATCAAGACAAAGTTATATTGTGATAGTTTTTATTTGGTGATCTATTATTCTTCAACTAAGTTTTATAATATCATTAATGCTTTCAGAAAATAAGAATGTATAATAGAAATGTGATCTAAAAAATTAAAAGGAAGTGTGAAATTATTAGAGTTATATTATTTATTTCATGTATATTTTAAATTTGAAATTCATTTTTTCATTTGTATTACAAATTTTATATTTATTTGTTAATCTTAATTGTGTAGCTATATTTATATAACATACTAATTATGCTACATATAAAATATAGCATAACTAAAGTTTCTAAAAGTTTTATAAATCAACTTATATTTTAAATTCTAATGCTTGAATTTTATAGAGATAATGTACTTTTTCTCTATGTTACACTAAATTAGTAGAAAGTTATGGTTTTATCAATCACTTCTTAATTAAGTAACTTGCAAGAATTCATTCAAAGCTATCTAATTAAAATTAAATTAAATTTATATCAAATTACTATTTTTTTCCAAATTCATCAAATAGATTAATAAACTTAAAAAATTTAGGCATACTTTGTGAAGAATTTTAGAACAAGAAGAAGAAAGAAAAGAAAGAGAAGAGAAGCAAGAAGAGTGCAAGAGAAGAAGAACAACAAAACAAATTCTCATTAACACTAAAACGAAAAGAACCAAATGTTTATACAGAGAAAGCACTATCAACAGCAAAATAGAAAAAGATAAATATACCCTATAATAACTAAACTAGAAAACTAAACTAAACACTCACTTAACATCCCCTTCAAACTTATCCTAGGCTTTAGGATAAGTTTGTCTCTTAAAAACATAAAATGAGAGGAGGAAATGGGGTTTGTGAATAAATCTACAACTTGAAGTTGAGAGGGCATATGTCTAACAATAAGATCCTTTCTTTAATAAAATGAAAATCAATTTCTACATGTTTAGTACGAGTGGATTTGAAGCCATGACTATCGCTGAGATATTATCACAGAAGATAGTAGGAGCCTGAGACTGGAAAACCTGAAGATCCTTGAGAATCTGACACAACCAACATAGCTCAGTTACTGCATTTACCAAGGATTTATTCTCAGCATTTGTTGAAGATCTTGCCACGGTTGCCTGCTTCTTAGCACTCCAAGAAATTACGTTTTGGCCAAGGAAAACCACAAAATCAGACGTGGATCTTCTGTCAGAAAGGTTACCAACCCAATCTGCATCACAATATGCCTGCAAAACAAAAGAGCCAGGTCTGAAAAGAATTCCATGAGTGATGGTACCAAGAACATACCTCAAAATGCGTTTGACAGCAGCAAAATGGGTTGTAATGGGTGAGTGCATAAACTGGCACACTCTATTAATAGAAAAGCATAAGTCAGGCCTAGTGAATGTCAAGTATTGGAGAGAGCCAACTAAACTCCTATATAAGGTAACATCTGGAAATGAAGAACTAGTGTTGTTATAGAGTTGTGATTTGGTGGAACAAGGTGAAGCACAAGGTTTGGCTTCAAGCATTCCAACTTTAAGAAGCAAATCCCTAACATATTTGTGTTGATTCACAAAAATCCCATCAGAACTCCTATTGATTTCTAGGCCTAAGAAATATCGTAAATCACCTAAATCTGTCATCTCAAAAATGTGTTGCAGATTGGTAACAGTTCAGTCAATATAGGCAGAATTAGTACCATTTATAATTAGATCATCTACATAAAGTAAGATATATGTAATGGAGGAAGAAGTGGCATGCATAAATAAAGAAGTGTCAGCATGAGAACTAGTGAAACCAATAGATGACAGATCGGTAGTAAATTTTTCAAACCAGGCTCTAGGAGCCTGTTTCATACCATATAAGGATTTGTTGAGTTTTCAAACATAATTAGGATGAGTAGGGTCAATAAAACCATGTGGTTGACTCATATAAACATCATTAAGCAAGGAGCCATGTAAGAAGGGATTCTTTACATCTAATTATTTTAATGGCCAATCATATGAAACTACCAAAGAAAGGAGAATCCGAATGGTGGGCTTCTTGATAACAGGGCTAAAGGTCTCGACAAAGTTGATGCCAGGATGTTGGTGATAGCTTTTAGCAACTAAGTGAGCTTTATGTCTAGACACAGTACCATCAAAGTTGTACTTTAATTTGTACACCCATTTGCATCCAACCAGATTTTTATGAGGAGGGAGAGAGACAAAAGTCCATGTGTTTTGGGATAAAGGATCATTATACTCACTTTGCATAGCTTGAACCCAAATATGTTGTTTAGAAGTTGAGGTATAAGATGTGGGTTTAAAAGTAGAGGAAGAGAGAGTAGGGAATCAGAGGCAACCAAAGTCTTTTTCTTAGAAATATCATATATGGATCTGGTTTGAATTGGGTGAGAGGTTGGAGACTGGGTTGTGTGTGAGATGTACGAGTACTAGCTATAATCAATTCAATAGGCAAAATAAAATGCTCATCATGATCAGTATCAACAGGAAAAATAATATTCTTAGAGTGCTCAGAAAGACTATAACCAGTAGACAAGGCAGCAGTATTAGTATGAGGAAGATGCTCAGTATCTAAATCAGTATGATCATGACTGTTAGGAGAAGTAAAAGCATGTATAACAAAACCTATCATAGTAGAATCAGAATGATGCAAAATATCAACAGAAGGTAAAGTAGCATAAGAGGATTTACCAATAGGCAAAGAGTCAGCAGTTTTATTTAGTTTGGGAACAGAATGAAGAATGCCAGCACTAAGTTGAGTACCAGAAGTTGGCATAAAAGATTGCAGAAAAGGTAACACAAAAACATAATTCTCATTAATAGATGGAGAACTAGTAGAAGACTGCAGATCAGTAGATAAAGTAGGAGAAGTAGTAAAAGGAAACGCACCCTCATCAAACACAACGTGTCTAGAGGTATAAATTTTATTGATAGTTTTATCATAGCATAAGTAACCTTTTTATTCATAGCATAACCAAGAAAAATACATTGAATAGAGCGAGAAGAATACATATTCTTCATATAAGATCTAAGACTTGCATAACAAGCACATCCTAAGACTTTTAATTATTTAGAATATGGAAGTTTGTCGAAAAGTTTATCAAAGGGAGAGATATGATTAAGGACAGCACTAAGCATCCTGTTAATTAAGCAGAGAGATGTAGCAAAGGCATAATTCCAGAAATGAAGAAGAACAGATGCATGATTCATAATGGTGAGGCCAGTCTCAACAATGTGCCTGTGTTTTCTCTCAGCAACTCCATTTTGCTAAGGGGTGTATGGACAGGTATTTTGATGTAAAATGACATGATCATTAAGATATGTTTCAAAAGAATTGCTAGTAAATTCTGCTCCCCTATCAATACGAAGGGTTCTAATTCTGGTAGAAAACATGTTCTCAACTAAGGGTTTAAATCATTTGAAAACAACTAGTATGAATGCATTTATCCAGATTCACAGAAGTACAAGGTATATTACAACTACTTAAAATTTGTCTAACAGCTTGAGAAGAAGGATGACCAAACTGAGAATGCCAAAATAGAGGAGGGAATGGGATAAAGTCCATTGACATTAGCCCATTTATGCAATATGTGTCTTGTTGCCTTGTCTTAGATCCAGAAATGGGGAGCATCAAAGATAAAAAGACAGTTATTATCGAAATAAAATCGGTAGACATAGAGAAGATTAGCAGATAATTGAGGGACACAAAACACTTGAGATAAAGGAAAAGAAGTAGATGAATTGTTAAGAATACTGGAACTTGTATGAGAAATTGGCAATGACTGACCATTGCCAATGGAGACAGTTTCATCCCCATTATATTCTGAAGAGTTGACAAGGTTGTTCATGTCAAGTGTGAGGTAGGTGTTACACCCAATGTCGGTAAGCGATACCTGTGATTTAGTGAAATGAGGAAATTGGTTCATGGTTGTCATCTCATAAAAGTTCAAAGAGGGGCCTTTCTCTTGATAAGAAAAATTGAGTCTGTGATAGCAATCAGTGGTTGAATGCTCGAATTTTTGGCAAACCTTATTGTTCTAAAGGCCATTGTTGAGTTTGAAACTGAAACCTTGATCGTTTTATATAAATTGAGGAGGTGCACCATGAAGGGAAGGCATGGTAATGTTCTAATTTGGTGATCTTCCACCCCTGCCTTGACCAAATCGACCATTATTGTTTCTGCCACCACGAAAATTTCTCCCACCCCTACCTCTATTAGATCCTCTTTTATTGAAATTGGCAAGAAAAATAGTATTTTGAACTAAGTTGTCTTGTTGCTTATGGTGTTGCTCAAGAAAGTGTTCTTCTGACTTCAGAAGAACATGCAGTTCTTCTAAAGACATGGGTTCTACCCTACTTCTAATAGAGATTCTAAGGGTAGTATACTCATGGGAAAGGCTATTGATAGTGTAAATTAGAGCATCCTTATCCTCAATCTTGACAGACATAGCAGAAAGTTTATCAATTACCTCTTTGATATTTTGAATATAGGCATCAATGTTCTCATTAGCCCGTTTGGAGATTGATTGAAGATCGGACTTAAGTTGTAGAACGTTGGATCGTGAAATAGAAGAAAAACACCGCACGAGAGATTCCCAAATCTCCTTTGAAGTCTCACAACCTACCATATACACGAGAGCGATTGGTGACATAGTTGCATTGATGAGAGTCATTAATGTTTGGTCTTGAACCACCCACTGATCATAGAGTGAGCTTCTGATCTCTGTTTCTTCATTGTTTAGATCTTTTAAAAACCTTGATAGACATTTTATAGATCTGTCTATGTAGCCAAAATTTGATAAGCTTTAAGAATGGCGGTAATTTGATATTTCCACAAGATGAAGTTGGAAGAATCAAGCCTGATCGAGACCAGGTTGAAAAAGTTGGATAGTAGGAAAATAGGTGAATGTGTGGAAGGAGGAGATTGAGTTACTTACTCGGAGATGGGCATGCAGAGGTTTTGAGTCGTGGTCTGAGAACGGGTTGGGGAAGCAATTTGGGCTTGTGGATTTTCTTAAACTTCGGTAGCTGGGGTTTCAACAGGATCAGCCATAGCTTATGGCGTTCATCCTGATGGCTCTAATACCATGAAGAATTTCAGAACAAGAAGAAAAAATAGAAGAAACAGAAGAGAATTAGCAAGAAGGGTTCAAGAGAATATGAAAAACAAAACAAATTCTCGTTAACACTAAAACGAAAAGAGCCAAATGTTTATACAGAGAAAGCACTATCAACAGTAAAACAGAAAAGACAAATATACCATCTAATAACTGAACCAGAAAACTAAACTAAACACTCACTTAACACTTTGGTCAATTTATCATATTTTTAAAAGTAACCAATTAAATCATACATGTAAATAAAAAGGTTATATCATATAATCATATTTGTATCGATAATAAATTGATAAAAATTGTCAAAAAATAATTCTCTTCTCTTACCTATTTTTAATATATTATTGATTATAAATTTTTGAAGTTTTAACTCTCTATTTTTTTGGAGTTATGTGATATAAATCTAAATTTAAGTACTTAATTCTCGCTTAATTTTAATGTCTTTTTAATTGTGTGATTGGAAATCCGTCCATTTATTGAAACTATAAGAAGATATATTATTTAAAGATTGATCAAATCTATTATTCCCAACTTATGTTCGCATAAGTTTTCTAATATTATTTTTGTTCTTCATTATAATTATATTAGAGTAGTAACTAATGTATAGTCAAAATAAATAACGTAAGAATACAAAAAAAACATTAATTAGGGTGAAAATGCTAAGAATCATTAAGATAACCTGTTGTAATTAATTAGCTAGAGAGGCATCACAGGAAATTGTCAAAAATACCATAATGTTTTGTGCACCGTGCCCCCAAGTGGCATGTTTATTATAAGTAGAATAATATATATCTTAATCATGTCAATAATAAACATAAATAGAGTATTATATATTTACCATAGCTTTAGTTTTATTTCATTTGGGATATTTAAAAAAGGAAAAAACTAAATATTGTATATTTTTCTTCTCATTTTCATTGAGAATACTGAAGGTGCATGATTAACCTCATATAGTAATTTCTTTATTAGTATTACATTTGGGCAATGTAGTATTAAAACACTCGTTTGGCGTTAGTTAGAAACTAATATGAAAAATATATCCAAATGTAATTACTAATAAAAGAAATTACTTTATGCAATTATAATAAAAAGTTAATAGTTTATTATTTGCCATCAGTAAATTAATTATTTGCTGTGATTTAAGTTTATTATTGTAAAATGTTTCGGATTAAATTTATATTATATGCTTCTTACATTGCACATGTTTTGATTTTAATTTACATTTTGCATGGCTTAATGATAAAAGAGAGCTTATTAAAAAGTTAATTTGAATATGAAACAAAGTACGTATGATAAAATAAACTGAAAAAAAATTAAGATGTTAGAACAAAATAAAAAGAGTGAATAAAAGCTTCAAACATGGGACTCACAGCCGCATAAGCCGAGTCCCACGCCCAGGTGATAACCAGTGGTGCTGGATCTCGCCAAAAGTTTTGTAATATCATACTATATGTCGACGGCTGCTGTTCATCGTGACATTAAGCACACATACCAGCCGACTCTTTTTGCTTTCTTAGTCAATGGTAAATTGTATTATATTTGGCTCCTCGATTTCTAATTAAAGAGGAGAGCTTAAAAGGAAACCCAACTTTTTTGGCTTTAATCGTCCTTAAAAACCATTACTTTTTCTCCAATAACAGAGTACCAAACTACTTTATAGGCCCACCTAATAGGATCGTCGCATAATAAGCCAAGAAGTCCACATATTTATGGTTTTTTTCTTGACAGATGCCACTTTTGTGTCTTCCCAAAGAATTTCTTATACAACTTCCATAGTTGCAGTTTGAATTAATTAAATATTTGTCTGCAATAAATTGCTCTTTCACATAAAGTCGGCTGCTAAATTTTAAACAATATTTTCAGAAAAGTACATTTATTATCCTAGAATTTTCCATAATCTTTTCTTATTAGTTTTCTAACTTTTAAACTATATATTTTTATTTTTAGAACTTTAATTTCTATGAACATTCTAGGTGCACCTCTCATCTGTTATTTTTAATTAATTTATTAAGTTTGTTGACGCGAACAATAATGATACGCTGACTCACAGTAAACTCAGCACTATCAATCCCTAAGTCCTAAACTCTATATAATATTTGAATGTTCTTCACTCAATTAGAAACTCATTATTTCTACATTTTTCTCAAATGTCATTAATTCATTGATCACTTATGATCCTTCATATAAGAAATCACATTTGATTGAGACAAGGAGTTGAAAATTCTACTTTTAGTCATTCAGATGATCATTGCCTATGCACTTGGTAATATGGAGTGAATTTGACGGGAACTAGTTAATTTTCATGTGCCTCACACATCGCATATGCTCACGTTCAGTTAAGATGTTAGATTTTTTCATATATTCTACCGCATGTTTGTATATTATAATATATTAAATTCTAATGTTAATTTTTTGTCATATAATTTTTAAGAAAATCACAATTATAAAACTTACACGGTTTGATAAATATTTTCTAATCATTATCTTTTTCCCTACAAATAAAATTATCATTATCTTTTTCCCTACAAAGAAATTATATGTATGAACATGTAATTAAATTTATCACTTTTTATAAATGAAGTTGTTTTTGTTATTAAATATTTACCTATCTTGTAGCAGAATCTCCTTATAAAACAAAGTTGTTTGCCATTATCGAATTCTTATTGTGATTTTATTCTTCACCAAAATCTTTGTTGTGGCCATTGAGTGAATTAAATAAATAAAAGTGGAAGATATATCTATATTAGATATTATATTTCACACTAATTACATTTTTCAGAAATATTTTAATGTATGAATTTACTGTTCATTTAAGTAATATAGTTGATTTGCACCTGAACTGAGATAACATTTATTTAACAATGAAATATAAAAGTGTTCTAACATGCAACGTTGTGGGTTGATTCAATAAACGGACTGAGAGTAATATAAGGTCTTGTTTGATTCGCGTTATTCTCATTTATAATTTTCTTGTAATTGAATTATCATATTTATTTAAAATAATCCTTAAATAAAATTACAATTCTAATTTACATGCAATCCTAATTTATAATTAATATTTTGAAACTCTCACATTTTATTAGTCTCTCTGCCAGTGAAAGATCTTTCAATTGGATAACATTTTTTCTGCAGATTAGGTAGGAAAGAAAAGGTTTTGGAAGTGAAAAGTAGAGTTTTCTAATTTCTGAATGACTGAAAACAAAGATAAAACTGCTGTGTCTATATAGATAGTTTAAATTCCTGCTGGGCTATGAAAGGTTGTTTTGGGAAAATTAACATATTATGAAACATTCATGAATGAAGGGGAGTATTTGGTAATTGAAAAGTTGGTTAGGAGAATTCTTTATTTATATATTTATTTAACATTCTATTAAATCTTCAAAATCTACATATTAGCATTTATTTTTGTAATAATTGCAAATGTTATGAGCAAACAAATACTAAAGATAATAAATTTATTAAATAAAGTTAGATTTAACATTTGCTAGATTTTATAATTATAATTAATTAGATAGTGAATATATAATTATCTACAAACTGATTCGTAATAAAAGTATTTTGAACAGAATATTGTTTTATTAATATATTATATAAATTTTTAATAAACTATTAAAATATATTGTGTAAGTAAGTTAATTAATTATTAAAGTGCTTTAAAATATTTATGAAAACGAATATATTTACATAACTCTTATACTGGATTAGTATAAAAAATAAATTGTATCTAGCATAATTTTGCTGGAATAATCCATTTTGCTTTCTAGGATACAATAAGTTTAGTTTGATAATCTATATTTATAATCTATAATCTATTAAAAGTGGTAATTTTAGAATACTACGTGCTTATAAATATGGACTAATTAATTACACTGACATTATCTCTTCAAGTACGACGAATTCACACTTCAAGGGAAGGAAATGATTGCAATCTTTACAGAACAATAGGTAATAGGTCACTTGAGTATTCATACTAATTTAAGTTTTGGTTATTACATTTACCCTTCATCTTATATCATATGTAAAATTGAGCATGTACCCTGAATTGTAATAGAAACATACATTACCAATATTTTGTATTAATTATTTTTAAAGATGTTATTTTCAAGTGTTTTTTTTATCTCGCTCTATGTCTATTATATGGATGGTCTTTTATTTATTATAATGATCATCTTAGGATTATATAGATACTAATAGCTTTTACACTTTAATTGTGTGGTCTCATGCTTTTGTGTCTTTCATCTAATCATATTTTGTATAATACGTATATAATATTTTTCAAACTACTATATGTGTTAATTTTATAATATTTTGATATACTCAATTATGTGCATCGCGCGAACATCTTACTAGTTAAAATATTATGATAGAGTCATGAATGAAATAAAAAGGTTACTGAATGGTTGGATTCGATCAATCAAGAAACATAGTTTAGAAAAACTACGAGAAAGTTGGATTATTAATGAAATCGTTGTTTTACTAGTTATTTTAAAAGCTCATTTAGAGAAATGGTCCATTTTTCAAAAATAAATAAGATAATGACTAAAAATGTTGTATTTATAAAAATAACCGGTTTTTTTGTAACTGTAATTTTTTTATGAAACTGGAAAAAATTTATATACAGGTGTACTATGGTATACAAAATATATTATACCATTAATATACCGTAGTATATTTTTATATATCATCTGTGATATACTATGGTATATTTATATATCATAGTATATTTTTTAATATATTATTAATATATCATAGTATATATTTAATATATTTTTATATATCATACGTGTCAATCATACATCATATTAGTATTATACCCCCTCTCACACTCAAACTAGTCTCCTCCTTCTTCTTCTTCTTCACATATCTCTCGCTCAAAATCCAGAAACTCAGAAATCAAACCGTAAAATCAAGAAAGTATTTAATTCTTCAACCCTAGAACCACGACCTTCAAATATCTGAAACTTCACTCCTCTTCACGCCCTTCAAAAATGGGTTCCACTATTTTTTTTCCTCATCAACGAGATCTGAAATTATTTTTTATGGTGGCTTTTAGACTCAAGTATTGATTCTCCGCACCACCACACACGACATAAAGAATGGAGAGAGCACGAGAGAGAAGAAAGAGGTAGGGATAGAATAAAGAGGGAGTGAAGAAGAAGGGAGAAATCGCGACAGAAAAGAAAGAGGAAAAAATTGGAGTTTGTTAAATTCAGTTATTTGTGCAAATAAAAAAATATTCAACCATTTAACAAAATCAATGAAAAAGTGGCACTACCTCTTAATTTTCCCTATTTTAAAAAACATTATTAACTTAAATTCTTACCAACAAGAATATTATCTATTAAATAATTTTACTATTGATGAATGGTTAGGTATTTTCCATTTAAGTTGCTAGATATTTTCCGAAAAAAATATATCACTAATCTACAAAATCAAGAAAAAAATTGGTTGGGATTAATCAGGGATAAAAAATTAATTCTTTTATTTTTTAAATAAGATAAAATAAAATGTTAGAGGATCAATTGGGACCAATAAAATGGTCAGCCTTAAACTAATTGGTCTAATTTTTGAATTTTTAACAAATTGTTGTATTTTTTATAGTTTACTTAGGGTCCAAGAACTAATGAATAGTTAGGGCATTACTATTTAGGTTGACTAAATAGCTTCTAAATAATTTTAGGATTTAGATTTGGATTTTAGATTTTAAATTTAGGTTTAGAATTTGTAATATTATGTTTATTATGAATTTGAATATTTAGATTAGATAATTTAAATTATGTAATATTACGTAAGTTTACTATAATACTTTTCAATTAAAAAAGTTATTCATTTTAACAAATATTTAGGGGGTCGAAACCGTTCGGATCGAGGTCCGGGTCCATGTTCAGGTCCGGCTCCGGGGTAAGATACCAGTGTCGGGGTTCGGTTCCGGTTCCGGGGTCGAGATTCGAGTCTGGGTCGGTGTCCGAGGCTGGGATCAGGGATTGGGGCCGAGGTCCGAGTCTAGGTCCAGGTATCTGGATCAGGGTGGAGCTCGGGGTTCAGGGTCTGGGTCGGGGTCCGGTTCTAAAGGCTGGTCAGATCGGGGTCGATTTCGCGGTATGGCTTCGAGTTTGGGTCCGGGCCAAGGTCGTGTTCGGGCTTGGGTTAGGATCGAGATCTGAGTCTGGGGCCGGGGTCGGGTCGAAAGAAATGAGTATTTTTATGCACGGATATTTTTGCCATCCCTATATAAAGGGCAATATGACACTATAATTTGAAAACTTTAAAAATGATACTTTTTGACTTTTAACATTAAAACCAACAATGATTTAGATTATGATTTGTAATCTCCCATTTTGGTTTGGAAAACAAATCCCCTACTTGGATTATAAATTCAATTATGTGATGGGTCTAACATAAATTTTTTAATCCAAAATTTAGTAAACATAAATTTAGATTTGTAATTCAAATCCGCTAAGTAAACGAGTCATTAGTTTATTAATCTTACATAATCAACTCTTGTCTTTTTTATTTTTATCTTAAATCTGCTAATTTATAATATTTAAAAGGCACAGTTAAGTGATAAATTTTCTTTTATCATTTTATCCGATTATATTTTTAGTTAATTACTAATTTATCCCTAACATACACACATGTCCAATTTTTATTGATTTCATTTTTACAATTTCATACATTTTCGAACGTGGGGTATTCTTCATCCTAACGGTCATCATTGACACACAATCCTCAATCGAGGTATCCGCTCATTATGTATCTCTTCCTTTAACATTATAACTCTATAATTTGCATTTTTATTTTGCATTATAGCTCTTCAATAGAGTTATATCATTCCATTGCATAAGTAATTAGTATTAATATATTTTATCACTATATTACTGGTTTGTTTAATAGTTTATGCATATTTGTAATTAATAACTCATATGTAATTCTAATTAATTAATTTTAGTGCTAATTAATTTTCAAAATTAATTAATTAGAATTACAGATGAGTTATTTTATCACTATATTACTGATTTATTTAATATTTTGTGCATATTAGTAATTAATAACTCATCTGTAATATATTTTATGCATATTAGTTTATTTAGATTAAATAATACTCAACTATTATATATACATATATATAGAGAGAAAACTTTCATGATTAGCCAATTTATAAAATCTTCATATTTGTTATTATAACTCTTCAATATATGTATTTTCATTTTGATATCGTAACTTTTTAATATATGCAACCATATGATTTAATTATATCATTTCGATTTATATACTCTTTGATTTCATACATGTCAATTGGGTGATTATCCTACCACACCTTTCATTTGAAAGC
The DNA here is from genome assembly GCA_003255025.1 of Datisca glomerata. Taxonomy (NCBI): domain Eukaryota; kingdom Viridiplantae; phylum Streptophyta; class Magnoliopsida; order Cucurbitales; family Datiscaceae; genus Datisca; species Datisca glomerata. The sequence continues at coordinate 863,640 of QANY01007699.1, forward strand.
TATCTCTAACATGCGGCTCACAAATTCTCGTCCAATACCTATATAACTCCATCTCTGAATGTCTTGAAACAAAAAAAAAATCAATATTGGCGTTGAATTCATCAATATCCATGTCAATGAAAAATATTGTTTTTAGTTCACTTTAAATTAGTTTAGCTATTTATGAAGCTAATAAAAATATAAAATACATGTTTTTACAATATAAGAGAAAGTACCTACACAAAGACTGAACTTAATGTTCGGGAGATGGAGTATCCCTGTTAGGAGTAGGTCCCCGTTCTTAGACTCATGAGTGATTTTGACATTCCTATTTAAAAATTACCTACTTGAATATAAGAAATTTGATACGGGGTTGATCTCAGAGTTTATTAAATCATTATCTAAAATATATATAAAGTTGAGTATGTATACTTGAAATTGTGTCAAGTGTCATATCCAACTTAATGCCAAGAGTCAAATCTAGATTTTATATCTTTAATGAATAAAAAACATAAATTAGTTTTCAGTTCACTTTAAATTAGTTTAGCTATTTATGAAGCTAATAAAAATATAAAATACATGTTTTTACAATATAAGAGAAAGTACCTACACAAAGACTGAACTTAATGTGTCATTGTATTTGTTTCGAACCTTTAGCATAGTTGGTTAAATCTCTACACTCATACTTTAGAGGTCGTGAGTTTGAGTCATATTCTTTCATTCTCATCTGAATTTGTCATGTAATTTAGAATATATAGTGTGACAAAAGATTCTACACCTATATAAAAAAAAGACATAATATTTATGAGAGAAACAAAACTAAAATTCTGCAAATTAAGTTGATAAAATGAGTGAAAAAAGATTTATAAATGGGTGGAGAAATAATTGATAAATCAAAACAAGTTTGACCATTAAAGTTAAGTTATTAATAATTAAATAACTCATAAGAATCAATAGATGACACGCGGACATTTTAATTAGGTTGGTACATTCTTAACATTCTTATTTGTGAAGTAATTTTTATTCCGTCAATACATAAGGACATAAAAAATATTCATCTTTTTTTTTCATAAATTACTAACTTACTAATTCATTGTTTAGTCTGTGTTAAAAAAATTATAAAAATATATAACAATGTAATCGTGAGCTACATCTAGTCTGAAGAAAGAATCAACATTAACATTGCCATCTAAAAGATTTAAGGCATCTCTCTATCTTTAATCTAACACAAGTAAGATAGGATCTTTCTTAAGGCATTAAATTAATGTATAAGTAGTACTCATAGCGGCTCCCTGACTCCCTTAATTTTGTTTTCTTTTTCATTTTTGACGTGGATCTCATTTCTGATCGTCAGCCTTATAAGAAGGCTTTGTCCCCACATTAATTTCACTTTGAAGGCTCAAAATGAACAGATAAAAGTGTTCTCTTATAGAGAAGAAATATGCTCATATAGGTTTTTAGAAACCAGGGATGTCAATGGCGGCGGGGGCAGATCCGCCTCTCCCCATTCTCAGCTCCACCTCCGTATCAACCACATCCCATTTCTCACTTAATGTTATATAGGGGAGATGGAGTATCCCCATTAGGGGTAGGTCCCGTTCTTAGACTCACAGTGATTTTGATATTTTTATTTAAAAATTACCTACTTGAATATAAGAAATTTGATACGGGGTTGATCTCAGAGTTTATTAAATTAGAGAAAACATTATCTAAAATATATATAAAGATAGATATGTACACCTGAAATTGTGTCAAGTGTCATATCTAACTTAATACGTCAAAAGTCAATTCTAGATTTTACATGTTTAATGAATACATAAAAAACAATTAAATTGCTTAAAAAATTAAATAATTAGAAAATAGGTGAAACAAGTTATATAATAAATAAATTATCTAAAAAATCGACCAATTCGATATTTCATAATAATAAAATGAGATTATTTTTATTTAATTTATAAAACATTCAACACTATATTAACGCATCAACTATGTCTTCATTCATGTTATTATTGAAACTTTCTAATTAATTCAAACCCATTTTCAATATCTACCTTAATTTTCAGTTTCATTTTCTTGCTAATATCATAAAAATGGAAGGTGAAAAGGTTTTTGGTTCCTACCAATCAAAAGACTATGAGGACAGCATTATAAATATTTTACGCTATCTTTCTTCTCAGCTTAATTTAATTTGGATATTGAGTTGGTTGTTCAATGATATTTTGTAACAAAACTTGAGAATTTTGTCCATTTTAGATACTACCAATTTACAGTTTATACATTTTCTAAAAATTTCCATGCCAAATCGGAGAGTGAAGGCTATTCCGCAAAATTTCAAAGTTTATTAGTGATAAAATAATATGATGAAATTTCATGCCGCCCAATGTATGCATCTTAATATCATATAATAATTTATTAACACATATGTCTTAATATTGCATGATTCCGTGTATTGCAGACTTATTACTAGTTTATTATAATTTTTAGAAATACACGATCATTAGCTCCTACCAATTCGATTCTATTAGACTCTCCTTACAATACTGCAAAAAGTAACAAGGTTAGTCCAAATGGCCATGAACCAATCTTTATAAAATGGACAAAATTACATTGATCGGTTCCTATCAATTGTGTGCTACCTCTATAGCAACAAAAGATCTATCACCTCTATAGCAACAAAAGATCTATCATATCTTGAAAAACAATTACTCAACACAAGAGCACCTATGAGGGAGTAAAGTCGTTTTCAGGAGAGAACTTCTGAACTGGGTTGAGATTATCTCTATATTGGACAAATTGTCATGCCAAATCTGTAAGTTTTTCTTTCTATTGCATTGCAGGTAATAACAATCTCTAGTACAATATTTTACCAGAAGCTACACTGTACTTTCAAAGATAAAATTGAATAATTATCAACGAGAAACATATGAACGTTGAATAAATGCATAACTATTATTACCAACACAAGAATTCAATGTGCGTAACAGTTGACTAAAAATAATGCGCAGCTTAGCCATTTTCAACGTAAGCGCATGAGGGCTGCTATTTATACCATAAATATGGCTATCAAAATGCACGTCGATGGTAATATCAACTCAGCCAGAGAATTTTCCGATCAACTTGTCGACATGAATTATAATATCATCAATCCGAGGGCGAACTGCAGCCTGGGGCTGAAGCATCCATTTCACAAACTGATGGACTGCATCCGGATATGGAGGATTAGGTCCAGCTGGCCACTTGATTTGTGCATTTACAATTGCCAATTGTAGGCTTCCTCCAGATTCTCCAAGTGCATACTCAAACGGAGAAACCCCGTACCTGTCAAATCAATCCATAAGAGATGGAACACATGACAAGTTTAATGATTTTTGACGTGTTAATTTTGTTGAAAATGTTGTGAGTAGAGATGGAACAAGATACTTTCATTAACTAACGATTATAAAGAAATATGAAACGATTACAATGTAAATGCAACAGACACAATTACAGCAAATTTTATCAGATTTAATAAACAAACTTAAACGAAAAACGATTACAACAAATTAGAACTGAAAATACGATATAGATTGAGAATTGCTCGAAACCAATGTCCTAAAAACAATAATTGTCCTCCACAGGGTGCTTGGAGACTACGACGAATCGTCTCTACAGGATACAACGATCTAAACCAGAGTACAGCAACTAATTACTCTGACCCTCACAGAACTCCTTTTGTATTTCTCTCAAATATGTAGGATGCTTAGTGATTGAGTGTTGTTGTTTTTTTTTCCCTCAACGAAGCTAATGCCCTATTCTTATATAACATTTAAGGCTTGGAGAGCAAGCCAAACATATAGATAAATTAGAATAAGATTTTTTATGATATTGTGGGATAATAGAGAGATTTTATGGGATAATGGAGATATTTTAATTATCTTCTGCAGATAATTACAGATTCTGTTTGGAGATATTTTCTTCCTCTCCAAATAAATCAAAGAAAATTTATCCAAAAATTAAATCTTTTTTACCGTACCGTACCGAACCGGCAGGACGGCGGCGCGCGCGTGAAGGAAGGACCATGTGCCATCTAGGTCCTCTCTTCCCCACAAAATGTGAGGTGTCCCTTGGGGTAAGCCCCAAGGCATGATTGTGGGTGTATAAACCCAACATTCTATCCTTGAGTTTCCAATGTGGGACAAATTCCCACTCTATTTCACATCACACACTTTCATTCACTTTTCATTCTTTCTTTGATTTTTCTTCTCTTCTTCTTTTCTCTCCAACAATACCCCACATGAATGAAATGTGTCCTAACTAGACAACAACATGAGAGAGAGCAGATGAGATATGCATCAAGAGGTGTCTATTGGACTTGAACCTTCCGTAGTGAGAATTCATCGGATTTATTCTGAAGAACAGTGAACTACGTTCTTGAACTGAACTTCCTCTGAGATAAACCGAGACAACAAATTTCACACATATCTCAAATTAATACATATGAGTTCATACGATTTTGTTCATTTTGGTCCTAAACATATCCCACTTTCATAAGAGTTTTAGAGAAGTTAAGCCATTCAGACCTCTCATAGAAGCGACCTCACTTCTACTCTCATATAGGTGACAACGATTAAGAGTATTCTGTCATTACTCCTCTGCTAAGCAGAACATCAATGTCATTAAATACTTACGTATACCCTTTTACGTCGACAGACAACACACTATCTTCATATCATAGGAACAGGAAGAAACCATAGGTTTCTCAGTGTTTCAATTTGAATCATCCCTGCCAGTTTGCCTATTGAACCTAGATCTTAGGATCTTCATTTAACTAGGTTAGGTTACCACCTAAATGATTCATTGAATAGGCTTTAGCCTCATTCCCCTCGATGTTTGTTTTATTAGTTCCCTTGACAATCCTTTTGTCAGAGGATCAGCAAGATTCTCCTTTGACCTTATAAAGTCTAAGGAAATCACCCCATTGGACAACAACTGCTTAATGGTATTATGTATTCGTCTAATATGTCTAGACTTACCATTATACACATTATTTTTCGCTCTAAAGGTTGTAGCCATATTGTCACAGTGGACACATATAGCTGACACAGGTTTTGGCCACATCGGAATATCTTCCAGAAAATTCCTGAGTCATTCTGCTTCTTCACAAGCCTTGTCCAATGCTATGAATTCTGATTCCATAGTTGAACGAACTATACAGGTCTGCTTAGTAGACCTCCACGAGATAACTCCACCATCTAGGGTAAACACATATTCACTAGTAGATTTAGTCTCTAAACTATCTGATATCTAGTTAGCATCACTAAATCCTTCTATCACCGGTGGATAGGTTGAGTAATGCAGTCCGTAGTTCATAGTGAATTTTAAGTACCTTAGTACTCTCACCAATGCGCTCCAGTGATCACGTCCAGGATTACTCGTATATCTTGCCAGTCTTCCAACTGAATAGGCTATATCAGGCCTGGTGCAATTCATGATATACATTAAACTTTCAATTATTTGTGAATACTCCAATTGAGATACTCCAACTCCATTACTCTTCCTTAACTTACAATTTGGGTCGAAAGGAGTTACAGCAGGTTTGCTTTCATATTGCCCAAACCTTTTTAAAATCTTTTCTACATAGTGAGACTGGGTAAGGTTATATTCATTTTCAGTTCGTTTTACTTGAATTCCAAGAATGACATCTACTTGACCTAAGACTTTCATGTCAAATTTAGAATTCAACATCCTCTTGATAGAGGATATTATATCCTAGTTTGATCCCACTATAAGCATGTCATCTACATACAAGCATACTATGACGAATTGATCATTAGTACATTTAATGTAGACACATTTATCACACTCATTTATCTTGAATCTATCAGATAACATTGTATGATCAAACTTCTCGTGTCATTGCTTCGATGCTTGATTTAATCCATAAAGTGATTTAACAAGTTTACAGACCTTTCGTTCTTGGCCTTTAACCACGAACCCTTCAGGCTGTTCCATATAAATTTCTTCGTCCAATTCTTCATTTAAGAAAGCAGTCTTTACATTCATTTGATGAATTTTCAAAGTATGCAAAGCTGCTAGTGCAATCAGCATCCTAATAGATGTGATTCTCGTCACTGGAGAATAGGTATTGAAAAAATCTATACCTTTTTAACTGTCGGTATCCTTTAGCTATCAACCGAGCTTTGTACTTTTCAATAGTACCATCAGCTCTCAGCTTTCTTTTGAAGATCCATTTATAACTTATTGGTTTATTCCCTGGAGGGAGATCAACCAACATCCATGTATTATTTTGCATTATAGAATCTATCTCATTATCGACTGCTTCCTTCCAAAAAGGAGCCTCAGGGTTGGACATTGTCTCCTTATAGGTTTGAGGTTCAGCCTCTGTCAGGTATGTTAGAAACTTTGGGCCAAATGAGGTACTCGTTTTAGCTCTTTTACTTCTTCTAAGCTCAGGTTCAAATTCTTCATCAATTTGAGCTCTAGAAAAACTTTCTTCTAATCCTCGTTTGACATTTTGACTGTGTCTTCCTTCCTTCAAAGGAAACACATTCTCAAAGAATTCTGCATTGACAGACTCCATAATAGAGTTGGTACTTATGCCAGAAATTTCTGACCTAATAATCAAAAATCTATATGCAGCATTGTTCAATGCATATCCAATGAAAACACAGTCTATTGTCTTAAGTCCAAGTTTTACTCTCTTTGGCAATGGTACTTGTACTTTTGCGAGACACCCCACACTTTTAGGATTTTATAGGAAGGTAACTTCACTTTCCACTCTTCATAAAGAGACTTGTTGATCTTCTTATGTAGAATCATGTTAAGTATGATGTTTGCTGTAAGCAAGGCCTCCCCCCCCCCCCTCCACAAAACAAATTTTAGGGTAATCCAGAACTGTTCAACATACAGTTCACCATATCTTTCAGAGTTCTATTTTTCCTTTCAGCCACCCCATTCTGTTGAGGCGTGTAAGGTGTTGTAGTCTGATGCACAATTCCATGTAGAGCACAGAATTCAAACAGCATAATGGAGTCATATTCTCCGCCCCGGTCAGATCTAAGCACTTTGATATGTTTACCAAGTTGTTTTTTCAACTTCATATTTGTATGTCTTAAACATATCCAAAGTTTCATCCTTTGAATGAAGCAGATATACATAGTAATATTTACTGAAATCATCAATAAATGTAACAAAATATTTTATACCTCCCCTACTAGGAGTTAATTTTAAACCACATAAATCACTATGTATTAAATCAAGTAGGTCATTCGTTCTCTTTACAGATTTAAATTATTTTCTTGCAAATTTAGATTCTACGCATATTTCACATTTATTTCCTTTTTCTATGTTAAATCTAGGTAGAAGTTCTAAATTAATCATACGTTGTAAGGAACGAAAATTAACATGACTTAATCTAATATGCCAAATATTAGAAAGTTCAGCGATATAAACAGAAGAAGCAGCATAATTATCATTAATAATTGCAAGAGTTACAGCAGACACATTAAGTTTAAAAAGATCATCAAAACTATAACCCTTCCCAACAAACATCCTTCCCTTAGTTAGAATAAACTTGTCAGCATCAAAGACAAGCTTAAATCCACTTTTACATAAAAGAGATCCTGAAATCAAATTTCTACGAATTTCAGGCACATGCAGGACGTCTAGGAGAGTAAGTTGTTTTTCAGATGTGAATTTCAGCACAACCTTTCTCTTTCCCTTAACAACAGCTTCTGAGGTGTTCCCCATATAGAGAACCTCATCTTTATCAATCTCAGCATAAGTTGAAAAGATGGTTCGGTCACTGCACATGTGCTTCGTAGCACCAGTGTCGACCCACCATTTCTTGGCGTCAGTGACCATACAGATCTCATAAATCATTGCACAGAGATCATCTATCTCTATCATATTTGCTTGGTTCGTTTTCCCGCTGTTACGAGTTTGGTTACTATCTTTTTTATCTTTCTTAAACCGGCAGTCCTTTGCCCTATGTCCGGCTTTACCGCACACCCAGCAACTGCCCTTAATGCGTTTATCTGAATTACCTTTTTGAGCATTGCTCATCGATGTCTTCATTTTCTTGTCCGGTGAATTGGATTTGTTTCCTTCTACCACATTAGCTTTCATTTTGTAAGTTGCCCACGTCGCTTTCTTTTCATTTTTCTGGTTGTCCTCCTCTATCCTCAGCCGAACAATCAGATCCTCCATGTTAAGCTCCTTACGTTTGTGCTTCAGATAATTCTTGAAATCCTTCCATGACGGCGGCAGCTTCTCGATGATGGACGCGACTTGGAACGGTTCATTCACGATCATCCCCTCGACCTTCATGTTGTTAAAGATGATCTACAACTCCTCCACTTGATTTATTCGTGTTCTTATCATCCATCTTGTATTTCAGGAATTTCTCGACGATAAATTTCTTCGTCCTGACATCCTCCGTTTTGTATTTCTTTTCTAAGGCTTGCCACAATTCCTTTGCCGTCTTAATGAGTAGATGTTATAGAGGGTGTCTACCAAGCCGTTCAAGATATAGTTTCGGCAAAGGAAATTTGAATGGATCCAAGCTTCCCGTGCAGATGCTAGTTCCTTCATTTGTCCTTCCATCGGTGCAGGAGGAATATCGCCCGTCAGCAGATGTGCTAGATTGAGAGTGGTCAAATAGAAGACCATCTTCTGTTGTCATTGTTTGAATTCGTCCCCTTTGAATTTTTCCGGTCTCTCAGCGTGCCGAGTTTTGATCCCAGCATATTGTTCCATGATTATTGTCTTTAGATTGTTGTGAGTAGAGATGGAACAAGATGCTTTCATTAACCAACGATTACAAAGAAATATGAAACGATTACAATGTAAATGCAACAGACACAATTATAGCAAATTTCATCAGATCTAATAAACAAACTTAAACGAAAAACGATTACAGCAAATTAGAACTGAAAATACGATATAGATCGATGATTGCTTGAAAACAATGTCCTAAAGACAATAATCGTCCTCCACATGGTGCTTGGAGACTACGACGAATCGTCTCTGCAGGATACAACGATCTAAGTCAGAGTATAGCAACTGATTACTCTGACCCTCACAGAACTCCTTTTGTATTTCTCTCAATATGCAGGATGCTTAGTGATTGAGTGTTGTTGTTTTTTTCCCTCAAATGAAGCTAATGCCCTATTCTTATATAATGTTTAAGGCTTGAAGAACAAGCCAAACGTATAGATAAATTAGAATCAGATTTTTTATGATATTGTGAGATAATGGAGATATTTTAATTATCTTCTGCAGATAATTACAGATTCTGTTTGGAGATATTTTCTTCCTCTCCAAATAAATCAAAGAAAATTATCCAAAACATAAATTTTTTTGACCGAACCGAGCCGAGTTGGCCGGAGGCGGCGCGCGCGAAGGAAGGACCATGTGCCATCTAGGTCTTCTCTTCCCCACAAAATGTGGGGTGCCCCTTGGGGTAGCCCAAGGCATGATTGTTGGGTTTATAAACCTAACATTTTATCCTTGAGTTTCCAATATGGGACAAATTCTCACTCTATTTCACATCACACACTTTCATTCACTTTTCATTCTTTCTTTGATTTTTCTTCTCTTCTTCTTTTCTCTCCAACAGAAAATGGGTAAACTAAGACAGTAAAACTTGATTAAAGGGATGAGTGCTTACATAATTGCATACAAAGTGCATCCCAATGACCAAACATCAGTCCTCTCATCAATGTCTGCTTGGCTTGGACAGTCCCACAGCTCAGGAGCTCGGAAAGGTGCCGAACAATGCTCGGATGCCCATTCCTACAAAAATTAATTAGGTTGACATGAACTCAAATTGTTGCATATTTATCCCAATCAAACTTTAATAATGAAGTGGACTTGAACTCAAGCTGTGCATGTTTATGCGGATCACACTTTAAAGAAGAAGAAGAAGAAACCTGCAGCTGCAGTGCATCTGAACGAGACTTGATTTGCCTTCTTGCAGGTCGAGCACTACCGAAATCCATCAATATGGCAAGAGGTGACTGTCCTTTTCTATGAGTTATAAGAATGTTACCTGGCTTGACATCATTATGTGCATATGGAGGCTCAAAACTGTGCATATGCTTCAGTCCCGCACAAAGCTGTAACATGCTGATTCTTAGTTAAAGCTCTTCAGCAGGATTTGACCTATGTAAATAACATAAAATTCTACTCTACTACACTCCCCCTCAAACTCCAACAATGCAAGAAAATATAATAGAAAATCCATATTCCATCAAGTGCCCCATCCTTTTGGTCAGAGTTGTAGATGATACTGAAATATGGGATAATCACCGCCTACCGATCGAAAAGAAAAACTAATAATCTAAACAGTGTCTAGTGTTATTATTTCCAGCTCTATTTAGATGTTCCGCAAGCACGAGGCCAAGTCAAGATTATTGAATAAATAGTGTTGCAATAACAAATTCATGATGGGGGACAAAAGAACTGTTGTTGTCACCTGTCGAAATATATGCAGGACATCAGAGGTAGAGAAGAATTCCTTTTTAGCATTCATAACTTTGGAATTGTCCAGTAACGTCCCATCCAAGTGAACTGGAAATAATAAGTATGCCTCGTGCTTCCATGATCTTTCTTGAGTTGGCTTGCGAATGAAAAAATAAGGAAAAAGATGTCAATAAGTTTGAGATGGTATAAGGAAAACTTAGATGGTAAAAGTATCTTGAAGACGTACAAATCAAAAAATGATATGGCATGTGCATCTGGAGACCATTTCATTGCTCAACCAGAACTCAGAACAAGCTTTTTGTCTGTTGTTTCTCGACAGTTGGTTTTAGTATGTTGATGATTATGTCCCTGTTAAAGCTATTGACCAAGTACTATATTGAGATTAAATTAATTACTTAGTTTGTTCTACTTTTGAGTTGGGAACATCTCCAAAGCTTTATCCTGCCTTTTGCATTAGAAGATCTATCTCTTTGATTCTATTATACTCGATAAGCATTTATCTCTAGGAAAATGATAAAAAGAGTATGTGAATGCACTATTTTTTGTCTATACATAGCATTGTCAATGTGATTCACTAATGAATAATGCTTTATGGATTGACTAATAAACTGTCTATGGAGATCCCTATATGTTACTGGACCTCCCCTCCAGTTCGTGTTTGAGTTCTACGAGCCTATCCCTTCCACATGTGTTATATATCTTAATAAAACAACTTATACTAAAGATTTTCTTGTACAACTGTTAATTTGTAGTCTTTTAGACTTTTACAGAATGGAAAGAGAATCAAACTGTTATTGGCCAGGTGTATCTTGCAGTAAAAATGAAGATAGCATGTTCAAGAAATGGTGAAATCCACGGAAAGAATCTCTAATTCTATATGTCGACCTGGGCGTATGATAATTATGTTACCGCGCAGATTCAATATGGAGAAAACAACCTGTACGATTACCTTAACTGCAATTATAGCATGATCAAGAAGTGGAAGTAGATTGGGATGACTAAACAACGATGAAACACGGATCTCCTCCCTCACCAGCTCTAATTGTTCATTGTTCTGAATGATAACCTTTTTTACAGCATAAGTACCATCATCTGCAAAAGGAATTGGTTTGGGTCGGTGGTAAACTTCCGTTTGACATCCACTAAATAAAGAGTCGAGAGGAAAGAGGACACAGACGTATCATTACATGTGATCATGTAAAAATAAAATATTAAAGCACATCAGGAATGATTAGTTCATTTTCTAGATTTAAAGAAAAATGTATGGAAAGGAAAGGCAAGCATCTCTTGTCAATCCAAAGCTTACATAGTTCTGCCACAATGCTAAGAAATTCTCATACAAGGAGTTGAACATAGTCAAATAAGAAACTGAAAGATTTAGTTGAAATTGTTCATTTAGAAATTTCCCAAAAAACTAATCATAGGTTCTTCTATCTATCTGAACAAGAGGTCCATTATGCTCATTACTAAAATTGTTGAAGTAATGAAATATAACCAAGATATATCTTTTTTATCAGAGGTTGTATCGATCATCTGGAGAAGAGTTAGGCATTTCAAATAGAACTTCCATAGAAGATATGTAAACGAAAGGCTTTTCAAATGCCTAGATTTTGATAAGATCTTTGGTTAAATTCTCCGATAATTATAATTTATAACTTGTAAGATAACTGGACTCTGGTGATTGGAGAACCGTCAAATCAGATAATATTTGTAATGAGATTGAAAATTCCATAACCAAGGTGATTGGAAAGCAGACATCTTAAGATTGAATTTAAGTACTCGCCCAGACATTCATCTCTTCCACACTTCAGAAATCAAAGCATCAACAACTATTTTTTAGATTCAAATTCAAACAGCCCAGATCAAGATAGCCCAAAATGAGATCAATTACGAGCTCAAGATTCGTATCAGAATGACCCAGATAAAAAATTTCCATAAACAGAGGACCAGAAGGGAAACAAACTAGTGTAAATAGAATTAGCCTATGAAGAGAGGGTCCAAGACTCCAAAACCTGAAAGACGAGACGGGTCCTTCAATTTCTTGGCTAACCCACCGGAGGCGGAAGCTGAATCGGCGACTACCTCCTTGACCAGGAAGACATAAGCAAACCCACCTTCGCCGAGCTGCCTCACGATCCTGAATCGGTTCTCATTGATCCAAACATCTCCTACCCCATTGACTGCGTCATAAAGAGCATTCAACCCAGAAAACGAGCAGCCCATCTCCTCCTTCAGAGCTAAAAATTCATATAGCTCTTGAAGAGATTCTTTCTCAGATCTCTTGTATCTAAAGAAGAAAAAGAAATGAAATCAGGTATTCAATGAAAGAAATTTTGAAGACCTGATTTCATGTGAAGAAAAAGTTGAATCGTGTGTATTTATATCTAATTAATTGCCTCCTAATTTTCTTACAAGTTTTGCGTTGGTCTCAGATCCCAACCGAAAACTAGCATTTGTTATTTGTACTCCATTTTCCCCTGGCGCACTCCCCAGCTTTCACTGCACGTGCCGTCGACTGCTCCTTAGTTGTTGAACGAGTGTTTTTTCAACGTCAAATAATTATCATTTTTGAATGATCTAACGTAAATACACTCGTTTTAATGAATTATAAAATATTAATTATTAAAAAATATCGATATTTTTATTTATATTTTGACATGTGATGTACATCAATATTCTTCTAACACATTCTATAATCTATAAATTATTATTACATTGATCACTTAAATATTAATTAATTACTTAATCATCATAAAATTATTCTTACTAAATTATCAACCTTACCGGCTTTTAGATTTACAATGTAAAAACCGAAAAGTCTTCTTGTGATCAAAATGTTTTCATACAAGTTTCATTCTCGGGCGCCCCGGTAAATAAGAATGATTTAGGGGTTTGGTGTATGAAATTAAAAATAGTTATGGTAATTGAATTAGTAGTAACTCTGTATTTTTTTTCTTTTTTTGAAAACAGTTCAATTGCCCCATAAAAAATTAGAATTACCAATAAATTAGGATTGCTGCTAACTTTAAGAATCACAAAACAAGACAATTCCCTTAATTACGTGAACCATATGAACCCTCAATGATAAATTAAAAAAAAAAATTATATTCGATCTATGTATAAAATGTTACTTATTTTTCTCTCTTAGGTGAGATAAGATCAGAGTTTTTTAACAATAACACACTGATCGAAATTTAGAACATTATAACAAAAAGCTTGTTTATACAATTCACATTTTATTACTATAATTTTAACATGTTCTAACCATCAATCCTGCTCAACATTTTAGCCTATTATATTGGTTACTTGTTTCATTGACTTTAGTAATGGAATGTGATTATATTAAGGCTTCATAGCGTTGGGGAAATTTAGAGCACTTATATTACTGCATAAATTAAGTAGTTTGCAAAAATAAATCATAATCATAATCTATATTATATTAAAATTGGTTTAAATAACTGAAACATTTAATTTTTCCTTTTATCCTTTAAACCTCCTTAAAATTTAGTCAAAATAAGTTTTTCTCATATTTTTCATTAAATTCATTACCTAATGAAATTTTATAAATAGTTCTTAAAATTCATTTTCTTATAGTAATATATAATTAGGGAATGAATGTCTGTAAAATAAAATTTGAGATCTTTTTTATTCAATGAATATTTAGTTTTCAGTCAAAAATAAATTTTTTTATTAATTTTTAGAATTAATATTATATCATAATATTTATGTCACTAACAACATGAAAATTGTATAAATTTAGATAAATATATAAATATATTTTCATACAAGAAACTTATTTCTTAATGAAATAATCATTTTTTAAAAATGTGACAAATTAATTAAATAAAATTATTTTGTATATTATTCAAGAAAAATGTTATACATATTAAAACTTAAATTATCAAATTTTCAATTAAGCACATCTTACTTAATTAATATTCTTAGATCTTTTATTTGACATCACATAATTTATGCTATTTATAACGTGCAACGCAAGTTGCTTGAATCTAGTATTATATTAAAAGTGGCTTTAAGTGTAGAAACTTTTGATCCTCTGTTTTATCCTTTAAAATTTCTTAAATATAGTACAAATTTGGTACTTCACATTTTTCACATTTAATTCCTAAATGAAAGTATATTTTCATAATAATTTTCTTATTAATAGATAGTAAAATGAAATATTTTTTATTATGTAATTAGGTACTTGAATGTTTGTATATATGAAAGATATTTTATACAATAAATATTTATTTCAAGTCAATAAATTTCTAAATTAAAATTTTATAATTTATGTTATCATTAACATGAAAATTCATATAAATAGAGTTAGAAAAATGTATTAGTATTATTTTAATAAGAGAAGTCATTCCTTGATATGCATGATGATTATTTTATTGAAAATATGATAATTGATCAAATAAAATTATTTCTAATATTTTTCAAATAGGAGTGCGATATAGTAGAATTTCTATATTATAAACAAGCTAATGTATTTATTATTATTACTACTTTATTTTTCATTTAAATTTCTTCTGAATCACCAAATAATGTATTTATTTTAACGTCAATATTAATTTTAAATCATACATATATTTAAATTGATTTAACACGTATGAAGCACGTACTTTTTGACTAGTGTATATCTATTTCTATATATCTATATTATAAGAGGCTTAAAGGGAAAAACTTTTAATTTCCCTTTTACCCTTTAAGCCCCCTTAAAATACTATACAAATTAGGTATTTCACATATTCTTCTACATAATAAATTTTATAAATAATTCAAAAATTAATATATTATTGTAATTTTGTATAATTAGGAACATGAATGTTCGTGAAGAATAATTTTGTGATCTTTTTTATATACAAGGAATACTTGTTTTTAGTTTTTAGTTTGTTCATTAGTAGTTTAATTTGTAGAGTTTATATTATGTAAATTTATATTATTAGCAACGTGAAAATCATAAATGAATTTAGAGAAAGGCCTTAATATATTTTCTTCTAACAATTTATCATATAATCATTTCTTTAAAATGCGACATATTAATGAAAATAAAACCATTTTCTATAACCTTCAAAAAAAAATAATGTAACATAGTATATTTCAAGCATCGATCTAATTTTGAATTTAACCCATCTTATTTTATGTGCATTGTGTTCGAGCATTTCAAATGAGTCTCTACATAATTATGTTTATATACAACATGCAATACATGTTGTTTGGTAAGAGACTTATGTTATTTAATTAGGGAGTGGGATTGCTACATTAATTGATTCAAGATCCAATATAAATATAAGTTTATAAATATTAAAATTTAGTACATTTTGTCTTATTTTGTAGTAAAGAAAAAAAAGAATGCACTTAAGTTATTCCGTAGACATTTATAAAATTAATTATTATGCAAACATTTATGGTATCGAAACATGAAATTCGTATAAATTAATTCAGGGAAATACTTTTGAATATGATAAATTATATATTTATATAATAAAATCTTAAAAGTTGTCGAATAATCATTTTATATATTATTCAAATAGTAGTGATATTTTATGTAATTTCAACATATAAACAAGCGAACGTATTTATTATTATTACTATTTTTTAATTTAGATTTACAATTATTTTTAAAAATAATATATGTTTCAATGTTTATTATTAATATTAATTTTACATGTTTGTTAAATTACTAAAAAACGTGCGAAATACGTATTTTTTTACTAGTTAATTAAATAGAGTGGGGATAGCACATTGGAGGGTTGAGATTTTCAAGAACGGTTACTTAATCAACAGTCTATAATTCATCACCGACTTAGTCTTGATGCGTGAATCTGAAAGTGGGATTGACTTGGGATTCAGAAGTCAAAGGTCTCGTGAAGTCAGAAAGATTCTCAATCCCAACATTTTAGAAATTGTGTGCTCCATCTATACCATCGATTTGTTACGCCTCATGATCTGAACCGTGAACTTGAATGCGACTGATTTTTGTTAAATATCTTTAAAATAGAAAAGTTTCATAAATTATCAATATTATACTATTTTTTGTGAAGAAGATATTACATTACTTTTTTTTACAGAATGCTAAGATAATTATTAAAAGATTTGTCAATATAATATTGTATTATGAAGAATTCACCGATAAGATATTATTTTCTTGGTGTAATTTGAAGAGAAACATACATAGAAGAAGAATACATAACATGGAGGAATAAGAACGAGGTTTGCACAGAAATAACCCAGAGAAAGAAAGAGGAGAAAAAGAGTTCATCATAATTATTGCTTGCATTATTGAGGAAAGAAAAAAGAAACACCCTTCATAGCCTACATGAATAATAATGCTATATTGGGAGCTAAAACCAAATGAAATCAATTAATTGTCCATTAGTTATTAGTTTTTTCAATAGTATAAGAATTAACATAATTATAACTAATAGTAATGCTATATTGGGAGCTAAAACCGAATGAAACCAATTAATTATCCTCTAGTTATTAGCTTTTTCAATAGTACAAGAATTAACACAATTATAACTCTTAACATCCCTCCTCAAACTTATGCCAGGGATAAAAGGTATTAGTTTTCTTCTTAGAAAGGTAAACTGAGATGTTGATAATGGCTTTGTGAATAGATCAACAAGTTGATGCTTTAGTCATTTAAGTCAATCTGCTTCACTTAAAGATCCTTCTTGACTACTTTTTCCCTAACAAAATGATAATCAATCTCAACATGCTTAGTTCTAACATGAAAAATAGGATTAGAAGCTAAGAAAATAGCAGAAGTATATCACAATATAAGAAATGAGGAGAAGCTAAGTAGAAATGTAAATCACTACGGAGTTTCCTAATCCAACTTAATTCAGCAAAAGTATTAGCTAGAGCTTTGTACTTTGCTTCAGTAGAGGACCTAGCAATTGTGGGTTACTTTTTGGCACACCAAGATATGATTAGCTCTTAAGAAAATAATATAACATGTTGTAGAAAGTCTGTCAGATGGATCCCTTATCCAGTCAGCATCACTGAATGCTTGAACAATGATGGATCATGGTTTATAAGTCATGCCATAGTCCATAGTACCTGCAATGTATCTCAAAATTCTCTTAACAACAGCGAAGTCGGCAGAAGTAGGAGCATGCATAAATTGACACACATTGTTCACAGCAAGACTAATATCAGTTCTAGTAAATGTAAGATATTGTAAGGAACCTACTATACTTCTATATTCAATTATATCTGACAATGGAGAATCAACATGGTTATACATAAGGGTTTTGGTAGAACAAGGTGAGTTGCAAGGTTTAACATCAAATATCACAGTTTTGGACAGAAGATCTAGAGCATACCTATACTGGTTCACAAAAATTCCAGAATCAATTCTACTTATCTAAGGCCTAGATAGTATTTAAGACTATCTAAATTTGTTATCTCAAATTCAAGTTGAAGATCATAAACAAGTTGATTAATACATGTATCTAATATCTTCAACATAAATAAGTAAATAGGTAAGAGACTTACTTTAGCCTTGACAAATATAGAGGAATCTGCCTGTGAGGCAGTGAACCCGAGAGTAAGAATATAAGAGGTGAACCTATCAAACCAAGCTCTTGGAGCTTGATTTAGGCCATACAGAGATTCATGTAACCTACAAACATGGTTTAGATAAAGGCAATTTTGTCATTTTACTCATTATGTAGCTAAAACATTTACAATCATCAGAAGTAGAAATAGATTTTGAAACACAAGATATTCTAGCTTTATTAAAAATCTATCTAAATATTGAATTAGAGCAATAACCTATTCTATCATGCCAAATTCTATCTGAGGACTTAGTACCAAGCATTATCTTTATCAGTCTTTTGGCGTGTGGTGACATTAGCGAGAATTGGGTAGAGCCCATTTTTACTGGGGCGTCTGTAAAGAACTCGATCCGAGCTCTCATCCTGAATAAGGGAATGCGATTCATCAAATCAAACATGCAATTATTGTCTTTACATAACTTATAAACAAATACCAACTTAGAGTTTAAATATGGCACACAAAATGGCATAGGCATAAGAAAAAAATGTGAAGGAGTAGATAAGAAATTAGAACCTGAGTGTGAAATCGGTAGAGCTTGGTCATTTCATACTGCCAAATTATCCTCTCCATTATATTTAAAGGAAGAAAACTGATTAGCTAGTTCAAGGGTGAGATGTGAGTTGCACCGGGTATCTATAAGCCAAACTTGGTCTTGTCCAGTAGGTTAATTCACCATAATTGCCATATCTGTGAATGTTGATGGTGGATTTCTCCCTTCATGCGATGGTAACAATCAAGAGTCATATGTCCTGTTTTCTAACATATTTGACATTGAGGTCTGCTTCCTTGAGGTCCAAGATTCCGATTTGAATCGAGACTAATTCTCTCTTGGAAGTGGTTCGAGTCGAGTGAAGAAGGTGCTCTAAGAATGGACTTAGGCTGCCCAGACTGATTGTTAAAAGAGGATCTTCCTCTTCCATCATTGAATCTCCCTTGACCAAACCTTCCCCCTCTAAATCTTCTAAAGTCTATGCCTCTTATATTTCCTTTACCAAAATTGGGGCTTTGTCCTATTAATAAGGCAGTGGTAGAGAAAAGTCATTTGTGTTGCTTCTGTTGGGACTCAAGAATTTTCTTTTCTGCTTTGAGCAATACATGGAGCTCTTCAAGAGTTAAAGGCTATGCCCTGATCCTTATTGAGGTTCGAACAACATTATATTCGCTTCGAAGACCATTGAGTGTGAAGATCAATATATCATCATCCTCAATCAAAACCGAGACAACTATTAATTTGTCTCTTAATTCCTTAATTCTTTGTATATAAGAGTCGAGATTCTCATTTTCGTTCTTCGAAATAGATTGTAAGTCAGATTTTAATTACAAAATATTGGATCTTAAAATAGATGAATACATTCTTTCAATGGAGTTTCAGACCTCCATTGACGTTCTTCTACCAACCACGTACAAAAGGGCCATGGGTGAAAAAGTCGCGTTAATCAGTGCGATGAGAGCCTGATCTTCGGTTGTCCACTGAGTGAATCTTGGATTAATTATTGTTGTTGTCTCCCCTTTATCATCGATTAGAAGCTGGGTGGGGCACGACAGAGCCCCCATCTATATACCCGAACATGGAATGAGCTTTCAAGATGGAGGTTATTTGGTATTCCAAAGCACAAAATTTAAAGGGTTAAGATGAATTAAGATCAGATTACAAATATTGGAGAGAAGGAAGATGTGTGAGTGAATTTGAGAGTCAACACCATTGTTGACAGAGACCTGAGTTTGAGCGGGAGCTTGGATCTGGGTCTGAGTTGGAGAATCGCGTTTCAGAGGTGGTTGTTTCCATTGAATCGTTGGCCATAGGGATGTTTGTCACTCAATGCTCTGATACCATGAAGAGAAACATATACATGAGAAGAATACAGAACAATGAGGAAGAAGAAGGAGGTTTGCGCAAAAAGAACCCAGAGAAAAAAAATAATTTTTAAATGATGTTATTAAAAAAAATATAAAATCAAAGTTTGTTTCAGTTCGATTTGGTTCGGTTTATTATATGAAATTATATATAAAAAATTATATGAATTTAATGTTTCGGTTCGGATCGAAAACTACCAAAATTTCGAATCGAATCGAAACTTCAGTTCTATCATTTTCCTGAACCGAACATCTATAAAGAACCGCCTGAACCGGTCATTTTTAGTTCGATTCGGTCGGTTCAAGATAATTTTGAACACCCCCACAACTTATACAACCTATATGAATAGTAATGACTATATTAGGAGCTAAAACTGAATGAAACCAATTAGCTCTCATTTAGTTATTAACTTTTCTAATAATACAAGAATTAACATAATTATAACTTTTAACATAATTTACCGTCACAAATAGTATCATAAATTTTAATTTATATTATGATGATCAATATTATTATAATCTGACGATACATATAGTATATAGGATTATTTGTGCACGTCATAAGTTTTAATTTACGATTTTCTTAATATATTCGTTGAATCATAAATGTGGTTTCATCCTTTATATCCCATCTTCTTATTGGATTTATTCGTTTATTACAAAAAAATATGAACGCTGTATTATATTATTTTACGGTTTGAATTTATTATCTAATTTTGAAGATATTATTCTCAATCCAGATTACAGATGAATGCCGCTTGTCCTGGCTTTATCCAAACGATCGTCTGCGTCTTGCCACAGTCAAATTTAACACCCGAACACAAAATTTCCTACGCACAGTTAAGAAGCCCACGAATTAGCCCCCACAACGTGTCCTCTATTGGGCACCATTTGCTCTCCCCCTCCCCCTCAAGAGGACACAGTCCTTCAACGGAAAAAGAAAAATGAAAAATATCAGAACAATGACATTGAATGTTACCGCCATGAAAGTTTCTGTAGGCATCTAGTGATTCTGACTACCAGAAACTTCAAAAATTAAAGGCACGCAGCTATTGCTATCTGGATTCTGGAAAGATTTTCCTTTGTAAGGTTTCATCTCCCTTCCTGTTGTAAGATTCTATGAATGCGCACTATAATGTTGGCTTTTGTATTTATGTGAATTCACTTTGTGGGTCTTGAATATTTTGGAAATTTATTATCTGGGTATATGAAATTTAGCGATGTTTCTCTAAAGTTGGCGTAGCCATGGAATATTTTGTATAAATACCATCAGGTAACACTTATCGAAGTAAAACTTTATGATTAGTACTAGTTCTGCTTTATGATATATATGTTTTCTTAGTTGAAGTTATTCGAGCTAAAAGTGAATTCGAAAATGCTAGATTTTCTTTGCTTCTTCAGCTCAAGCAAGTCTCCTAGCTGGAGTCTTATGCATGTGTCTGCAGCTCGTAGTTCCTGTGATTACATCTTGGTTGGAATTGAATTGATATGTTTCGTTGTGGTAGTACCAGTTAACCACGTTGTGAATGAACAGTGAAGAAATTTGGGTCTATGCACAATCACCTGATAAGAAGATATTCTTAGTTTTGTGTTAATTTGTGACTAACAACTATTAGTAGTGTGATGTTGATACCTTAAAACATTTGCATGTTTGGGAATATGCAAATATTTAATGAAAGTTGAGAGTTCAATATACTGCTTATGATCTTCTCAAATGTTATCTTGTGACATGGATTGTTTTGGTACATCGTTTGAGAATGTCTATGCCTTTTTAGATGTGGTAAGATGTGATTTTATTTTCTTTCAATTTTGTGGGAAGTAAGGAATAACTACATAATTAAAAATTAAGCTCACTGTGATTTTTCAACTCTATGAAAAAGAAATTTACCTCAAGAGTTGACACCTTTCTCGATTTTGGTGAAAACTTTGCAACTTGACATTCCACATTCAAGGGAGAGTGTAAAGAATGACACGAACACTAATTTGATGTATAACATTGTTCCAGAAGATTTGTTGCCTTCTAAAGCTGCATTCATTTACTCTTACAGGCGTCCTATTTTTGGTGGTTAATTTTTTCCTAGTTCAATTTAAGGGAAGAATAGGGCTCACCAATGTTATTGTTGACGGTTCATCCCTTTATGACAAGTAGTTTGGTTTGAATGCATTTTGCTACTGCCCCCAGTTTCCTTGAGGTGA
Organism: Datisca glomerata; assembly: GCA_003255025.1. NCBI lineage: Eukaryota > Viridiplantae > Streptophyta > Magnoliopsida > Cucurbitales > Datiscaceae > Datisca > Datisca glomerata. The sequence goes on from QANY01007699.1 coordinate 885,723, forward strand.
TTCATTTATAAGTGGTTATGTCTCACTGCAGCATAAAGGAAGGGAGGAAAATTTAAATGGCTCAAGATGCATCTCTTGGTGCTGATTCACCTCGACGACGTTCAGGTCTATTGAGAGATCAAGTCCAAGTGGTGAAGAAAAAAGACTCTGACCGCTATGAGATTGTCCCAATCCAAGATCAGCTTTCATTTGAGAAAGGTTTTTTCATAGTAATACGTGCGTGCCAGTTGTTGGCTCAAAAGAATGATGGGATAACCTTAGTAGGAGTAGCTGGTCCCTCTGGAGCGGGGAAAACTGTCTTTACTGAAAAGGTGCTCAATTTTATGCCAAGCATTGCGGTCATCACAATGGACAACTACAATGATTCTAGCCGTATAATTGATGGCAACTTTGATGGTAAAAGCTCATGTTCTAACTTTTGCATTTTTATGTTCAGTTGAATACTAATTAGAAGAAAAAGTTTGGTTGTCATTTAGAGAATTGTTGAATGGTATCTAACTAGTAAAAAATGGGGTGTTATCAAGTAAAACTAAATGAATCATTCCCATAAGTTACTTCTATTTCGTTGATAAAACTAATGCAAGAGGAATGTTTAACTTGCTTTTCCACTGTAATAACCGATATCTGGGTCTTTGTTCAGCAAGTTGGGAGTTTTAATAACACCAAGTCCAGTTGCTCCTCAGAACATTCTGCACCAAAGCAGATGTGTTGTTACAAGTAGTTTTCAAAAAAGTTGTCAAGTTGTTTTAGTTACTGCTATCCTCCGTCCCCATTAGCGCTGTCCTAAGACCCTTTTGTAATAGACATTAGTAGGCATCAGAAGGTAGTGCCTCTGCTTCCTTTGAATTTTGTAAGAACTTATCGTCATTGGTGGAATTTCAATACAGTGACTGCATTTCACTAGCCAATACGCTTTCATGTTGTAAACTTAGTTTTGTTTCTCTTATTATATTCTGGTCTCCTGGCCATACAGAAACCAGACCAATCATTCCAATTCTGATTAAATGAAAGAAGTACAGTTTCATTATTGAAAGTCATAAGGACGTTTTCTATTTGCTCCTTTTTTTTTTCTTGAGATACTTCATTAACTCTCCTTTACAACAGTGACAAGAATTTGGTGAATCATTCTAGTTGTTGTATTGTTTTAAACCAGATCCACGCTTAACGGATTATGACACATTGCTTGAAAATATACATGGCTTGAGAGCAGGAAAATCTGTTCAGGTCCCCATCTATGATTTCAAGTCTAGCTCTCGCATAGGTTACAGGTATACTTCATGGGTTTGGAAATTGTTATTCATGTCTGTCATACTTTTTTATATGATGTCTGGCATACTTAATTTTACAAAAATACTTGTTATCTTCAATGGATTCTCAGTTGATTTCTTAGTCTTAACAGGACAGTTGAAGTCCCCAGTTCTCGAATTGTGATTATAGAGGGTATTTACGCTTTAAGTGAAAAATTGCGTCCTTTGTTAGACCTGCGTGTATCAATCACTGGTGGAGTTCACTTTGACCTTGTCAAACGGGTTTTACGTGATATTCAGCGAGCAGGTCAAGCGCCGGAAGAGATCATCCACCAGATCTCAGAAACAGTCTGTCCTTTTTCTATTTTATATCTTTGTTTAAGAATTTGAACGAGTTACCTCTGTAACTAGAAAACCACGTTTTGATGTTCAAATTAGTTTATTCCGGATGCAGGTGTACCCAATGTACAAAGCTTTTATTGAGCCAGATCTTCAAACAGCACATATAAAAATCATTAACAAGTTTAATCCATTTACAGGATTCCAGAATCCCACTTATATTCTGAAGGTTAGATGCTTAATTATGCTTTATATCGTTCTGTTGTAATGGTTCATGCCTTTTAGCATTATGGCAGTCTTCTGTTGTAATGGTTCATGCCTTTTAGCATTATGGCAGTCTTCTTGTTGGACTGTGCTAATGTTTGTTTTCTTTATTACAGTCATCGAAGACAGTCACATCTGATCAAATCAAGGCTGTTATGTCTGAAGATCATAGGGAATCGACAGAGCAAACATATGATATATATCTTCTACCTCCTGGTGAAGATCCTGAAGCATGTCAGTCTTATCTTAGGATGAGGAACAGGGATGGCAAGTACAATCTAATGTTTGAGGTTAAACAGCTATAACTAAGGCCTCTTCTAAGTAGTGCTTCTATATATATAGTGGACACACATTGTTTAGATTTTTCTAATGAGCCTCATTAGTCACTTGTGTCATACTGTATATATTTCTAGTCATTCAGACCATATATAGCATTTCATGGGTCTTCTTTTTCTTCTTTTGTTTAGGAGTGGGTTACAGATATTCCGTTTATAATATCTCCTAGAATAACTTTTGAGGTTAGCGTGCGTCTTCTTGGAGGCCTTATGGCATTGGGATATACAATTGCAAGCATCCTGAAAAGAAGCAGCCATGTATTCTCTGATGATAGGATATGTGTCAAGACAGACTGGTTAGAGCAACTCAACCGGCAATATGTTCAGGTTAGAAGCATCTGAGTACATTTTCAAAGCTGTATGGAAGAATCTTTATATTCAGTCTATTATATGTAACTGAAATGCAAAGCCTTCCATTGACTTGCTGAAATTGGTCTGTAAGGTGCAAGGAAAAGATCGATTATATGTCAAATATGTAGCAGAGCAGCTGGGTTTGGATGGTTCATATATCCCTCGAACGTACATAGAACAAATTCAACTAGAGAAACTTGTAAATGATGTTATGGTAAGTCTTTCCAACTGATCTTGCAAACAATAGTTGAATGATGCGGTGGTCAGAATGTGGTGTGGCCACTTTGCAGGCATTACCAGATGACTTGAAAACAAAGCTTAGCATAGAAGAAGATTTGGTTTCAAGCCCTAAAGAAGCCCTTTCCCGAGCATCAGCTGATAGAAGAATCAAGTATCTGAACCGGTATTCATTGGGGGTTCATATATTGGGGTTGGCTCTAATAGAATATAATAACTTATCCTACCAGTCTCTGCCTCTATATATTTTCTTTAACCAAGTCAACTGCATTTCTCTCTAATTCTGATGATTTATCTGCAATATTTTCTGCTTTGGCAGTGGGGTCTCACAGTCATACTCAAATCAGAGGGACAAAAGTCTGTCAAAGCTCACAAACCTTGCTGTTAATAATAGAAGATTCGACGGAAGAACCCCTGATTCGCCTGCAGGACTTTCAAACCATGTCAGTTTTGTTTTGGCCTTTTGAAACTTGACATGCTATCTAGTTTTTCTTTTTTTCCCGCTCATCCAAATGTAAGTTTTTACGCCATCAGTCCATCAATTTATATTGATTGTTTCAGGGAGTGATCACACAACTATCGGAACAAATTTCGACGCTCAGTGAGAGGATGGATGAGTTTACATCTCGTATTGAAGAGCTGAATTCAAAGTTTTCTAGTAAAAAGGTTTCGGCTAGCCAACAAAACTTGGCTTTGCAGGCTGACAACTGCAATGGCAATGGAACTGCTGCTTATTTCGTATCTGGCTTGAGCAATGGGTCATTAACTGGACCACTACTGCCCCATTCTTCATCTTCCTCCCAATTGCTAAAGGAATCTCCTCTGCTTGAAGAGGTACAAGGATGTCCAAATATATCAGTTTGCAGATGATTGCATATGGACTGAGAGATTTGCTTAACAGTTGAAGTGGCTGATTTTTTTCAGATACTAAATATTGCACGCGGGCAACGGCAAGTTATGCACCAAATAGATAACATGAGCAATCTTCTTCGTGAGTACTCTGGAGAAAGGCTTCGCCGGGAAAGAACTGAGGGGACAACTAGAATAACTGATCTTGACTCCATTACCATTCCTCTTATTATCACTCTTGCGGTCGGTGGTATGGGTCTCCTTTTGTTCAAGAGTCTTAATTCCCATAAATAATTTCACTGTTGAGCAGGCAACCTGTTATCTTATTATGCTCGATCGTGGTTGTCCTTATTAACATTATCAGTTATCTTATAACCCAAATAAGCCAACTTTTACACTTTTTTGATGCTGTATATATATTTGGGTTTAGGCATGATTATCTTGTACAAACGTTCTCTGTAAATATACCTTATTATCAAAAGCATAAACATGACATTTAAGTTCAGTGTTCTCTCTATATGCGCGTGTTGTGTCACTCAAGAAAAATATAAACTTAAACAAGAACGAACTTCCCGTATAATTTATAAAATCAAGCACATCATAGCTAAACAGAGTATGTTATCGAGATTGAGGAAAGAAGTAATCTGTAGGCAACCAATAACATGTTACTTCATTCAGAAAAGAGTACATGCAAGTTCAGAAACATCTTCTACAACTTGGCTATAGTCAGCCTTAAGTTTTTCTTGTTCCTCCTGGCCTAGCTCCCCTTTAGTAGGCTTGGTCAGTACCAGAACACAGCACGTTGGCCTCTTGGTAGCCCCCGCATTAGCAAGGTCCTAGAAAACAAATAAATCGCCGAGCAATATTAGTCACGAGTAACTGAAGTCGCTTCTATATGAAAGAGAGAAAAAAAACTCAACTTAATAGTAAATAAATCATGGTACTGCCTCACACTTACTTCTTTGGAAGAAACATATACATAGGGAATATCTGCCTCCTCGCATAAGATTGGGACATGAGTGATGACATCAATAGGATTAATGTTACCAGCTATTACGCATAATCTGCACTCAAAAAGAAAAAAAGAAGGGAAAGTATTAACCAAATGAAGCCAGGTCATATCTCTGTCTCAACTGTCATGAAACTTCATTTAAGATATGATGGTAAACAAACAGGCAAGTCATCGGAAGCTAGACAGTGTGCAAGAGTAGATAATTCCTTAACCAGCACTAGCAGGGAAACTATTTGGACTGTAAATCCATCTTTTCTTTTTTACTCGCCTTGGCAAGGTCATATTGTATCTCTTTAGTTTTAATGAAAAGCGTGTTAATTTATTAACTGTTTCCACTTCCTCATTGTCCTGAAGATAATAAAACTATAAAAGCATTGGAAAAGAAGTTGAATCGTTACCCTTTATGACCGCGCCTTATACTTTTAACCACCTCCTTCACCCCACGCTTCAAACATTTGTGTTCAGCAGCTGGAAGAACAAGAAAACCGTGTGATAAGATAAACAGAGCACTAAACAGATTAAGAATGGAAACAATTGAAGCCTGAACTTAGTTTCAGATTATCAACAGCAAAAAGATAAAAAGAATACTTTGGCCTACTTGAAAGAAATGCATTCTTCTCGGTTGGGTTTCATGAAGGGAAAACTCAAAACGAAACACTTGCAACTCATTCGTGTTACGGCTAAGTGTCAGCATTGCTTGCCTCATCCTGAATGGTTGCGTAAGAAGGTAGCAATAGACAGTAATCGTCTACCAGTTTTTCTTTCTAACAAACAGTAAGATTCCACAGGAAACTAATCCAACCTTGTACTTCTACTCAACGAATAATGGGACCCCCAAATATTTTTATAAAAAATAATGAGATAAGCAGAATTATATCCAAACATCCATATCTTCAAATTTCCAATATGCTCAGCTACCATATACAAAAATGAAAGACAACTTCTGGCAGCGAACAATTCGTACCCAGTATCCATAGAAGAAAAAACTTGGGTGAGGGCCATCAGAAATACAAGGGTTGTACACAAAATGCACGTTGAATACCTTTACGGACAAGCTTGAGGGTACGCTTGGAGAGCTTCTTGCCAGCCAGGGGTTTGGCAATTGGAGCAAGAGCTAATATCTTCTTCCTGTCCTTCTCCTTCTGATGCGACTTCTCTGCCTCGCTATCGCTCCCCATCTCCCTCTCTTTTCTGCTCTAGTAAAAACCTCCAGAAAATGGGTCTGCCTCCTAAATGGAGAATCAGTCAAGTTTCAAAGGAAATTAGGGCTTTTTGGCTTTTCACTCCGCTTTATTTCTAGGGTTTAGCGTTTGGTGGGAGTGAGACTGATATTGTTAGTTGCTTCCCACGTGCCAACGACATGCGCGCGCGCTGTAATTTTTCCACTTAGCTGCAGTAACGAAAAAATAAATACGCAAATATAAAAGTTTTATTATCTATATTTATAAAACAAAATGTATGCATTAAAAATAGTGTGCTTAGGACTCGTTTGACATTCAGTACTATAGTATTGAATAGTAGTGTACTAAATTATTTATAGTGTACTTAATTAAATAATATTGTTCAGTGTCTGGTGTTGTATTAGTTAAAAAACTGTAACACTTATATAATGTTTGACACATCATAATATTAGATTATAAAACTGTTTGTCATAATTTGATTCGCAGAAATTTATTCGAAACCATTATAAAATAACATGTTATTTTATATTTTCAACTATAAAATAAAGTATCTAATTCATGTTATATAATAGTAAATTTAAACTAATCAATTCAATTATAACAATAATTAATATACTAAAAACGTTCCATGAAAAAGTGATTGATGCAAACACAATTAAAACAATCAACAACACATAAGAAAAGATAAAAAAACCCAACAGATGCACAATAACGCACACAAACAAAGACCAATAGCCAAACGAAATTTCTCTTCAGATAAAAATGCAAGAACCCAAATTGCAGGGGAGATCGCCGCCAAATAAAAAATGCAAGAAACCCAAATAACTTCTGTGATTTTCATTGTTGGGTTGGGAGGATTGGGCAAGACAAAGAGAAAATTGAAATAAAAAGATAGATAGGGAGAAAAACATATAGGCGAAAGAGGAGAGGCTACTCTTGCAGGAACGAAGCTTCATTGGCGGGAACGAAGCTTCACCGGCGGGAACGAAGCTTCATTGGCGGGAACGAAGCTTCACCGGCGGGAACGAAGCTTCACCGGCGGGAACGAAGCTTCACCGTCAGGAACGAAGCTTCACCGGCAGGAACGAAGCTTCACCGCCAGGAACGAAGCTTCGTGTGGTTGCTGGTCTCCATTAGGAGTGTTCACGGTTCGTTTCAGACGGTTTTTTAGTGAAAAACCAAACCGAAATTTCGGTTAGGCGATAAACCCGAAGTCGTTCATGCTAAAAGAACCTAACCGAGTTGAACCAAACCGTGAGTTTCGGTTTGGTATTATTAACGAAAAATAATTTTTTAAATAATTTTTAAATGATATTATTGAACAAATATATAAAATTAAAGTTTTGTTTCGGTTCAGTTCGGTTTTATAAGAAATTATATATAGAAAATATATAAATATATAAATTTAATGTTTCAACTCGGTTCAGTTTGAAAATCACCAAAATTCTGAACTGAACTGAAACGAAACTTCAATTCTCTTATTTTTCCGAACTGATTTGAACCGAACACGTATAAAGAGTCGACTGAACCGGTTATTTTTGGTTCGGTTCGATCGATTTGAGACAATTTTGAACATCCCTAATCTTCATGAGTCTTCAGCTTTGTTTTTCTTAGTCCCATGTAGTTCCCCCTAAAAGAAGCGACTAAATTATCTCATATGGGTGAGACTAAAGAGTCTCACCGTATTAGCTAGTACGGACTCCATATTTTTGTTAAACGTCAGACAATACTAAAATAGTATTATCCCGCTTTTAGTACTGTACGGTACGAACTACTTAAACAAACCCTTAATACACAAAGAACGCGTTTAATACACCAACCTAAAAATATTGTGAGTTGTGATAGAAATTTGGATACTAGTTGTTGTTCTCAATTTAAAGTGTTATATCATGCATAGACGTTAATTATAATCTCCTAGCATTGATGGAGTACGGATTCTGTTTTCAGGACATTTCAATTCTGCAATCCTTTGTTCATATTTCTTTTATATTTTATCATTGCTCTTTATTGCAATCCTTTGTTCATATTTCTTTTATATTTTATCATTGCTCTTTATTTTTCGAGTTGTTAAGATTCTTTTTTTTATTATCCAAGTAAAGATTCTAGTATTAATAAAATCAGAAGTTTCTTTGAGTGGTAGGATTTTCACATTTTGATCTTTAATTCAATTGGTTCTCAGAATAAAATCTAGAAATTTCGCGTCAAAATCAGACCTCAATGATACTACACTGTTCAACCAAACAACCTTAGCTATCTTATTCACGGAAGGAGTGAGACAGAGGAACACGTTTGAAATTTGGGAATTTGATAAATCACCTGGGGATGCCAATCATTCAAACGGCTCCTATGATATAATCTCCTTGAACTTGGCCTTCCCTCTTTGCTATGATTCTTCGTCAATGGTTGTGACTCTGTTTCAGCATCTTCAACAATTTGATGAAACTCTCTTGGTCCCCCTGATGGGATTCTTGTTATTCTCAATGGATGTGCTCCCCACACCTTCCTTTTGTCACTGATCTCTGTTGCCAAACGGTCTGGTATTATGAATGATATCCCAAACTTTCGAGGCACACCTCGTATGCTGCATAATTTCATTCTCTTTTTATCTACCTCAACTTGATCATTTTCTCGATTGTGAGTGATACCCAGTTTTTGTCTTACTGATTTCCGCTTGGATTCGAATTTTCTGGCCAAAACATGAGAAGGGTCTCTTTTAATCGTCCTCTGAAGTGATTTGGCCCTGTTCTTGGTCATACCCAGATCTCCCAATTTGATTACTTGGACTGTAATTGGAAGCTCACAATCACAATCGGAATTGGATGAAGAAATTTAAGGATGATTAGAGATAATTAAGGTCAAATTTTGGGAATTGGAGGCTTATGGAGTACGGAAGATGTTCATGATTTTTTTCTGATATTATATAGGGAAAAGGTGTTATGATTGATTGGTTTATTAATGCTTTGTTAGTTTTTTGTTGAAATGTTAGTTGTAAGAAATTTATATTCTATAGATTACTTAAAGTAATTGGTTCACGTGTCAGAGAGTGGTGAACGAAGATAAAGATTCTCTTATATTTTAAAAACTTGAGACCGATTTGTTTCATCTAATAAGTCTATTTTAAAAATGGATGGAGTAGATTTGACAATGAGAAAAGTAAATACCAACATAACCCTTCCTGTTGAGATCTCCAATAAGAGAATATCTATATTTGGTGAACCACATGCACTAGTGTTTGTAATAATTAGTGTTTTATGCTTTGATTTAAGGCTTATGACTTTTGAACCACAGAAATACCATACTGTCAGGCGCTCCAAATCCAGTTTCCCCCAAATAATGTGGCTGTGGATAAATAGCCAATAAAGGAATATTGTTTAGTATAAATCTCGTACAATAATTTTACTCCAATTAATTGATTGATGCTCAAATTTTAAGTGATTAAATGATATGTCAGTTATTTATATGTTAATATTTCATGATTTATTTAAATTATTTGATCAATTAACTATGAATGATTGATACATTTGATCATTTAAGTCTTAATTAATAATTGACTGGTATACAACTACTCAAATTTAAATGATAATTGCTCCTTTATTAACTATTTGTACTTTCTTTTTGTAACATGAGTGTTTTGGATCTGCAGGCTTGACTAACCCTCCAAGATTGTGTCCTAAACATAAATTATTGACTAAATATGCATAGATATTTAACTTTCAGGTAAGGGTAAAAACACATATTAGTCCGTATCATGGATCTTCTTTCAAGTAAGAGTAGAAACTCCTATTAATCCGTACCATGAGCGTCTTGAGTCGCGACTAAAGGAACATTACTTTCGGGTAAGGGTCTACTTCTTAGAAGAGGTGAACATTTCTATTCCAAAACAAAACATAGACATAAGTAGAGAGTTTAGAGACACGACTTTAAAGAAGGGTCGGTTTCATCAAATCCCTTCTCTCTTTTTTTCCATTAAAATTAGAATTTATAATACTTGATCTCTTTTGTCATTTCAACCTCTCAGTGTTGCATCAGTAAATAGTCTCTTTCATATTTCGTTCCCAACCGTTTTGCGCTACTTCAATTTCTCAATCCATCTGCGTCGATGTTTGCAAAATTCCAAAAAGCAACTGATAAGGTGAGCTTATTTTGGCAAAACAAAACGAATAGCACTCTGTTCGGTAGGCACATAAGCATGACGAAGAAGAGCTCAAAAGTTCAGGTTATCTATGACCTCTGCAAGAAGAGCTTCACCCCCTCCGCCACACCTCCTCCGTCTTCTCAAATTATCCAGAAGCTCTCTTCTTTTCTGGGTAATAGCCCGCCTCTCTCTTCACTTGATCAACAATCCAGGATGATTTTTCCTTTATTTTTCTTCAAATTTATGTGCTTCTTTCTGTAATGTAGAAATTTGGCTCTGTTTTGCATGTGGGTTTTACAGTTTATGTGAATTTGTAGTGAAATTACTTTGCCTTTTAGTTGAAACTAAAGAATTGAATAGTTTATCAATGGGTTTCTTTTATTCAGCTGCAATGGGTTTCTTTAATTCAGAGGGCTTCACTTCATTTTTAAGCACGGGAAGTGACTCCTCTTTTTATTTTCTTTATTTTATTGGAATATATAGTATTATTGCATTTTTAGAAACTTGAACTGTATCTTGATGAAGTGTGTTTTCAGCTGAATTGGGTAAAGAGATAATCTATCGTGGTCTTACCTTATTAGCATATTTTGAAAAACACGGTGCACATGTTTCTGTTGCCTTGAATTGCACTTGTCCATGTTTTGAGAAAGATGGGGAAAGAAAGTTACCTCCTATATGTTTCATATTTTGAATCGGAAGATGCTTTTGACTTCAGAGTCAGGAAGTTTAGCTTCATTATCGATTGTGAAGAAACTACTGAGCAAGAAAATCAAAATTAGGGTGTAAAAGATATTAACATCCTTAGAGGCTCCGTACTTTTGAATGTTTTCTTTTTGGGCCTAAGACTGAAACGAAGGTAAAGTTATATTTTATGATACTGATCGAATCTCAATTTGAAGTTGAAAGTCAAATAGTTGTCACTGAATAACATAACTTTTAAGATCTCTGGCACCACAAAATTTGGTATGTGGGGTGAAATCTCTTGGTGGAAATTTATGGTAAATCCGCCCTGGTATTACTCGAATGTATGTGTGCTATTTTGAGAGTGACAATGGGTAAATCAATGCATGGCAGTGCAATGTTGAGTTTGACTTAGGGATGTATTGATAATTAAAAAAGGAAATGTTTGATTTACAACTTAACATAATAAATTCAATATGACTTTTTTCTATGTAGTTTTTTACAAAATTTCTGTACAAGATTCTTTTTGAGCATTCAGGTCTTATTTAAACACTGTAGTTATTTACTTGCTCTTTTTGAACTCAATGCTTTGACAGACACTGTTGGCCCCAGTGATGTTGGGCTTAAAGAGGAAAATCTTGATGATGATCGAGGGCACGGGTTTTTCGGATTTAACCAACTAAATAGAGTTGCTCGGTGGGCACAACCAATAACTTATCTTGACATATGCGAATGTGAAAGTTTTACAGTAAGCTCCATCTCTTATCTGGTCTGCCAAATAGATTTGGATTCATCATGAGAAGTCGACATTTTTTTGGTATCAATCTTGGTCCTATACACATTAATTGTTCACTTCAGTTCAACCATAAGACCTCTTTGACTCGAGTATGGATATTTTATACCGAATGGTCCGAAGCATAGAGTATATAATTAGATCTTATAAAACTCTGCCGTAATATACGAGCTTCGCTGCTACACTTGATTCTTGATATCAGCTACAAAATTTAGCTGTCATGTGAAAACTAAAAGTTATGCTAATGAACACAGTAATTACATCATGCAGGTGTGTATATTTTGTTTTCCTACTTCCTCGGTCATTCCTCTACATGACCACCCGGGGATGACTGTATTTAGCAAAATTCTCTATGGCTCTTTGCATGTGAAAGCTTATGATTGGGTTGAGCCTGCTCGTTTTGTAAAAAGCAAGGAAACAGGCTATTATCCAGGTATGAATTCCAAATTACTGTTTTTTTATATAAAAATTTAACTGGCTTTCTTTCACAAAATTTGACACGGTAGTTTATGGCCTAATTAATCATTTAACAATTATGATAGTTCCGTATTTTGACAACGTACATACATTTTGAACATTTTGATTGGATTTACGACAACTGGAATATTTTCGAGCTCAGGACACCATTAGAGGAGGCAAGTTGAGCATATGGGTGACTGACATATTGGCATGCAGTTATATGGGTTGGTAACTCGGGAAAAATGGCTTAAACTGTTTTATCTTCTTTGGAAATTATGGCTGTTGTTATACAAGATGATCATTATCAAGCATATTTCTGATTGCCATATAATATTATGGATTCATGTACTCGAGTATAAAGCGCAAACACACATCGTGGTTGCATAGTTATACAAAGTAGCTGTTGATGGATGAGAGAAGGCATTTAATCTTAGACTATTGGTCACCGAAATGGTTAGAGATTTAAAATTAGAAATTCATCAACTTCTTTGCTTTGTCTGCAATATTCGTCCGTTGATGTGGCAGTCACTTTACTGTTATTCGTGATTGGATTCCTAGCCCATATGACTTTTACAGCTTTCTAGTATAATTCAGACTGGCCACTGTATAAGTTATTGTATGGGAACGTGGTATGAGGAAAGAGGATGATATATTGCTTATGTTGGGAATTCAGATCATCTTGTCACTATTGGGTTGCCATTATATTTTAGATCTTAACGGTTCTGTGAGTGGAACTTATGACAAATCTTTTCTTTTGGGGGCAGTAAGACTGGCAAAATTGACTGTTGATAAAGTTTTAACGGCATCGTGTGGGACATCGGTTTTGTATCCAAAATTTGGAGGTAATCTTCACAGTTTCACTGCAATTACACCATGTGCTGTGCTCGACGTTCTCACACCTCCTTATAGAGAAGATGCAGGCAGAAAATGTACTTACTACCATGACTACCCTTATTCCACCTTCTGTAAGTGACCTTCAACTCAATTTGTGATGTCCAGACTTTTACTCTTGATTTTTTGAACCAAGTTTAATGCCTTATTGAGAACATTACACTACAGCTGCTGAAAACGGAGATGAGTTAATTGATGGAAAAGCAGAGGATTATGCATGGCTTATGGAGATAAACCCAGATGATCTATACATGCGCCAAGGGAAGTATGATGGCCCTCCTATTCAGGTTTAGCTCTCAAGAGAAAAACATCTGCTCACATTTTCTTCTAGTATTAGACACGGGAGAGCCGACTTCACCCCGTTCAACTTCAGCAGGAAGTCGCTTTTCAAGAGGTACGAAATCACTGATACGGTGTGTGTTGCTAGAAGACTCCTCTTTCTGCCTGAGTAATTAATCTGTATAAACAGTTTTTCTACTACAATTCCAGAATGAAATTTGGAGCTTTTACCTCAATTTAGTTACCAAGTGCAAATGGGTTATCCTTACAGCGGTCGTTATGCTTCATATTTGTCCCGCATGTTACTCAGTGATTCAAAATATAATTGCGGGGGTAAGGACTGTTATGGTTATTGCTAAACCCCGAATCCTTGTTTAGATTTACTAACCTTCTCGAGCCATTCACTATCTACTGCACTGACAGGCCATCTATCCGTTTACTTGATTTAAATTTATGTGTATCGGCAATAAAACTTTATTATCCCTGGGAAACCGTAGAAGGCTGTTAGTTGATTTTAAGCTTTGTTCCACGACTGAAATTATATGATATTCAGCAGGAGCTCATGCAAAGATAAGCAACCTGGATCAGTACAAATGCTTCCGAGTAGGCAACCAAAAGAAGGCATAGAACATTTGAACATTAATTTTCTGCCTTGTCTTACCAGCAGATGCCAAACCGAACTAGACGAGCAAATTTAGTCCTCAAAGTACACTGATCGCGAGTTTATAACTCGGAAACAAAATTTCAGTTATCATCAGTCTTACAACAGGAACTTCCATTTTTCAAAACAGGATTATGTGGTATCAACCGCATAGAACAACCATAACTTAAACCAACATGATCCAGCACCTTGCTACAGATGGGGAAGACATCGCTTCTTTCTAATGTCCTATAATGACTTGAAAGCCTCACCAGCATATCGCACATTTCCAAGTTCCTCTTCAATGCGGAGAAGCTGTAACCAAGTTGAAGGCAAACCATTAACAAACCACTGTATCATGATATCTCCAACTACAAGATTAGTAGCAAGGCACTCCAAAACACACTTAAAGTGGAAAAGAAGTGTATAATTTGGGTACTAATATCCCTTCAGAAAGACCGAATTTTCAGAATATGATACGTATAACACTGCTCCACATATAAGAAACTTTGGTGGGTCTGACGAGCGAAATTAGTGCCATGGTTATTGTCTGACTAATATGTGCCATGGTTATTGTCTGACTCATGAGTCATGACAGAGTAGTGAATTAACATGTTATAGATTTTAGTATATGCTCGATGCATATATAGTTATTGAAAAAACTACTTTTCTGTAAACAATAGAGAGAGAGAATAGTTAATGGTTCTTATTGTACCTGATTGTACTTCGCTAATCGCTCACTGCGGCAAGGAGCTCCTGTTTTGATCTGTACACAAAATAAATTTTTTTATCACATCCTCAACATAGAAGAGTTTACACAGCATACTTTATTATCAAGTGAATGAACCTGTCCACTAGCCAAGCCAACAGAAAGATCAGCAATGAAGTTGTCTTCAGTTTCACCACTTCGGTGGCTGACCATTACTCCCCAACCAGCTGCTTTTGAGTCAAGTGCTGCTTGGATGGATTCAGTCACTGTGCCAATCTGGTTAACCTGTATGTATACGAATAATTGATCAGTAAAATTCAGTATCAGAGATGCCATGTTTCCTTACATGTATTTAAGGCCAAAATTGAGGGATAACGTGTAAAATAGGAAGCATAATATTATGGATGCCTTCTAGAAGAATGTTTAATTTTTGGTTAAATCCAGACTGAAGATTTTATTGATAAATCACAAGCTAAATAAGAAATACTGAATAGAGCAGGAGCAAAATACGTAGAGGAAACAAGTTGAAAATAAGTTGAAAGGGGCTTGGAGTCCCAGGGGAGAAGAACTATTCGCTTAAGTGCCTTGCCTTTAAAAGTAAACCATTGCAGGCCTTCTTCTGTATAGCTTCAGCTATCCTCTTGGGATTTGTCACCAACAAGTCATCTCCCACAAGCTGGATATCGACTGAAGACTGCAGGGATGCCCACGAGCTCCAGTCATCTTGGTCAAAGGGATCTTCAATGGACACAATAGGAAAATCTTTGACGAATTGTTTGTATAATTCACAAAGACTCTGGGGTGAGAGCACATGTGCCCCGTCATTTGGTTGTTTCTTGAAGTTCAAATCATAGTTTCTGTCTTTCGTTAAGAACTCAGAAGCGGCAACATCCATTCCTATTTTGATCTGCATATATTATATTACATGAATTCATTATAAGAAGGAAACTAAAAAAGATGCAATATGAAAAGCCTAAACGAAAGTCGGATCTCCTACCTTTCCCGTGTAACCAGCCTTTTCAATGGCATCGATTAGCAAAACAAGTCCCTCTCTATTATCCTGAACATTGGGGGCGAATCCTCCTTCATCACCAACATTACAAGCATCTTGTCCATATTTTGCCTTAATTATTCCCTTCAACGTATGATAAACTGTTTCGTTGAAAAAGAACATTACCTAGTTATTGCCCCATCACCAACGACTCATCGAGAGATTATTGACTCCGAAATAGAAGCATGACACTAATTTAAAAAAAAAAGAAGAGTTTTGCACTCAAACAAGTCTTGTGAGAATTTGTATCAGGAATAAAATTAGTCACGTACAGTAGCTCTCCATACTAATTCAAAACTAAAATTCACAGTGCCATCAATGGAAGCAAGGATATACAGGATTGTTTAGTGCATGACAATTGGCATAGAATAAGAAAATAACACTAAGGAGATGGTGATCAGATCATTAGTTAGCATATACCTTCACTTCCCATGCGGAGTGCTTCGGCAAATGAGGTTGCACCCACCGGCAATATCATAAATTCTTGCATTGCTAGATTATTTCCTGCATGACTTCCACCATTTATCACATTAAAGGCAGGAACTGGCATAACAAGCTCCCTCGTTCCTGATAAATCCTGGATGTGCTTGTATAAAGGCACTGCCTTCGCTCCTGCACCAGCTCTACACACACTCAAAGATACTCCTAAAATTGCATTAGCTCCTAGTTGCGACTTGTTCGGTGTACCATCAATTTCCAGCATAATTGCATCGACATCAGCTTGGTTCCTTGTAAAACAGAAAATCCAAAGAGTCAGTAATGGTAACCCACGTAAAAGAACAATGATCATGCATTTGTAGGTTTAATGTATAACAAATTAACAATGAAGGTTTGTAGCCTAAGTCTTAAATGATGATGTACTTCACAAAAAGACGAAGAGAAAGATAACTTGTTACGAGCTAGCTTGAGCTCTGCAATATGATCAACAACTCGTGCCACTCATAACTACAAGTATAATTGATCTTGCTTCTATCATCTCCATACCTCACCACTGCAAGTAGGAAATTGCAGTTGTCATGGCAAATCCAAAGCGTCCTGTTCATCAAATTACCTTGATATACTCATCGCACCAATCCCTTTCACATCCAAGGTTCAAATTCTTTAACAATTTATCACTATGACTGAATTGCATAATATTGTTTAAGAATCAGGTATTTTCACAGAGTTCGTTAATGTTTACATTGTTTAGAAGGTTGGACTAAAAGCTACAATTCAAAAACCTTGGAAACCTCATGGGTGCTTGATGAGTTTTACATATTCTATTCCAACTAAAGTAAAGCTCTTTTGATTTGTCGAGGTTAAAACGTTTTGCTTTTCCCTGTGAAAGTGCATTCGTGGCAAGTACTTAACACTAACCAAAGATACGCATTATATAAAACTCCCACAGAGTAGCTCGAATTCACCAAAAATGCCGATATATCGTCTAAATTGACCCAGGAATCTGAATTCACCTAACATCGACGCCGACGAGCTTGGGACCCAAAATGTCATTGATATTCCTGACAGCATTGAGCACACCCTTGCCCCCATAAACGCTCTTGACCCCATCTCTGAGCTCCAAAGCCTCATAGATCCCAGTGGATGCCCCACTAGGCACAGCGGATCGGTAAACGTCATCGGTAATTAGATCAACCTCCACAGTCGGATTGCCTCTGCTGTCTATTATCTGTCTTGCCTTCAACGACCTCAACTTGTACTCCTTCGAAGCCTTAGTGGATGCCGACGGTGCGATCGCAACTGAGCATCGAACTCTGTGAGAGCGAGAAGAATTCGAGAAATGAGTAGTAGTCGAAGCGACCAAAGATTTAGGCTTTGGTAGGGGCTTTGAGGAAATGAAAGGGTTGTGGAGGAGATTGGTCGTGCTTTGAGAAGCTAACGCCATTCCTGAATCTAGAGAGAAAAGCGAGGAGAGAAGGACAAAAGTGTTTGGTGGGAGAGAAAGTTGAGGTGAGGGAGGAGGGAGTTTATATACAACGGGAAAGAAAGTGTGGGAAAATCCGCCCAAGTGAGGCGAAGAAAACAGAGCCTATGTTGGGGGTCGTTGGGAGAGGCGTTGAACGAGGAGACAAGTTGCCAAAGTTGGGTTAGTATGAGGTGTGGGGTCATGTGAGCCCGAAACTGTCGTTTTATACTATAATAATTTTTAATACGTGCATATAAATTTTATAAATATTATTATAATTTTTTTTTCATATATATATTTGTATTGTGAGGTTAATTAATAAATTTGTATATGAAATTTGTCTAATGTGTAAGCTAATGTATTTTACTCAATTTTAATTGTAAATTGTTTTTCTTTTTTTTATCAAATTTGTTTCAATAATTTTATCTTTATTCACTATGCATCATTGTTATATATTATGTGCTATATTGATACAATTGATCATAATTTATATTCATCATAATTTCTATTGTAAAGTATAATGTAAAAAGATTAATTAAGTATCTAACTTGATTATAAAAGATAATGTCATTGATTAATGAATTAAAATCTTAATTATTATGATGTCATTTTAATACTAAGTTCAGATGAGAAAACTTAATAATAATGTGAGGATAAAATTATCCAAAAATATTATTTACTCACTTTTATTTATATATATATATATATATATATATATTAAAATAAGATAAGATATTTAGTTATAGATAGTTAGTCTTCCGTTCAATGAAATTTGATTTTCATCCTCATTAGATTAGTATACACATAAAATGACAATAAAATAATATTAACTAAAAAATATTTGTTAAATTTTTTTAAAAAATTCATCTTTTAAGATTTACATATAGAGATAACAATAAAGAAATCTTAACTAATTCAGACTTATTTTTTACTTATAATTAATCTTTTTAAGAATTTAAATTAAAAATTAGGAGAAAAAGTTTTTAAAGATGATATTTAAAGAAAGTAGTTAAAAATACTTTCACATGAACAACTGGGATAATAAATACAAAATGATTAAAAAAACTTCTCATATGCATAATTAGGATAATAGATGTATTGTAAGGATAATGTAGAAAATTTTAAAAATAATTAGGCGTAGTGCTGTCCAAAAAAATTTATCCAACTTCTACACTTTTATATATTGTATAGATAAGAGGGTCCACCAGTTCTTATACGAAAAGCGTTAGATGTCGATATGCCATATGGTTAGCTGGGACTCTCGTACTGAGGTGGCCTTGGCGACTCTAAGGATATTGATTCTTCTTCCAACATCGAAGAATAAGTTAGATCAGGTCCGTTCAATTAGATTTGAACGGATCAGATCTGTTAAGAGAAAAATAAAAAATTAATAATTAACACGAAAGTAGTTTGGCCAGATCTGATTTATTTAGATCAAATTGAAAGCCCAAATCTAGCCAACTGCAGTCTCTAATTATGAATGTTACCTTGAGATTTTGCAACCTGTTTGGTAGGGATACGTAAAAATTGACTAAATAAATCTAATAAATAGGATGGAACTGAAAATGATCAGTTTGCTAATTGTTTTACGTATTTATCGTGAATTCGATCTTATTTTTAGTTTGGTTTAAAGTTTTCATGCATTTTAAAAATGACTGACTGTAGATGCTCGAAATCTACCATCAAATCCAATTGCCACGCGTCACCTGATGAATTTAACAATTTGCAAGACAATGAAATGATGAAGGATTATCTCAACACCGGTGTGGTGCCCAGTCTAATGCACTCCGACGCTCAAGTCAGTAAGATGTATTTGAAATTGTATTATTGAGGATTAAGAGAATGCATACCGTTTTTGTGAGGGGCCACCATCTATTTATACTGAATGAAATAGAGCATTTGAGAATATTCTCCTCAGAACAATTACTTTTCAGTTATTATCTTATCACTTTAAACAATTTTTGTGATTATTTCAGGTTGTTCAGATCATGTTTCTGTTACTCTAGAAGGGATGATCCCTCGGTCATCTTGGTGACCTCGAACATGATGAGCCCTTGATCATCTTGGTGACCTCGGATAAGATGAGCCCTAGGTCATCTTGGCGACCTCGGACCTTATAAAGTGAGTCCATCACCTAAGGCCCTTGGGCTGGGGGTTTATGGGTCTTTCATTATAAGATAAGTGTCGAGTTTTGTCCTAAATCCTCATCTGAAGTGGGCCATGGACCATGTGTTTTTTTTATCCCCACAACTTGCCCCCACTTCTCAAGTCTAGAGTGTAGCACTAGAGTTGGGAAGTAAGTGTTGGTGGGAGTGATGAGCTTCATCTTAGTTTTCAAGTTAACTGGTGTCACTGGTTGTGAGTCTTTTATCCGTAGCGTACTTAGGTCGGTAAGTGCACGCTTTTGTATTCAAGCGTCTGGTGCACCAAGTTGAATGTTGGATGAGGCTTGAATGCTTTGGATATTGTTACGTTAGATCAGGCCGAGTGCATTCTGCTTTACGGACTGGATGAGCACTCATTGGGCTCAGCCTTGGAGAGTCTTCGTGGGTGCCTATCGGGCCTGGCTGAGCACTTAAGTGCTCAACCTTAAAGGCTTGGTTGAGCGCTCGGCCTTATGTGCCTTGGTCGAGCGCTCGGCCTTGCGGACTTGGCCGCGCTTTGAGCGCTTGGCAGGCCTTATGCATTTCAATTTTTGGGAAAAATCCAATTTTCCCACCCTTTTGAAATAGTAATTTTTGAGATTTTCCTCCAATTTTTCCCTCTCTTTTCCAAAATTTCATCCCCCTTGTCCATAAATACCATTCAATCCTTCATCTAAAATCACTCATTTCCTTCATCATTTCTTAATCGCTCATCCTCATATCTTGCCTCTTTTCATATTTCAAGGTCGTGGAGCTTTCTTATCAACTTTGTGGAGGAATTCACTTGGCCTACAAGTTCCCCCTTTATTCATAGAGTTAGTATTCTTCAATTTCATCTTTCCCTTATTGCCTTAGGTCTCCATTTATCTCTAAAATCCATTTTTCCGTCGAACATTCGATGAATGTCAATTTCTTTGATTTGGTTTTTACATCACTTTCATAGAGTTTGCATTTGCTACCCCTCAAACATGTCTAATTTTAACATAGCCCGAGCGTTTGATGTTGAGAGGGTATTTGATGATGATATCGTACCATTGGGGATGAGTGTGAGAGCTGATGAATTGGTTGCTATTACTTGAACGCTAGATCAGGAACTTCACTACTTACTGATAAGTCAACTAGCAATAAGTATTGGAAGGATAAATATTTATTTATCCGAGGGGAGTGGAATTATCCTTCAGATGATGTTTCTCATGATGTTACTAACGTGTGAACTAGTTGGTGTATTCCAGGTAGAGTAAAGTATTTATTATTCTGCTCTTTCATTGTACATTGATGCATGATATCCCTTTTGTGCAGCTTCTAGGTCTAGCGGTCTCATTGATTTCACTAAGACGATAAGAAGAGCGTTTGAGCGTTTACGTGGCTATCCCAATAACCACATTGACGAGGTTTTAACGGAGAAGAATCTCAGGACTGCGGGTTTGTGGGAGCATGCAGTCAAACTTCCCCGATGTATCCCCCTATGTCACCCTGGCACATTACCTCCCTTCACTTTTCTTAGGTCTGTAATTTATTGCTTATATAGGAGTGAAGCCGAGCTGATTGTTTCAAATCCACTAACTTCGTTAGAGTGAAATATCAATTTGATGACGTTGGCAATTGCCAAGCTTTCTTATGAAGAAGTGAAGAGGTTGGAGAGGGAGTCAAGAAGAAGGAAAAGACAAAAGGTTCCCCAAAATATCCTCGCATCTGATCACGGATCTGCGCCCACATCTTCATACGCAGCTGATGACATTCTGACTCAACCTTCTGATGGGTCATCATCTGATCCTCCACAGATTGACTCCACTATACCCCCAACGCACCGTCGTCACCAAGAGAATAGACCTCTTGACGTGATATAGGGGATTGAGGAGATCCCCAAGTCTGCTCATCGGTTCGTATCACTTTCACCCGATACATGTTTGCAGGAGGATGATGCTAGTGCCCTTGATGTAGCCTAGTGGGTACTCACGCCACGTGATCGGTCATTGATGATCTATAAAAATGAGGAGGAGATTGTTTGCGATTCTGTTGTGAAGACCATTCGTGTAAGTCATTCTCTTCTTCTCACTTAAGTTTGGTTTGGTTAGAAATTATCTTGTTGATGTTCCTTTGTTATCTTTTCAGTCTCTCATAATGTTGATGATGGCAGCGAAGAAAGCCGACCGCTTGAGAAAAAAATACAGTCGTCAATCTGAAGAATTGGAGAATGCAAGGACATAGATCACATCCCTTCCAGCATCTATGGAAAGTTTAAAGGAGAGGGAAACCGTGTCTGAGGCTAATTTCCTTGCACTGGAGAGAGAGATGAGGCAAATTACTCGTGAACGAAACGAGTTGAAAACTCAATCTGAAGCATCTGAGATTACTCATCGGGAGGAGCTAAAGGCTGCGAAAGATGAGCTTGAGGCAATGAATGAAGAGCTTGCCTCAGCCCAGCGGGAGGTGTTGATGGAGTATAGCGTTGGCTACATGGCTTGTAAGAGGGACATGAAGAAAGATATCATGAAGGGCAAGACCGATTGGAACCCTTTGTACTCCTCGTCAGATGAAGGAAATGATCAAGAGGCCGTGGTGGCCGACAATGAGGCGACGACTTTAGTTGAAAGCGATCTCTTGTTCGAAAATCTCCCAAACCCCCATCTCGAGATTGAGATACTAGTTGATCCATCTACTCGGTCGAGGGTCGATACTCATGACTTGGCTCAAACTCATGCTTCTTCGGAAGCCAACTTTTTTAAAGGACTCGAGCTATGAACTTTTACCTACTTTGACCCTATTTTGCCGTGTGTGGCATTGTCTCTTTTTGAGGGGCTTAAGATCAGACCATTTTAGTTGCGCATCTCTTTTTGGTCGTGGCCTTTTATACTTTTGAATTGGGAATGTCAAAGTAAGAACATATTTCTAATGAAAGTTAAATTTAGAACACACCTTTTTTTCTATTTACCGTTGGTCACTTGGCGGCGTGAATTGAGTCTTCAAATTTTATATCTAAAGTTTAACAGTGAAGTTCCTTGTAGATGATTATGAGTATTGGGTCTATCCATCAAGATCCTGCCTCAATCCCTAAAAAACATGTGCATATGATAAATTTTCATAGCTTTGATTTAAGTATTTTATCATGTGACTTTGTTGTTTTATTCTTTTCCACTATGCAAGGTCTCTTTCCAGTTCACCCGGTCTGATAAGATTGCCTCATCTAGCTAAGGTATTTTCATCCGAGGGCTTTACGACCTCGAGTGGTATGAAATGTTTGCGTGGTCCTTTATTACTTTGAATGATAAAGATGCCTCATTAGCCATGGTCTTGATAGAGGTCTTTCATCTAAGGGTTCCATGACCTCAGGTGCCGTGGGATATTTGCGTGGTCCTTTTGCCCTAGCAGGGTCTTTCTCCTAATCATCTTTGCTAAAAATGAGGCCTCACCCAACCCTGGTGAGGGCTTCCATATGATGGCTCCATGACCTCGAGCGCCCTATATAGGGTCTTTATTCAAATCATCTTCAGTGATATAGAGGCCTCATCTATCCATAGTCCTGGATGAGGTCTTTTTTCTGAGGGTTTCATGACCTCGAGTGCCGTGAGATATTTGAACAGTCTTTTTGCCCTATGCAAAGTCTTTCTCCTAATCATCTTAAGTGATAGGGAGACTCATCTACCTGTGGCCTTGATGAGGTTTTCCATCCGAGGGTGCTAAGATCGTGAGTTACTTTATGTTTGCCTTAGAACAAGGCTCATCATTTGATAAACTATATAATGTTTATCAGAATTCATATTTGTTACGAATACAACTTATTGAAATAAATTGCTAAAGAAAATCGAAATAAAGCACCCAATGGTTGTAAACCCACAAGCTAGTAGCGTTACAACTCTTGTTGACTGTTCTTCCTTCTTGGTCTTGGAGAACGTATGTCCCTGGTTTGATGATTCCTGTTATGTTGTAAGGACCTTCTCAATTTAGGCCAAGTTTACTCACTCCAGGCTCTTGGGTATTCCTATAAATTTTTCAAAGCACGTAGTCCCCTATTGCAAATCAGCGGAAGTTGACACCTTTGTTAAAGTATTGGGATGCTTTTCACGCGTATGCCTCCTGTTCGATCAGCGTCAAATCCATTTTTTTCTCTATGGCATCTAGTGCATGGGTCATGGCTTCTCCATTTTTGTTTGCATCCGTGAGTTGTTCCCTTACATTAGGCATTCCAACATCAACCGAAATCACGGCCTCAGCTCCATAGACCATAGAGAAAGGCGTCTCTCCTGTGGGAGCCCTCTTCGTGGTCCTATACACCCATAACACGGATGGGAGCTCCTCGACCCATCTTCCCTTAGCTTGGCAGAGCCTCTTCTTGAGCGTGCTCAAGATTCTTTTGTTGGAGGCCTCGACTTGCCCATTCACCTGCATGTGTCTAGGTGTTGAAAATCAAAGCTGAATGCCCAACTCCTCGCAAAACTCTTTCACGATTCTTCTCGTAAACTGGGGCATGTTGTATGCAATTATGGCCTTAGGTATCCTGAATCTACATACAATGTTCTTCCATATGAACCCATTGACCTCCTTTTCTTTGATGTTTGTAAAAGAATTTGCTTCTACCCACTTTGAAAAATAGTCAGTGGTCATGAGTACAAATCTTTTTTGACTAGGGGAAATGGCATTGGGCCCACTTTGTTCATCCCCTATTGTATGAACGACCATGAAATGATTGTGGCGGTTAGTTCTTCAGGTGGTTGCTTGGGTATCGGTGCATACCTCCAACACTTATCACATTTTGCTACATACTCCACTACTTCAACATCCATTCTAGGCCGAAAGTATCCCATCATGCGAGCTCTCCTACTTCATGATCTCCCTCCTGAGTGGTTGCCACATTGTCCTTTGTGTAGTTTGGCCAGTACATACTGTGCTTTCGTCGGGTGGAGACATCTTAAATACGATCTAGTGTACGATCTTCTATATTGGACTTCATTCAAGACTAAATACCTTACAACTCAGATTCTTATCTTTCTCACTTCACCATGGTCTCGTGGAAATGCCCTCTGATATGTAACTAATGAGGGGGTCCATCCAACTCGGCTCGGTCGTCTGAGGTACCCTTGGATGAAGGTCTACATTTTTTATGATTGCCACTGATCGATTTACAGTCGGTTCTTGGAGGAACCCAACTGAGATTGTTCTCCTCATATCATCATCAACGACCGAGGCTAAGGTAGCCAGGGTGTTCGCGTGGCCCTTTTCCATTATATGTAGCTGGTCTATAGAGCACTCCTCGAACTTAGTCTTCAATTCCATTACTTTTCTCTGATATGCCCCCCATCCTTGTATCTTTAGTCTAAAAATCACCATTGACTTGATTGAATATCAGCTGAGAGTCACTGAATACCCTTAACCGCTTTGCCCCCAAGTCTTTGGCTAGTTTCATTCCTGTGAGTAAAGCTTCATATTCGGCCTCGTTGTTTGAGGCCCTGAACCTGAAGCGTAAAGCCCTTTCAATTATGGTATGATATAGGGTTTTAAGTATTAACCCGACTCCACATCCGCGTGCATTTATTGATCCATTAACATAAAGTGCCCATTCCATGTCCGAGGGTCGCTCTCTCATCTCTTTGGGTGTTGCATAATCTCTGGTGACTTCTTCTATACAGTCCTTGATGACTTCTTTTATACAGTCTGACTCATCATCCTCTTGGGATGGCATCATTTCTTCCAAAAAATTAGCAAGTGATTGAGCCTTAATGGCGGTCTGAGGTTCGTATCTGATGTCAAACTCTCCCAACTCTACAACCCATTTCATCAGTCTCCCAGACACTCCAATTTGTGCAAAATAAATATGAGCGGGTGTGAGGTTCTTACTGTGATAGTATGATTTTGGAAGTAGTGTCTAAGCTTTCTAGCCGAGGTGATTGCCTAGGGCTAACTTTTCCATTCACGAATATCTCTTCTCGGCATCCAAAAGCATCTTCCTAACATAATATACCGCAATTGATCCTTTCCTTCCTCTCTAAATAAGGCAGAGCTCACCTCATTCTCCGATACAGCGAGGTACAAATATAGTATTTCCCCTTCCTAAGGTTTTGATAGAAGGGGTGCAGACATCATATACCTTTTAAGATCAGTGAACGCTTCTTCACACCTCTCATCCTATCCAAAGTGCTTGCTATTCTTCAAGATGTTGAAGAAAGGAAGACATTTTGTCTGAGGATTTGGATATAAATCTACTAAGGGCTTCCAACCACTCATTCAGCTTTTGTACCCCCTTGATTGTTTTAGGCGTGGTCATCTCCAACACTACGCTGATCTGATCAAGATTTGCCTCAATCCTACAGTTTGTAAAAAGATGCCCCAAAAACTTTCCTGATGACACACCGAAAGAAAATTTTGATGGGTTAAGCTTCATACAGTATTTGTTAAGTACCTCAAACGCTTGCCTCAGGTCTGATACACGATCCTGCGCGAAAACAGACTTTACCATCATATTGTCAATGTATACTTCCATCGTCTTCCTCAAATATTCTTGAAACATCTTGTTGACTAAGCGTTGATAGGTGGTTCCTCCCTTTAATCCGAGCGGCTTGACTTTATAACAGTAACTTCATATTTTAGTCACAATGACATTTTTTCTTGATTCGAGGGTGCATGAGTATCTGATTATATCAGGAAATAACATCCATAAGGCTGAGCATCTCGTGTCCCTCTGTCGCATCCACCATCTGATCGTTTTTCAAAATAAGGAAGCTATCTTTTAGGTATGCTTTGTTTAGGTCAGTGAAGTCTATACAGACCCTCCACTTTCCATTTTGTTTCTTGACCACCACCACATTGGCCAACCAATCAGGATAGTGTTCCTCCTTGATAAAACTCGCATCCAATAGGCTTTGCACCTCCTCGTTGTTGATTTTGTTCCTGACTGAGGAAAACTTTCTCCTTTTCTGTCTGACTGGCTTGTGATTCGGATCTACCCCTAATTTATGTAAAATCACAGATGGATCAATTTTGAGCATCTCTGATATATTCCAAGCAAAAGATTGCCAATTTTCTTTGAGGAAAAAGACAGGCTCACTTCTTATCGGATCTCTAAGGTCGCGCTTATGCTCATGACCTTCTCAGGGTCTGATGGATGAATTAAGACCTTCACCATTTCTTCAATGAGTGGTGCATCATCCGAGGTCTGACCCCGTCCTTTAGTTGTTATTGCTCTGACTTTTGCTTAAAGCTAATAATGTAACAGTTCCTAGCCATTACTTGGTCTCCACATATTTCCATTATTCCCTATAGGGTCAGAAATTTTATCTTTTGATGGAAGGATGAGGGTAATGCCTTCATTATGTGCACCTGTGGTCTTCCTACAATTATGTTGTAAGCTGATTCTTCATCTACTGCTAGGAACTTCATCATTAGATTGACGAGTTTTGCTTTCACCAGCATAAAAATGCTTATAATTGCTCTAGTAACTAAGCTGTTGAAGCCCACGAGTTTAAGGTCGTATCTGGTCATCTACGACTTATCTATCCCCATCTCCTTTAGGGTTGAGAGGAAGACTATATCAGCTGAGCTCCCTGGACTCACTAGTAGCCGCTTGACTAAACAATTCGCTACGTCCAAGGAGATCACCGACACTTCAGCGTGGGGGTAATGCACTCCAACCATATACGCAAAGGTAAACTCAATCTTCTGGATATGCTCATCATTTTTTGCTAATTAGAAATCGGAAGATGGGAAGCTCTTAAGTGCCCATTCCTTGTCGAGGTACTTGCTCCTCCACTTGACTTTCCTCCATGGATCAAGTGTACGACTCACCTTTCAAGATTTTCTTCCCGAGATTTTTCCTTAGCCTCTCCCATTGGTTTTGCTAGTCTGCTCCAAGAGATATTCTTTCAAAAAGCCTCGCTTGATCAGAGATTCGACCTCCCTTTTAAGCTTCCAGCAATCATCTGTCGTATGCTTGCAGTCCCTATAGAATTCATGATTTTGATTCTTCCTTCTTCCCATCTTCGGTTCTCAATACTGAGGTTGAGAGAGGAGGTCCTTGCCTTAGACTAGGTGAACTAGATCCTTCAGACTTACTTTCAATGGAGGAAGATTGATTTATGGATGACCATTGGTCTTAATCTATCTGTAACGCTGACCCTCTCCCGTGATCATTTTCCACTCCTTCTTCGGTCTGACCTTTCGGTTCGATCTCTATCTTCTCTTTTGACACGTGGGGAGCTCTCACGTATTCCTTTTGCCTATCTTTTTTGCCATTTCTTCATCCAACATGACGGATTCATTGGATTTACTAAGACATTCTGATAGGTTTTTTGGGTCTTTTTAGGTGTAAATATTTGAACACGTTCGTGCCTTCCACCAGACCATTTCTGAACGCAGTCGTGGCCACAGCCTCATCGCACATCGTTGAACCTTAGGATGTATTCCATCAGGGGCTCATCCCTCTTCTAGACTATGATAAAAAGGTCATGTGCCTCTTTAATCATTCTTTTGCTACTCTCCAACTACTCTATGAAGAGCGTCGCCAAGTGAGAGAATGAGTGTATAGAACAGGGTTCTAGTCTCCCGAACCATGTGATAGAGGCCCCTTTCAGACTTAAGGTAAATTGTAGGCATAACATTCCCTCTACCTTGTCCTCTGGAATGTATGCTCCCAAAATTATCTATTTATAAAGCAAAATATGATCAGTAAGATCAGAGGTACCATCATACATTTTGAATTTCAGAGTGGTGAACCTCTTTGGTGGTGTCATCGATGTGATTCCCTCCGTGAAAGGCGACTGCGTCAGACCCCATACTACCACGACTGAGGTTCTGCTCTTCCCTTTGTCCTTTGTGCCCAAACGAGTGACTCTCAAATGCAAATCTTTGATTTTCTCTACAATCTCATCCACATCCCAATCGCATTCGTGCTCTTTCCCATGATACTTTGACCTTCGGCTTTCAGCTTCATCATGAACCCTTTTGGTTTGACGGGAGTGGTGACGGGAATTACGAGAGTGATGACGTGAGTAATGAGAGTCATCCCTTACCTCACCACGTGGCTGAAGGAGTCATCTTCTTCTCTCAATCCTCTCTTCATCTCTACCTTCCTTCTTGAGGTAACTGATTTCCTTGGTGAGGTGCTCCACCTTCACCAACAAGAGAATGATGGTTGGATATGTGCCATTATGTAGTTGCGGACCCACCGGATTTACTACAGGAGCTATGTGAATCTGGCTCTGCTCCCGCTCCCTCGCTACTTTTATCTAGTTTCTGGCGATATTACCGATTGATGCATCCTCATGGTGGTCGTCTTGTCCCAAATTCGCTCTTGTGTTCACCATTGCAATACCCGATTTGATTATTATATTTTTAAGCTTCAAGGAAGATTTTTGACTTGTCAAATTTCTTACAGACGGCGCCAAATCCTCATCTAAAGTGGAACTTGGACCATGTATTTTATCCCCACACTGACCATATACCTTTTCCTTATATATAATGTCTTAGATTTCATGTTATTTTGTACATATGAGTTTTGAATTTATTTCTAATTTTGTGGATGTTGAATTGGATCTCATTTATTTATGTGATGTTATGAACATGTTGAGTTTTTTTTTATTTTTAGATTGTGATTTATGATTGTAATGCATGAAAAAACTTAAGAATTTTAGTGAAAATAGGTATGATTGAATTCATTGATGGACCGTGTAACCTGAACTTAACCAACACGATGTTTTATGGTATGTTCTTTTACGTTTATACATACTTATCTCATTTCTTCGATCTTGATTATAGGCAACTCGTGAATTTCAGTTTTTCTCCAGCTTTTATATTAAAAGTCACACCAAACCGACCATGACATCCCTGCTATTTGGAATTAAATCATATTACCATTATCGTGAGGGAAAATACTTAGTACTGGTGAGTAGAGTTCTCTCTTTACTATCGGTAGATAGTGAACAAATACTAGTATTTCTCTCTCTTGATTATTTTTAGATTAATGTAAATGGACCCACTGATTTTGTTTAACTATTAGTTGTTTGTAAAAATAAACATTTTGCTCATTAGTCAGTAAATAAGTTTTGCGCTTATCATAAGTATGTATCACCATGATGTTCAACGCATTATGAGTTAATACTTCATAACGTCTCACTTTAAATAAATTAGTCACGTAACACGCGCGTTGCCATGTAATAATTTTTGAAGATGTATAACATTTTATTGTGTTGCATGTCTCAATACTATTTACAGTCGATGAAAGCATCAATGTGATGGTAAGTTATCAAAATTGGACTGATTGGTTTCTTTGCATCAAAATACGTACAGTTGGTAACAAAAATAAAAAATAGATAAAATTATCAATAAAATAATTTTTATCTCATGTGACTCTTAATATATTTTTTTTTTGAATATGCAATATATTATCAATATTTATTGATTCATTTAGTAATTTTAACCTATTAATTTCTACTACTCACTATTAGTGGACATATCAACATTTTTAAAAGTTAGTCTAATTATTCAAATCAAAATCCTAAGTATTCAATTAGGTTTTCCAAAAATAAATTTTTGAGTCTAAATATATTATATAAATAATGTAAAGCTAATCTATATTATGGTCATTAAAAAATTAGGATGAACAAAATAGTCTAAAAATAATTATCCTCGTTTTGCCGCTTTTAATAAATTATTATTATCGCTATTAGTAGATTATTATTATTGCTCTCTGTGTGTGTTTGATGCCTGAATTCTCTCAACAGCACACGTACTCTCCCTTTGGCGACTAGAAATCCTCTCGGCCTAAAAATCTGCAAAACACAAACAAAAAACCCAAAAGACGAGGAGAATCGGGGGATGGTTTCCTCGCCTAAAGGCTTCCTAAGTTAGTATCCTGG
Source organism: Datisca glomerata (assembly GCA_003255025.1). Lineage (NCBI taxonomy): Eukaryota > Viridiplantae > Streptophyta > Magnoliopsida > Cucurbitales > Datiscaceae > Datisca > Datisca glomerata. The sequence goes on from QANY01007699.1 coordinate 916,067, forward strand.
TAGAAATTTGACAGAGTTTTCCTAAAAGGAGAGCTGCTTACCTTCTTCTGGAGGAGTAGGTGGATGTATTTATACCTGAAGCCTCAGAGGAGGAAGCGTGTTGAATAAACCTCGGTGATGTGGTGGTTCTTTCTTAATATGACGAGTTGGAGACGATATTTAATGTCCTTACCCCCGAGCTGACATAAAAGTCGAGATGACTTGAAAAATACCAGTCCGACATAGGAGGCAGCGATTAGACGCCTGAATCAGGGGACGAATAGGAAGATGCCACCTCAACTCTTACTTTCGGCATGTAATAATAATGCTGACGTTGGATGGTTATCCGAACTTTTAGATCGTCGGCGAGTATTCCTTGCTCCTTATGAGCTCTGCCCTGCCTGACCTGCCTTTGTCATCGGTTGGTCAGGTCAAGCCTGGTAGGGCGCCTGACCAATGGCTGGGGCTCGACTGGCTTCCCATACGACTGGGTGTGTCACTGTTGGAGCACGTGTCCTACTTTTATCGGTTTCCAGGAAATACCCATAACAATAATATATATATCAGAAAAATCATTTCACATAATAACATCACGTACGTGCATCATAGAATTGCTATATCCCATAAAAATCATAGAATCGGTATATATATTGCTCTATAATATTAATTAAGATAACGTGATTAAATTTAACAAAAACATAATAATAAATGAAATTTAATAATGCTCTCTAGTCCTTGGATAAAGCGTTGGGTCATGTCTGTTGGGATCGCCTAAAGGCCACATTAGACAAATGAGCGCATACTATGATATAAACAACTTTAGAAATCAGAAACGCCATACTTAAGGTGTTTAATACTTCCCTTGCGTGGCTTCTTAATGCATGCTTAAACACATCAGCCAGATATTTTATAAAAAAAATATGATTAAATTTTCACATAACATAAATATACACACCATTGAGAGATAAATCTTCATTTTGAAAGAAAATATGATACAAGTACCTGATGTATCAACTATCTGAAATATTAATAAACAATGTCAGAGTAAATTTTATATTTTAGCAATGTGTTAAGAATTTATAAGATAACTCTAAGGTAAGTCCAACTAAGGTGGTAGGCCTTTATCAAAAAGTCTTAAACAATTAAATTAGTCTTTGATCAAATAAAATATTTATTGGTGTTTTCTTGAAGGAATTGGTTACTTTTAGCTAGGGTTATACATGTGAAGGGACCATAAAATTTTTGAAATTTTATGTCCCGTCTCCAACGGGATGTGGAAGATTATTTTTATCTCGTCCCATCTCGTGGAGAGGTAAAAAATTGAGGAGGGCGGGACGGGACAAGACGGCGGGACAAAAAAAATTTGGGCCTTTGTAGACTTTTTCTTGGGTAATTTTTTTTAAACTGATTCGGGTTGGGTTGAAATAGTGGCCAAAATTCTAAGATCTTAAAATTAAAAAAAAAATGTTTAGAGTTAAAAAGATTAAAAGTTAAATCTTAAAAGACTAATGGTTAAAAAAAAGAGAACTTTTAAGTTATTTATAAAAATATCAGGACGGCACATGATAAGTCAGTTTTTTTTAACTTTGTCACATTTCCCGTCCTATCCCGCACAAGACAAGTCTAGTCCTGTCCCACGATGGGTGAGAAACTCATCCTGTCATACTCAATTTATGGGGACATGACGAGATTTTCGGGACGACTGTACACTCCTAGATTAAATTCTTGTATCATCACACCCTAAGAATTTCCTATAAGTTAGTTAGAGGGTATTTTAAAAATAAAGCACAATAAATATACTGTCATTATCTTTCATGCCATACATTCTTCACACTTTCTTCGTCTCCATGTTTCTCCAACATGCTTCCTCTATCCCTCTAAATCTTTTAGAATTTCCTTGGCAGTCAAGTTTAAAAAAATAAATTATCTTAATTTCTCACAAACTTTCCAAAATTTTAAATTTAAATTAGTTCCCGAATTTCTAAATGCAATAACTTTATTCACTCCCCGATCATAGCTCTTCGAGTCGATATAAAGAGGCAACTAACAAGTAAGATATACTAATAGGACCCACGGTCGTGATAAATCATGGACAGTGGACTAATCCCAACTACAACTTCAGGTAAAGAGTTTTACATCCAGCCTAAGAAATTAAATTCGTTATTACCCATATTAAGTATTCATACTCTACTGATTGGGGATGAAAACAAAATCACAGAAATGGAGACGTGCGTGAATCATCTTTTTTGATGAGTCAAATGTAGAATTACAAGAAATTTTTTAGGAACCATGATAACGTTTCTCACAAACTTTTTTTTGTAAGTTTTACATGGAGAAAAAACAGAATTGAGAATAAAAGAAAATGTGATTTTTGTTGAGAATAAAATAACGAAGAAGTTTGTGGGAATATAGATCATCTAGTGAGTATATATTGACTTTCAAGTTTCCAAAAAATAAACTTTTCTAATTTCTCACAAACTTTCCTAATTTCTAAATTACTTGAAATTTAGTTTTTAGATTTCTAAATGCAACAACATTATTGCAATGTCACCCCACGATCATTGCCTAATTTGAATTAGACGAGTCTAATTTGAGCAATTAGGAGAGTTTTTCATTATAATTGACTATGATTTTATTCGGTTCAGATTTATGACAACTTATATCAGATTAGGCCTTTTTGCATTGATACAAGTTTGTCAAAAAATAAAATTGTTAATAAAAATAAATTTATGAAACTAAAATTGAAAATTAAAAAAAGGAATTAGGGAAATAAAATTTGAAAAGAAAACGTACAGAAAATTAGGAGATTTCTTAATTAATAAAATAAAAATTATGAGATTTCAAATATCAGGAAACCAAAACTAAAAAAAGAAACCTCAGAAACTATGAAACTAAAACTAAAAAACAAATTAGGAAACTTCAGAAATTAAGAAATTAAAATTAAAAAAAGTTAGAAATTAGGAAATGAAAAACTTTCCCAATTGCTAAAATCAGAGTCATCTAATTCAAGTTAACAAATGATCCCGTTGCAATAATGTTGTTATATTTAAAAATTTAAAAACTAAATTTCAAGTATTTTAGAAATTAGGACAGTTTGTGAGAAATTAGGAAAGTTTGTTTTTTGGAAACCTGAAAGTCAGTATGTTGGAATCCGCGGTGACGGTAGAGGCGTGGTGATTTTTAAAAAATATTGATTGAAAATAAAACAATTGTGACACTACGATTTCTAAAAATAATTTTTTTAATAAAAAATATTTTTTTTAATCGGATCCATTATATATCTATATATTAAATCTAATATATACAAAGATATGGGTTATACATCTTGTAGCCTATCAAGCGTCATTGGAAACAACGAACTTGTAATCCTATAAATAACAGAATGTGAGATCCATATTAATATCTTCCAAGCCAATCCTCAAACACAGTAAGACGTGTATGAACACGTAGAATAAATCAAATACACTTTTCTGTTTCTAGATGTACTGATCAACACATGAGATTTAGAGATTTACAGAGTGACTATTGTGAGACAAAACTCTGAGAGAAAATTAGGAAAACTCACAGAGTTCGTTGATTAACCTTTAATCACCCAGTTGCACACCATCATGCCAATAGAATAATATCTACATATATCGTCTATGTTAAGGTTCATCATATTTTTAGAGATTTATAGAATAATAAATTAATTATAAATATATCATTGCAGTGAGATTCACTAAATTGAGTCAACACTGCAGTGTCACATGGCACTATAGTGTGCCGCGTGTTACTGTAGTGCTATGTGGCACTAAAGTAACCCTTGTCAATCTCTGATTCAAAAATCAGAGAATAACATATGACAGTTTAATATGTCACGTGACAATTATCTTATAATTTATTATTTATATGAATCAGATAAATATCTAGATATCGGTGAATTCAAAATTAACTTATTTGATCTCTCAATCAATTTTCTTATCTGTTAATAAACATATTAGATAAATCAAATCAAATCACTATCTCATAATAATTTAAAGTTATTTAATTTCATAAATCAAATATTCTGTCTCACTAATCAATCAACATTAATTAATCGATATTATTATTCATTTGTAATTTCTGAAAATTACAATAAATAATATTATTAATTAATTAGTATCACATAATTGTCCCATCAATTATATACTTGCACTAGAAATTTAATTTCTTATGCAAGGTAGTCATTTTTTCATGTCCTCAAATATTCACGCTTTAAACTGTGTAGTAAAAAGGTGACTTGGGGACCATGCACCAAACATTAAAAAGTTTAATTAATAATCTTGTTTATTAATTTCATTATTACTCAATTATAAATATGGAATTACACTCTTAGTAATTACATAATATATTTACAGAATAATCTCGTGTAGTCCATTGATATAATCACTTCATGTAGTTATGTCCTCCAATTATTGGTTCGTAAATTAGAACTTGTCAAAATTATCATTTTACCCTTCTAATTACTTCTTGATTCTTAAATACCATTAATTCACTAGTGAACAATCAATTTATAATCGTATAATAAATTTGAGTTCAATAACCATTTAGTTTCAGAATTAACACTTAAGGGAACTAATATACGATCCATTAGAAAAGATTGAATTTCAAATCTTGTAAGATCATGTTCCCAGCCATCCATATCACTAAATCTCCAAAACAAAAATCACTAGTCTATTTTACAAACAAACCTTAACGATTGAATCAAAACACCCAGTAGACATGCATAGGAGTTCATGACTACTCATGATTCATACTGATCTATATATAATCATTAGTTCTGATGTGTATTAAATCTTTATGATAAATGGTAAGTTGATAATGATATTAGTCCACATCGATCATATCCTATATAATATAATTATATAAAGTAGATTCACTAAGATTTTTATCTACATTAGTGACTCACATCTAGACACATGCATTCATAATGTTTAGTGAACCGTACTAGTAACCATTAATTAAAGATTTCATACTTTAATATGTTACGGACTATTTTATTCTTTATCTATGATTTTAATCCTCTTGTACTTATATAAGATCATAGTCTCATTAATGAATATGAAATTTTAAGATATTAATATATATAAATTATTCAAAAATTATTTAAAAGAACAATTATAAGAAAAATGTAATTTCATTAATTTCATATTAAAATTTTCTAAACACATGCTTTGAGGGCACTATGCCCAAAAATCTCCCACTTGCCCTAAAGCTAATGTGACATCTCTCTCAACCCCATATTTCACAAATGACCCACAAATGACTTCGCAGGAAGTGTCTTAGTAAAAGGATCAGCCATGTTATGATTCGACTCTATCTTTATAACAGTCACATCTCCTTAATGCACGATCTCTCTTACAAGATGATATTTCCTCTTAACGTGCTTGCCTGTCTTGTGACTCCTTGGTTCTTTGGAATTAGCTATCACCCCACTGTTGTCACAGTACAGGAACATTGGGTTGTACATAGTTGAAACTACTTCCAGATTAGTATAGAACTTTTGAGTTATACCGCTTCTTTCGTAGCTTCATAAACCGCTATACATTCAGATTTCATAGTGGAATATGCAATACTAGATTGTTTAGTACTTCTCCAGACTACAACTCCTCCTCTCCGCCTAGGGTGAATACTGATACAAATGTCGACTTTCGACTGTTCCTATCTGATTGAAAATCAAAATCAGTATATCTAGTGGGGTTTAGGTCTCCACCTGAATGAACAAGCATATGATTTATTATTCTCCAAAGATACTTGAGAATGTGCTTTACTACAATCCAATGTTCAAAACCAGAATTTAATTGATAATGACTGACAATTCCTACTATATAACAGAGGTCTGGTCTCATACATAACATTGCATACATGAGATTACCAATAGCTGAGGCGTAATGAACCTTTCTCATATCCTCTTTCTCCTGAGGTGTCTTAGGACATCGCTCCTTAGAAAGGACAACTTCATGTTTGGTCGGTAGTTGACCTTTCTTCAAATTTTTCATAGAGAATCTCTCCAGCACCTTATCAATATAAGTTATCTAAGAAAGTGCCTAGAGCTAGTTCTTTCAATCCCTTAGGATTTGAAGCCTAAAATATAGCTCGCATCTCCTAAATCTTTCATTTGAAATTTTTCAATTAACCATTTCTTTACTTTTGACAAAGTTTCTACATCATTCCCAATGAGTAGAATATCATCTACATAAAAAAACTAAACCACTATCTTATCTTTGATGTATTTATAAACACAAGTTTCGTCAATATTTTGCTCGAAGCCATATGATTTAATAATTTCATCAAAAAAAGATTCCAAGATCTTGATACTTGCTTTAATCTATAAATGAATTTAAACAACTTGCATACTTTATTTTCTTTCTCAATTTTCACTAACCTTTCAGGTTGCATCGTATAGATGTTTTCTTAAAGAGAACCATTTAGAAAAGATGTCTTGACATCCATTCACCATATTTCATAGTCTAAACTAGCGACTGTGGATAAAAGGATGCGAATAGATTTTAGCATGAGAATGGGAGGGAATGTCTCTTCATAATCAACTCATTCCCTTTGTGTATAGCCTTTGTTTACCAGCTGCGGCTTGAAAGTCTCTACTTTTTCATATGTACCTCTTTTCTTCTTGAAGATCCATTTACATCCAATAGGCCTAACATCTTCACGTGGATCTACAAATTCCCAGACAGAATTGGAATACACTGATTCCATTTCTTGGTTCATGACATCTTGTCATTTATTCTTTTCAAGATCTTCCATCGCCTCTTTAAAGGTTAATTGATCGTCTTTATCAAAGTCAAACACTAATACATGTGCTTTTAGTTCATAACGAATAGTTGTTTTACAACCATCCCACTACGGCGTTTTACCGGGATTTCCTGAACAGGAACAATGATTTATGTGGTTTGTCATTTAAAAGTTAATAATGAATGTGGTCTGATCTGATTAGATGCTAATTCTTTGAGAACTACTTTGCTTGTAAGTTTATAGTTTTCCATATAGTCGTGTTCAAGGAAAGTGACGTTCGTCGATACAAACACATTTTGATCATTATGACAATAAAAGTACCGACCTCTTATTTCTAGAGTGTAGCCAATAAATATGCACCTCAGACCTTGAGTCTAACTTTCCAATCTTAGGTCTAACAATATGATTTGGACACCTCTATATATGGAAATGACGTAAACTAAGTTTGAAGTCATTCTATAACTCTAAAGGTGTCTTACTTACAGACTTAGAAGACACTACATTTAAAATGTAGGTTGCTATTTGAAGTGCATATTAGGGGTGTAAATAGAATTGCAGGAACCAACTAAACCGACCGAACTGCGTCAGTTCGGTCGGTTTTTATAGTTGAGTTGGTTATGGTCAGCTTTCAAAGGAGAAAACATAAAAATCAATTCAGTTTACGATTTTCAAATTTGAAAACCATAAAAACCCGAACCGCGCCGCAATATAAGTATAACCTAAACCTAGCTAAAAAAGATTCATCTTTCCACTTCCTTCATACACTTCCCTAGTCCCTCCCCCCTCTTCTCTATTCTGTCTCTCACACTCTCTCTGTTGCATCATGTATCTCCAGTGGGTCATTTTTCTTTGCATCTCTAAAATCCTAAAACCCATAAAACTTTGACATTCATAATCATACATACTCTCACTCAACCTACACAACACCCATACAAATTCTAGCACACTAATATCAAAATCGTTGTCTTAAACTGACCGAATGAAAAAAAAAGGAATGTATTTGGGATCGGCAGAGGGCATAAAGCATGAACTAGGCGGCCTTCTCCAAATAGAGATCTGAGAGCTGTCTTCCAAATATCAAGCCTTTTTTAGTTGAGATACCAATCTCTTTCTAGAATGGTTGTTTGAACAAAAACGTCTCTGAAAAATTGAATCTTAGGCTTTGTTGCTAGTGGGAAAGCCATGAAAACCACCATCATTGTCTATTTCCCTTTTCGGAGTGTATTTAACTTCAATTTGTTTAGTGTGTTTAGAATTTATTGATTTTTAAGTTTCTTTGTTTTAACGCTGTTTTAAATTTATTTTTAAGTGTAAATCATGTGGTTCTGTGAATTTTAGGGCAAATTTTTACGCTTTGTGTTATGTGTTATGTATCTCTATTTCTTTGCTTCTAGTTTGCATCTATTCATTGTTCGGTTCGGTTCGGTTCTATTTTCATCGATTTTTTACGGTCCGGTTCGGTGTAGTTTTGTAGTCTTCTACGGTTCAGTTAGGTTCTTATATGTGAAAAACTGCAATTACGGTTCAGTTCATCAAAACCCCCTAAACCAAACTGAACCGCTTACACCCCTAGTGCATATCCCCAGAATATGAGTTGTAGTGATGAGAAGCTTAACATCGACCTAACCATATCTAATAGGGTTTGATTTCTCTTTTTCGAAACACCATTTTACTGTGGCGTTCTAGATGCTGTGAGTTGATATATAATTCCATACTCCAACAGTAATCCTTAAATTCTAAATCTAAGTATTCACCACCTCGATTTGACTGAAGTTTTTTAAAGATTTACCTAATTGCTTTTCAGTTTCGGTTTTGAAGTCTTTAAACTTTCCAAAAGTTTTTGACTTTCTATGCATTATGTAAGTATAACCATATCTAGAGTAATCATCAATATATATGACGAAATACTCATACCCATATTTAGCTTGTTCATTGATCGGTACACAGACGTCACTATGTACTAGCTCAAGTGGTTCTTTGACACTTTTGCCATTTCTAGAGAAAGGTCTCTTGGTCATTTACCCTCTAGACAATGTTCACAAACTGGAAGAGTCCCGAATTTTAGTTCTCTCAAAGCACAATGCCTTGTTAACCGGTTTAATCTATCTAGATTAATATGTCTCAACCTAAGATGTCATAAATACGTTTTATCATCATGAGAAACTCTTTGTCGTTTGTTACTTTTAGGATTTGCTACTTTAAACAATTTTGAATTATTCAAAACATGTTTAGTTGGTTTAAGTATATACAATCCGTTCAAAACTTTTGAATGACAAATATTGAATTCAGTCTTCGAAATAATAAAATAAATATCAAATAATTGTTCATGCAAAACAATAAAGAAATCAAATTTCTCAAAAAATCAGGAATAAAATAAATAGTGTTCAAAATAAGAAAATTATTTCTAAAGCTTAAACGAACTGTCCCTAATATTTTTGCTGACACGAGTGCACCACTGCTAATACTCATCATCACCTTACCATAAGCCAACTCCCTTAATGAATTAAGCATCTACAAAGAAGTACATACATGGTTAGTGAATCATATTTACCTTTCTTTTTCAGCTCGGAGAGATACTTGTTACAGTTTCTCTTCCATTGATTTTCAACACGACAATGGGAACATTTTCCCTTGGTTCTTTCTTTTTGGAGTTGTTTTCTTTCTTGTTCTTCTTGGCCTTTAGGTGACTTCTGGACTTTCTTTCTTTTCTTATTCTTACTTTTTTTCCTTACCATTATTCTTCTTTCTTTTGTTACTATTAACAATAGTGGAAGAATGCTTTTGCTCAGCAACATTTATCTCACTCTATTTGGTCATACTCTTATTGATGACTCAAAATTATGCATTTCATTCAACAATGGGATTTTTTTGAATTTCAACTTGTTCATAACATCAACGGTATCCCTTGAATTTATGATCCAAACATCCTATTTGTCCTGAACATTTTTTGTGGCATCGTCAGCGAGCTTTTCAGAACATTCCTTAGTAAGGACAAGCTTGTGGTTCTCACATATTAGCATCAAATTTTAATTGGTTAAACTTCACTTATGAAGTTATCATCATTAAGTTTTTCAAGAGCAAGAAAAGCAAGAATGGGGTAGCTCATGATAGACATAATAATGACTGAAAAATAAAACATGCATCATTCAATATAATTGAAATAAATATCAAGAAATTTGGAAAGCCAAGATGATGCATGAATGCAACATATCAAACACATAAACTTAACAATTACTAATCGATGATAAGACAACCTAACAAATAATGTGTCGTTTTAAAGTCGGTCAGATTAATTTTAATCTGTTTGTGAGACATTCACATCCTTATTTATTAAAACTTAAAATATATCATATTTTCTCTTTTAATAATAAGGTATCACTTATTTGGTCAAGTCAAAATTATCCACTCAAAGCTTAATTGTGACTTTGTGAGTGTAACCCATTATTTTGGATTCTATGACTTGATTTAGATTATGTCATCTTAGGGTCGGTCAAGTCTAAACTACGTCACTTAGTCATATCTTCTTAAGAAGTTCAACCTTTATATTGATATAGTTTGAAACATTCCATAGAGGTGAAAACAAAGCCATCTCGAGGCCCTCTTGGTATCTCACAATGTTGAACTAATAATGAAAACCATAAGCTACATTAACATGTCAACATTCTTCCATTCACTATTTTATAATTGATGTGTTTCTATTTTATCTAGTCAATTAATTTTAAATTAATTAGTAGTTGAAATAATCCTATGAACGTAAAATTAATTATTAATTTATTCTAATTGGTCTAAGTTCATTTAACCTTCTAAAGGGCCTAAGTCAAAACTTGGTGTGATTACCAAGTTTAACCAATTAAAATTTAGTAGTTTACATGCAATTGATTTCTCAAAACAATTCATATAAACATATTAGGTGATTCCTAATTAATCATGCTTCTACTGATGAGATGCACTATTAAATAAAACTGTATGGGGTTTCATATATTGTATATGATTGAATAATGTATGGTCATGTTATCAATCAAAATAATAATAATTTATTTAAACAATAAAATAAATAAATTATGAACCGAGTGACTATTGAGTATTTATAAATTATAACCTTTAAAAAATAGAAATAATTATAAAATGGACTTCAATAATACATATTTTCAAAATAACTCATTCTCCACCAGATTTCTATCTTCATAATCTTCAAGATTTGATCAAAACCCTTTTGATTATGATAAACCTTTTTTCCTAATTAAATAATGTCATTAATTATTCTTTTAAAATTAATTGAATTTGATTAGTTAAAAAATAATTTGATGACTCATCAAATTTGGGTCAAACCTAATCATTTAATTAATTTAGATTTTCAAAAACTTAAAATGGATAACTGTCCTCTTAAAATTTCAAAATCCAAAAGTTGAAATTTTTTAAAAGATAAAAAATATGATTAGGGCTTTCGCGAAGTATCGCAGGGATAGGGCAACACAGTCTCAAGGTTTCTATTAAACATACCCTGGCAATCGCAATGATTGCCATCGACCGGGGGTAGTGGGACACTCCAACTGCAATCATCGGTGGTAGAAGTACCTCAAGGCGCGGTCGATTTTTTCGCGTAGCAAATCTGCAGCTAGAAAGCTGGCGGTTCCAGTGCCAGAATTCCTTAACATAATTCCTATTTCTATTTTCTTCTCCTCATTCGTTTCGTGAGTTCTTCGTCTTCTCGCACATGAAATTTTTACAACATAATATTCAAAATAAAAATACAAAAATTCTTATGCCCCAAAATGGCTTACACAAGATATAAGAAAAATAAAGAACAAAACATAAACTCAAAAGTCGCTATACAATTAATGATTCATCATCAAACCATACATTCAAAAAACATAAGCATTCATTCATTCATACATATCGAAATATATAATGAATAATGCAAGAACACCCACACAGTTTTTAATGCATGCATATATAAAGATAACGTTGATATCAATTGTTGGAATCAACAGCGTTGTGTGGCGGAGACGTCGTGGTTTTTCAAAAAAATTAAAACATTATCGATTGAAAACAAAAACAACTACGACGCCACGGTTTCCAAAAAATAAAACAACTTTTAATAGGAAATATTTTTTTCTCATCGGATTCATTATATATCTATACATTAGGATGTGTGTGGGCACGTAGAATAAATCAAAAATATTTTTCTGTCTCTAGATGTACTTAACACATGAGATCTCGAGATTTGGAGAAGGACTATTATGAGACAAAATTTTGAGAGAAAATTAGGAAAACTCACAGAACTTTTTGATTAACCTTTAATTAACCAGTTGCACACTCTTAGACCAATAGAATAATATCTACATATATCTTCTAGTTCATGGCTAATAAGATTTTTAGGAATATACAAAATAATAAACTAATTACAAATGTGTCATTGTTGTGGGATCCACTGCAATTGAGCCACATTGCAGTGTCACATGGCACTGCAGTGCTGTGTGGATCAGCAATACCTCACGATACCATTGTAGTGTTGTGTGGCACTACATTAAATCCTGTCAATCTCTGATTCAAAGACTGACGTGTGACAGTCTGATATGCCACGTGGCCATTATCCTATAATTTATTATTTATATGAATCAGATAAATATCTAGATATCAGTTAATTCAAAATAAACTTATCTGATCTCTCAATCAATTATATTATATTATTAACAAATTAGATAAATCAAATCATTATCTCATAATAATTTAATATTATTTAATTTCATAAATCAAATATTTTGTCTCACTAATCGATCAACATTAAATTAATCAACATCATTATTTATTTGTAATTTCTGAAATGTACAATAAATAATTTTATTAATTAATTAATATCACATAATTGTCTCATAATTATATATTTGCTCAAGAAATTTAATTCCTTATGCAAGCTAGCCTTTTTAATATTCTGAAATATTCACACCCTAAACTGTGTAGTACATAGGTGACTCAGGGACCATGAACCCATAATTCTAAGCTCCAATAAATAAGATTATTAATTAAATAGTCTTGTTTATTAATTTCATTATTACTCCATTATAAATATGAAATTACACTCTTAGTAATTACAGAATATATTTATAGAGTAATCTCGTGTAGTCTATTGATATAATCAATTTATGTAGTTCTGTCCTCCAATTATTGGTTCGTAAATTAGAAACGGTTAAAATGATCATTTTACCCTTCTAATTATCTCTTAATCTCCAAGTACCATTAATTAACTAGTGAACGGTCAATTTATAATCGTATTATAAATTTGAGCTCAATAACCATTCAGTTTCAGAATTAACACTTAAGAGAACCTATATACGATCCATTAGGAAAACTTGGATTTTAAATTTTGTAAAATCATGTTTTTAGCCATCTATATCACTAAATCTGTAAAATAAAAGTCACTAATCTATTTTATAAATAAATTTTAACGAGTGAATCAAAAGACTCAGTAGACATGTATAGGAGTTCATGACTAGTTAGGATTCAGACTGATCTACATAGGATCATCAATTTTGATGTGTATTAAATCTTTATGATAAACAGTAAGTTAATAAAGATATTAATCAACATCAGTTTTATCCTATATAATCTAATTATATAAAGCACATTCACTAAGATATCTATCTATATCAGTGATATGGATCTAGATCACATGTATCTATGATGCTTAGTGAACTGTACTAGCAACTATTCATTAAAGATTCCATACTTTAATATGTTACGGACTATTTTATTCACCATCTATGATCTTAATCCTCTCGTACTTATACAAGATCATAATCTCATCAGTGAATATGAAATTTTTAGATATTTATATATATAAATTATTCAATAATAATTTAAAAAATAATTATAAGAAAAGTATGATTTCATTGATTTCATACTAAAATTATCTAAACACATGCATTGATTGCACTATACCCAACAAATATATACTCACTTGATGATCTATATTCCCATGAACTTATTCATTCTATTCTTCTCCACGGAAACCACATTTTCTTTTATTCACCACCGATTTTCAAGTCTGTTTCTTCTCCATGTAAAGCTTAGAGAGAGTTTATGAGAAAACATTACCATGGTTTTTGAAAATTCACTTGCCATTCTACATTAGACCCATCAAAGAGAAGATTCAGGCGCGTCTCCATTTCTTCGATTTTGATTTCAACCTCAATCAACTCACTATTGAGAAGGATGCTTAATTTGATTAATAACAAATCTGATGTTTTACATCAGATGTAAGACTCTTTACCTGAAGTTGTAGTTGAGATTACTCCATCGTCTCTGATTTATCACAAGTAGGGGTCATTTGATAGTATATTTTACTTGTTGTCGCCTTTTTGCATTGACTTGAATAGATATGATTGGGAGTGACGTTGCAACAATGTTGTTGCATTTAAAAATTTAGAAACTAAATTTCAAGTACTTTAGAAGTAGGAAAAAGTATGAGAAATTAGGATTGTTTTTTGAAAACATAACTGTCAATAAGTTTTTGAAAGATTTGGAGGGAATGAGAAGCATTTTTCAAGAAGTCTTCTTCTGAATTTAAGAGATCATGCATGGAAGAGAGAAAGAACTCTAGTTTTTTATGTATGTTAAATAAACAATAGGCTTTGGTATTTATAGGTTTCAAAAGCACAAGTGAGAGACAAAATGTAAAATTATGAGAGGTAACATGTGAAAAGTGTGAGAGGCAACACGTGAAACATGTGAAAGGCAACATGTGAAAAATGCTTGCCAAATTTGTTTTTTGACTAGTCTTCTTTTTTCATCTGTTTTGATCCTCATACTCTAGTACTTCTCAAAATGTCCAGTATTCCTCAAACATGTATAAAATATGATAATTTCAAAGAGATTGGTATTCTAAAAATTACATTTGAAGGTTTAGACAAATAAATACACTATGAATTTTTAGTGTCTGAACATGTATAACATTCTATACTGAACTTGGATACGGTGTATGGAGTGGTATCCCTAAAAGTACTTTCAGACTTTTGGTTTTTCTCGCACACTTCATTAAATTTATTAGTAATTTCTCAATAATTGCTATCCTCAAAATTATCTCATTGACATGTAGGATAAATAGTGATGGCTCGAGCTTTCATAGCACAGTACATGAATCCCATGAGATTAATAGGGTTTGTAAAAAACTCTAACCCAACTATTGATGTGATAAAATTAATATACTGTAATTTATTGTATAGTATCCATACAGTACATAATGAATCTACTCCATATTCTAATAGTAGAACTTTTAGAAGACATGAAGTTTGTTCTTCAAATTTTCCTCAAAAGAAATTAAAAAATATGTTCTTCAAAAGTATTATATTACTTCTAAAGGATTATCTGTTGAGATGAATGCTAATAACCTCATTTCAACCGTTATTTAGATAATCTTACTCTAAAAAAGTGGTATATTACTTCTAAGCTGTAAAGATGTGTCATATATCAGAATATGACATTTTATTTTATCTACAAGTTTCACATCACACCATAAAAGAAAACAGTATTATAGTGATTTTTTTTAATCTTTGGTGACGGTGTTTAGCCGTCGCAAAAGTTATGACAACGGATCAAAAACTGTTGAGCATGCTGTCATTATGAAAACTATTAAAACGGTCTTTGCAACCGAGGACCATAACAAAAACAATTCTCCAGACCATAACAAACAATTCTCCACCGCGACAATTATGCAATTCTCTCTAGAGTTGGTCTTTTCGCTTTCTACACGCTTTTTGTCTTATTCTTTCACACTGTTACAATAGGAACTTTTATTAATTTTCTGTTAAACATTCTTATTTAGGTCTTTACAACCAACCAGTAATTAGAAAATGTAAGACATTATTATCACAAACTTAAATCCGATAAACCTTTGATGGTATGTTGATTTTTAAATAGTAACATATTCATCTTTTATATCTTGCTTTCTAGTATTTATTTTGTTATTCATTATTTCTTTTTCCTTCGTTTAGTACTGGATATGTTGGGGTCAATTTGTTGAGAAGTTATTCTGTGAGTTTTTCTAATTCAATTATGTAATTATTTTTGATAATATATCTTTTTGTCTTTTGATTAAAAAAAATTGGGATTTTGAATATGATAACCCCCTCCCCTCCCGTATTTTTTTAATAAAAGCACCGTTATTTAAAAAAATGATAAAAATATGGTATTTTTGAAATTAATTCTAAAAGTAGGGTACTTTTGGACGGACGTGGGTTCGGTGAAGCCACGTAGGAATTCATTTTTGGTAAAGACGATTTACACATTTTGCAAAAAATGACTTTAACTTTAATTAAAATTGACTCAACTTGATTCTACTTTGGAACCATTTCATCAACCTCAACACTATAGAGCAGGACAGGGTGTAGCTCCTGGATGAAGAGGTAGAAGGCGTGCCAGAACTCGCCTATCGTGGAGGATGCTCCTATTGTGGAGGAAGACACACCTATTATGGATGGAGACTCGCCTATTATAGAGGAAGACACACATATTGTGGAGGAAGGTTCGTCACAAGTAACTCAAATACAAATATGTGAAAGACAGCTAAGAAGAATAAGAAGACGACCACCGTGTGAAATATGATGGACTTATCTGTATTATGTAACAAACTTTTTTAGAATGATCATATTGAATTTGTAATGATGTTATTGATCATATTAGAGTTGTAATGTTCTTTTGAGTCAAATATTTGCTCTATATGTTTTATGATTTGTTAAAAATGTAGACTGCTCATTAAATGTGTTGGGATTTTAAGGCTGCTTGTTAAAAATGTAAGTCGCTTATTAAATATATTGGATGTTCTGCTGGATGGGTTTCGTGTGCAGGTTCGATTTTATCCTTATACAATTTTTGAATTGGGTGAAGTTTGAGAAGGGTTGGAGGGGAGGTAAAAATAATGAAATGGTCGTTGTAAAAGATGATTGCAGTAAACTAAAATCATATTTTGTAAAGACGATTTCAATGTTCAAAGAAGTCTAAATGATTCAAAATGGGCGGTGAAACCTTCCGTCATGTGTCAACAACAATCTCTGCCGTACCACTTGACAATACTCAGGGTCATCAGATTGAGCATCTGTTCTTATTATCCGCTGAATCATCTGATGGTACATTGGGAAAAACTACATTTGAATAGACGAATAAGAGAAATACGGAATGAGTGAAATGATCAGGACGAGCAGCATGATGATCCAATAAAATGGGGGAGGAGCACAGACGTGAAGACCTGATAGGCAGTTGTTGATAGATTTGGGTCTAAAGCTCCATAAGCTAAGAGGAACAAATACCAGAATATGATGCTACCCCAGATGAAGAGATTTTGTATATATGTGAAGTAATTGATAGATAGTGCAATCTGGCAGTTTACGACCCAACGATGCAGGTGTACATGGTGGCTCCGAGTATTTCCAATTCGACAACTTCCCGACCATTGCGGAAAGCTTGATGCTCCATTGCTCAAATGCTGAAGAAGAAGATTATGACAGAACTTAGTACTCAATTTAATGCCCACCCGAGTCAATAATCATAAATAGGTTTTTTACTTGGAAAAGGATGGTGTCAAATGAATTTACCTTGAGACAAAATTAAGATGAGACGTCCTGATCAAGTACTCATAAGGCAATCATGGGAAGAGACTTAAGTAAGACATTGTATAGCGATAGGAACCAATCGTTGCATGCAATTTGGCCTGAAAATGATTAACGCTTTACCATGTGAAAGACAGTCTACAAAAAGTAGTGTTTGTATATCTTTGTTTATGCTATAAATGAGTCAAGAAACAAGGTGGGATTGCAACTTAGGAGATTTTAAAGCATTCTTACAACCCTTTGAGAAACAAGGCAAGTCTATAACTTGGGATGAGGGTATGTTGGATTTTGGTGCTTGTGTGGCTAACATTAAAGTAAGTGATTTGAATTATAGTGGAGCACATTTGAGGTGGTGGAATAAACAGAGAGGGCAGAGAGAGTGTGAGACCAAGATATATAGGATGTTGGTTAATGATCATTGGTAGGATGAGTTTGCTACCTCTGCTACATTCTTTGTTGACCCAAGAATCTCTGATCATAGCCCAACCATTGTGAAATTACTAGCTGCTACTGTAAGGGAGAAAGCTCCCTTTAAAATTTGTCATTTCTAGATAAACTGTGAAGATTTTTTTCATGTTGTCGAGAAGGCGTGGAGCATTCCAATGTATGGTTCATCTATGTATATCTTGGTCAAGAAGTTAGAGGCAGTGAAAAGAGCTTTGAGGAAGTTCAATGCTAATTCTTGTAGCAACATCTCTCAGAGAGTTGTTAATGCTAGAACTAAGATGGTGATAGCTTATCAACACCAAGTTTCTAATCCTAGTTGTATTGCAAAATTGAAAGCTACTATTGATTTCTCTAAAGAACTTATTAATGCGACTAACTACAGACTGTGTCATCGGTGGTATTTGTGCCTTGTCCAATCCATATTCATCATGGTAAGGTTAACTTGGTTCCATACTCTCTCATTCTCTCCTACTGAGACTTAGGCATTACTAGTGACATGTCTCATATTGCTAGTTGTTCTGAGGCCTAACTACTATGGAACTTTGCTAGTGGGTCATTCCAGCTCCCGATTAGGTGTTTATTTACTTCTCAGCGAGACTATTTCCCTTTCTATTGGCGTCAATGACATGTCTCAAATTTCTCACAACCACACGGGCTAATTCCCGATCTTATTTTGGTGGGAGGGACCTCAGCATAATGCTGAGGTCTTTTAATTTTGAGGACCTCGGTGTAGCGTCAAAATATTTTTCTTTTAATGACTTTAACATAGTGCCGAGGTCTTTTCCCTTTGAGGAGCTCGGCATAATGTCAAAGTCTTTTTTGAGGGCCTCGGTAATTTTCTGAGGTCCCCTCTAAGGACTTAACACCCTTGGCAACTTCTCTTTCAATCTAGTAAATATCCTTTTAAATTAGTTTATTTTCTCTAAGATCACAACATTTAGGCGTCTCTCCAAGAGTTTCGATTGGTTAAGAATTATGGTATAATATTTTCCCCTAGTCCTGTGAGTTTCAGGTATCTAGGCTCATAGGACTATGACTTTTTTTCTTTTTCAAGAGCGCGAATGGCTATGTGTTGAAGTGACTCTTCCTTATAACTTTTAATTATTACATAAGTGGAGGTGATATGAGCCGCTTATCTAAACCTTCCTTGGATGGGCAAGATTGCCCATGACCTCTTATAAATAAATGAGGGGGTCTCTTTCTTTTCACGCCTCTTCCCTCCTCATTCATATTTTTTTTTGTTCAGAGCTTATGATGTCTTTAGCATCTGACTCTTAAAATGATTTTTCTCCTGAGGCATCAGACCAAGATACCACATAATCCTCTTATGCTTCCAAGGACTCTGTTCTAGTGGCTAGGATCAAAGGTTTGTTATACCGTCCATGTATGGGGGAGATTGAGGTCAGAGTACTCGTGGGTGATGTTGAGGGATGAAGATACTTTTGCTTGGCTTTTGAAGAGGAGCAACGGTTAGGACCTTTAGGTCGACTCTTCATTATAGCTCATGGTGAACCTGTGTGTGATGGTGGGCGCGTCGCGGTCGGAGGTCGTTGTGAGTCTTTAATAGTTAGGACTTCATCTCGACCGTCAGAAGTTGGTGGAAGAGATTGCTAGCATTCCTCCTCCGGGTGAGGTGGCCTTTGGCCAATCCCTTTTAGCGGGATTTAGTTAGAGTTATACTTCATCAGTTTAGGTTGGCCCCTTGTCAACTCATCCCGAATGCTTATAGATATGTATTAATCCCATCTTAGTTGTAGGAAAATTTATTACACTTAGATTTTGATTTTAGTATCGTTGAATATTTGCTTCACCTCAATGATCTAGTTAGAGTTATACTTCATCAGTTTAGGTTGGCCGCTTATCAACTCATTTCGAACGCTTATAGATATGTATGAAACCTATCTTAGTTGTAGGTAAATTTATTACACTCAGATTTTGATTTTAGTATCATTGAATATTTGTTTCACTTGAAGCATAATCTGCTTGTTCGGGGAGCTATTATTTCTCGCACCGAGGCCCTAAGTCTGAGTGCCCGATTAAGGATATTCCTTCGTGCAACAAAAAGTGGTGTAAAAATTAGTTTTTCATGGTGGGTTAGCAGGAGAGGCATCCCGATCATCAGTTTCTAGAGATGTTTGTCATGACCCATTTCAGTCCTAAGTCGATAGTTCTTCATGTGGGTATGTACTTTTATATACTCTTCTTAGTCTTACTACTTATATGGTTATTTAAGATGCTCATTCTTTGCCATAGGTCATAAGCTTAAGCGTCTGGTGCTTGAAGAAAGGGTGCGGCAACAACAAAACCTTGCCCTTCGCTTCCCAGATGAAAAACTCCAGCATTCCTTCTTGCTTAGCAACAACATGATGGTTGCCACCTGGTCGCGCTTTACTCCCGTATTTCACGTCGCCAAAGGCAATTTCTCCCAGTTTCTCCCCCTTTATTATTTTATTTATTTGTTCATTTATTTATTTTACTTTACTTTTTTCTCTTCTCTTTCTAGTTTGTAAGAAACGTGCCCAGAAAAGGAAGAGTGACAACTATGATGCTAGAGCATTAGGCTCTCATGTAGATCTCCTAGAGTCTGTGCCTGTTCGTGAAGAACCACCAAGTTCTCTTCTTTTAGGCCCCCGCAAATACCCACTTAAACATATATATTTCATTTTTTTCTAATGTTAATGTCCATGATCTCTTATATCCTTTCAGCTTTCATGGAGCGTCGTCGAAAGAGAAAGCACGACCGTGTAGTCTGAGTTGAAGTCATGAGTGTCAGGTGTTTAGAGAAAGTTCTTTGATTCATGTTTCTACCAGTCCCTCAGCTGATCTTACTCAAGTGGAGGGTGAGCCTAATGAGCGATTTTAGGCTTCTGAGGATGCGAGAGAGCGTCTATACAAGATGTTTCCCAAAATTTAATCTCCATATCACTAATTTGCACGAACTCATAACAGTGCATCTTTTCAATTTACTACATTTTTACTACCCTACACTATGCCATCAACTCAAAGTCAGAATTCTAACTCTTTTAATCCAGCTACTCAACTCATAGATCATGTTTCAAGTCCTTTTTCTCATAGGTCCTATTCATGTAATGTTTTTGTTCCTTCTTATTCTTTACCTTTCTCTAATCATCATGTCTCTTCTAATAATCAACAATCACTTGAATCTATTCCTTTAATGCAAGTGCCCCTTATAATTAGTTCTGAATCTCGTGATTCTCCTGTGCCCCTTATTACTAGTTCTGGATCTCGTGATTCTCCTAATGTTGCTTCTGTCTCTGTTCCTTCACACACTATATCATTTCCTTCTAATTTTATACATAATAATCACCCAATGATCACTAGGTCTAAGAATGATTCACTTAAACCAAGGGTCTTTCTCACATCTAAACACTATATGCACATTGATTAAGCCCTAACTGAGCCCACAATAGTGAAACAAGCCCTACAATTTACTTCCTGGAGACAAGCTATGGATTTGGAGTTTAAAGCACTTCAGCAAAACAATACATGAGATTTAGTTCCCTATAGTCTTGATATGGCTCCTGTTGGTAATCGTTGGGTTTTCAAGCTCAAATTTAATGCAGATGGCAGTGTACAAAGACACAAGGCACGCTTGGTTGCCAAAGGCTTCCATCAAACTCTGAGAATTGATTACAATGAGACCTTTTCTCCTGTTGTAAAGCCAACCACTGTTCGCATTATTCTTACTTTGGCAGCATCTTTTAATTGGGTAGTTCATCAGTTGGACGTGAATAATGCGTTCCTCAACGGTACCTTAGGGGATCATGTGTTTATGGTTCATGTGAGGGTTATATTAATCAGCAATTTCCCAATCGTGTGTGTAGATTGAAGAAAGCACCGTATGGTTTAAAACAAGCACCTCGTGCTTGGTATGAGAAACTTGGAGATACAATTTTTCAATGGGGTTTCATAATACTATTTCAGACACCTCTCTGTTTCTTTTTAGGTCAGGAAATATAACTATCATTCTACTTGTTTATGTAGATGATATCTTAGTGACTGGTAACAGTGAAGATAAAATTCAGCTTCTGATTAAAGACTTGAATCATAAGTTTGCTTTAAAGAACATGGGCAGTGTTCACCATTTTTTGGGAATGGAAGTTGTGGGGAATTTAGATGGTTTTCATCTATCCCAAGCAGGTTATATCACACATCTTCTCATTAAACCAACATGGTTCATGCCAAGTCATATTCAACTCTAACCAATTTATCAATCAAGCTTCATCATGATAGTGTAGAGGCCTTTAATGATGTTACTCTCTATCAAAGTATTGTAGGTGCCTTACAATATCTTCTTCTTACACGTCCTGACATTGGATGCATTGTGGATAAGCTAAGCCAATTCGTCCAGAAGTCTACTTTCACTCATTGGACTGCCTGTAAACGATTACTGAGATATCTCAAAGGGATACTTTATGATGGTATTGTTTTTAAACCATCATCCACTTTACAAATTGAAGGGTATTCTGATGTAGATTGGGCTTCAAGCCTTGATGATAGTAAATAAACTAGGGGGATATGCTATTTTTCTTGGATCTTTATTGATCTCTTGGGCATGAAAAAATAACAAGTTGTAGCTCGCTCAAGTACACAGAGTGAGTATCAGACACTTTCAAATACTATAGCTGGGGTAACCTGGGTTGTTTCCTTGCTATCTAGGTTGTACTTTTCTTCTCTGTCATCACCAATTGTTTAGTGTGACAATATGAGTGTTCTTTCTCTTGCTGCCAATCCATTCTTTCACGCACGATCTAAACACCTTGAGGTTGATTTGCATTTTATTCGAGATAAGGTTCTTAACAAATCAATTGATATTCACTTTGTGCCTTCCCATGATCAGACAACATATGATTCTCACTGAATCTTTGTCTGAACCACGATTTTTGTTCATGAAATCCAAGCTTCAAGTGGTCCAAACCCCCTTTCGCTTGAGGGATGGGGTGATAGGGAAGCCAACTCAGCTCATTATTGAGTTGTCTATAAATATTCATGTATGTAATTGTAATTGAATTAATGAGAAAAATAGTTGAGTGAGAAGCACATTCAACTTCCTCTGTTTGGCCTTGTTTCTAGCTCATTCTATTTCTCAACTAATGTGTCCAGACCCAAACCCACGAAAATCAAATCAGAGTATGCCTAAAATTCTGAGCCACAAGCAAATTCGAGATGAAACGAGTTACCTGATAAACCCTAGGCACCGAAGAAATTGCACGAGATGCCATTCAGCTCCGAGCTCATCCCTGTGCGCTAACCTCGTCTAGCTAGTTCTAGGGAAGCTTGAAGCAAACTCTGGAGGGAGAGATAGAGGTAGTGAGGTGAACGGTGGAGCGAGATGGGGCAGAGGCTACTGATATAGAGATGATGAGAGGCGAGAGACGCAGAGAGAGGCTGAAACAAACT
This sequence comes from Datisca glomerata, assembly GCA_003255025.1. NCBI lineage: Eukaryota > Viridiplantae > Streptophyta > Magnoliopsida > Cucurbitales > Datiscaceae > Datisca > Datisca glomerata. Next base: position 939,283 of record QANY01007699.1, read on the forward strand.
TTGGAGTGATAGATAGGCAGAGCCGCAGAGGTAAACTGTTGAGAGAGAGAGAGAGGTGAAGAGGTGGAGGCGAATGACAAAGAGAGTCTAAAGAAGAAAAGTGAGATTTTGAGTTTTAAAGGAGCTTCCCAAAAATTAAAAAGTTACAATTTATCTTGCGGTTTAAACTATACATATCACAGCGTTTGAAAGAAAAACGCCATAACTCAATGATATAAATGACACTTTTTGTTGTAGTGGCCGCATAGAAACATTGCTTATTAGCTCTTATAAACAGCTATAAAGGTATAAAGTTGAAGGTAACAATTTTCTGCATTATAGCTGTTTATAAGAGGTAACAAGCGATGAATTTGTGCAGCGCAGATTGTGATATCATAGTGCATGTTGCTCTGTCACTGAAAAGAAGGTACGAGGCCTGATTTCCAGCATCTGTGGTATATTTAACCGCCTTACATGTCAGTGCACCTTTACTAACAAATCATCGCGTATATCCTCAAGTTGTTAATTCATCATTTCTATTTTATTTGTTATATAAAGTCGTTAGCTGAACTGGTTTCGGATTTATCTTCATAGAGGTCATTGGGGAGAAATCGTCTAAACATAGCCGATGTCAGTAGAAGAGTGATATGTTAGACACATTTTTTCTTTAATTTCTGAAAACTACTCATGAGTATGTTGCTGATTACAAATAGTATATTACTGTAACTTTGTTTCCAAATTTAGGATTCTCAAGAAAAGATCTTATCAACTTCTCAGATTCTCAAAGCAAATTTAGATTCTTATAGCCAGTGGAAATTAGGAATTTACTTTTGTAAATTATCAATTTATTCTTTTTTTCTGAGAACTCAAATAAACTCACTTGTAATACTCTAACTTTTGTATTCCTCTTAGTTCTATGTTCAAATGAAATCACCAAGACCTTTATATAGACTCTAAAACTAAAAAAAACTGAAAAATAATTAAATCTATCACCACTTGGCCTTTCATCTACAAAAACTCTTGACCTTTTATGTTTCCTAACTCCTAAATTTAAAACCCACTAAAAAATGACATTTAATGTTTATTCAACAAAACTCCCCCATAAACTTAAATGCTTCTACCATCCGTCATGCCAATCATTTTCTTGCATTTGTCGAGAAGTACTTTCGGTAGCGGTTTTGTGAAGATATCCACAACTTGATCCTGACTTGCCACATGCACCAACTCCACACTTCCTTCCTTCACATGATCTCGGATAAAGTGAACGAACGTCAATGTGTTTGCTTCTTTCATGGTTCACTGGATTCTTTGCCAACTCAATTGTTGATTTGTTGTCAACTTGAATCACGGTTGCAGCTAGTTTCTTTAGCTCCATCTTGCTCAACAAATTTCTAAGCCATATCGCATGACATACACACCAAGATGTTGCCACATATTCAGCTTCACACGTCGAGCGTCACGATCGGTTGCTTCTTTGAAAGCCAAGTAATGCAGTATCTCCCATAAAGAACACATATCCCGATGTACTTTTCCGATCGTCTATGTCTCCGCACCAATCGCTGTCAGAGTAACCAACCAACTTGTAATCTTCTGCTTTCGAGTAGAACAACCCGAGTGACACTGTTCCTTGGATGTACCGTAGGATTCGCTTCACCGCCTTCCAATGTGAATAAACCGGCTCCTCCATGAACCGACTTATAATACCAACACATAATGAAAGATTCGGCCTTGTGCATGTGAGATGGCGAAGGCTTCCTACCAAACTTCGGTATCTACTCGCATCGACACGTTCTCGCTTGCTTGCCAAGCACACATTCTTTACAAAATTTGCCCTCATAGTCCATGTCCGGCAGCCCGTGCACCATGTTCTTCTTTGCTAACTCTTTTAGACCACCTTGATGTAGGTGACCAAAGCGGAGATGCCACATCGACGCCTTATCTTCTACGTTGACTCGTAAACATTTTTCTCGCACGCTTCTCAAATTCAGTTTGTACATCTGATTTCTTCCCATCTCGACTAGAGCAACCAGACGCCCTTGCTTGTCCTTCAAGTGTAGTACTCGGTCTTTTAAAAGTATCGAGTAACCTTTTTTCGTGAGTTGCCCCATACTCAAAATGTTGGTCTTGAGGTCTGGTACGTAATAAACATCTTGGATTGACCCTATTAAGCCATCCTTTTGTAAGTAACAAACCGTACCTCGGTCTTTGACCTCCACCTTTGATGCATCTCCAAATGACACATGACCATCTTCAATCTTTTGCATCTCTTTGAATAGGTACTCGTGACCGCACATATGGTTTCTTGCCCCCGAGTCGAGGTACCACAGAGTGTCATTGTTGATGTTGACTTCATTTTGAGCCATCAAGAGAAGGCCTTCATTCGCTTCGTCTTCCAAGACTAGGTTGGTTGTTTCTTCCACCTTTTTATCGGCTCGACAATATTTTGCAAAATGCCCCATGTTACCACAATTATAACATTTATCGGAGTTGCAATCCTTCGCATAGTGACCATACTTGTAACACTTGTAGCACTCGATGTTGGAATAGTTCGACCGGCCGCCTCTTCCTCGACCGCGTCCTCTTCCACGCTAATTTGGTTGGCTCGACTGTCCCTTCTCCTTATAGTACCTCTCATGACTGCTGCCTTGACCACCGCGACCATTTTCACGACTTCCACGGCCACGCCCTCTACCTTGGAAATTTTGAGAATAGAATACATTTTCGTCTTTGATTGACGCCTTGGTTTGAAGTGCTTGCTCTAGTGTCTCCTCCTTTTTTTTCTTCTTACGTTGTTCGTGTGCCTCGAGAGAACCGGCAAGCTCGTCGACTGTGAGCGTCGCAAGATCCTTTGACTCTTCTATTGCGCACACAACATTCTCAAAATTATCGGTTAATGATCTCAAAATCTTCTCCACAACTCGCGCATCGGTTAACGTTTCGCCATTACGAATGAGTTGGTTCACCACGGCTTGTACACTCGTGATGTAGTCAGATACACTTTCTGACTCCTTCATCTTCATGCTCTCCAACTCGCCACGAAGTGTTTGGAGACGCACTTGCTTGACTCAGTCGGCTCTTTTGAACACTTTTCCTAAAATGTCCCACGCTTCTTTTGAAGTAGTTGCACCGACAATCTTCTCAAAGCCCGACTCATCAACGGCTCAGAACAACATGTATAATGCCGTCTTATCCTTCGCTCGCGCCTCTTTCAACGCCTTGTTTTGAGCCGCCGTATATCCCGTGGTATTTGTTGGTTCTTCGAACTCTTCTTCGACCACCACCCATGCATCTTGAGAGCCGAGAAGAGCTTTCATTTGAATGCTCCAGTTCTCGTAGTTCGCATTCGTTAGTCGTGGTAGCGGCATTTGACCCGTCACATTCATCATTGACTTTGATACCAATTTGAGAACTCAAATAAACTCACTTGTAATACTTTAACTTTTGTATTCCTCTTAGTTCTATGTTCAAATGAAATCACCAAGGCCTTTATATAGACTCTAAAACTAAAAAAAACTGAAAAATAATTAAATCTATTACCGCTTAACTTTTCATCTACTAAAATTCTTGATCTTTTATATTTCTTAACTACTAAATTTAAAATCACTAAAAATGACATTTAATATTTATTCAATAATTTTTTATTTAAGTATTGGTACTTTGTCGGGAATCATGAACATGATTCTTTAGTGCCTCAGATGCTGATAATAAATGCTTCATTCATCAGCATTCGCCAACTACGGATAACACCTTTAGAGAATGTCAGTTCATCTGCAGTAGTCGCTCATTTTATTAACTTTTGGCTTTCAACCAGGATGGTAGATATTGTTAAATTTTTACTTGTTTAAAAATGCAAAGACTTCTTAATTGGCTTAGCTGTCATTCATAATTTGGATTTTAAAATTCTGATAGGATGGACTATCCCAGTTTAGGATATACAACTTTCGCCAAATATGGCTCGTCGAGCTACAATGCTGAAGAATTGCTTTGCAGAAACCATTTTGAAAGCACAATAGAATATTCGCCTTAATCAAGTAAGGTCTTCAAGTGAAGAATTCTGGTTTTCAAAATTAGGATAAATAACCCATGTGAATGCTGATGAATGAAGCATTTATTCTTATGATATGAGGCACTAAGGACTCATATTCATGATTCCCAACAAAGTATCAATACTCATATTAGCAAAAAGAATAATACAGTAACTAGCAGATTTTATAAAAGAAATTTGCTAATTTCCACTCATAATCAGAATCTGAATTTACTTTGAGGGACCGATTGGTATAAAATTGTGAGTAAATAATTTCTAAAATAAGACTGCTTGGATATGATTGTGAGAATATATATGCGTAGAAAGTTAAGATTACCTTATTTGTTTTAATGGAATAGACAAGTGGATGCTTAGGCATTATTGTTAAATTTTAATTTTACTCTTGGACTAAAAACTGCTTATGAATGATAATTACTTAATTTATTATAAAATGACCAACATGTAGATTTTACTCATGGATTTTTTCATGTACTTATTAAATTTTTAAAAAAATAGCAGGAAAAGACATGTTTCAGGGTAGAGTTGCAAAAACAAGCGAAAATTTTTTTATTTGCAAAAAGGGCAGAATATTACCGTGATAAATAGTTTATTTACTAATATTACACGGTGGTAAATATTTTATCTACTATATTTCGGTCATTTTTGCAATAAAAAAATTTCTGGACATTTTTGCAACTTGAGCTAGGAAATAGGCCATTTTGCAGTTCTTCCTTAATTTTTCAACCAAATCATTATATTATGATACGTCATGTAGATTTTCATCAAATATTCTCAATATAATTAAACCAATACCGCTACAAGTGTATTAATGTGGTATAGAATTTACAATATGAGATAATAATTCTTATAAAAAAACACCCATGATTTTCAGCTCAATAATCAAGATTATAGTACTGTTATAAAATATGATGTCCGGAAAATGAAAATTACTTTATGTGGTAACAATTTAGAATATTATAATATAATAGTGAGAATTACTTTGTTTATGTTTGATTGAATGTTTAAAGAAATTTTACATATATAATTATCAATTTCTAATTTTACTTTTAGACTAAAATATACTTATTGATACTTATTATATATTTATGGAGGATAGTTTGGTAAAAAAAAAGAAAGAAAATGCAGAGATGCCCGTCATGAAAATAGCCCCCAATTTTGGGGGTTTAAGATACCCTCAAAATGATGGTATCTTCACATTCCGGATATATATTTATTCAAAAAATTTCAAACCAAACAACGTAATCAATTGCTTTCTTTTAGTTTCCAGAGATATTAGCTCACTTCCCCCTATACCAAACGTACCCTGAGGGCTTAGGTGGGTCTATATAGAGAAGACGTTTATGAGAAACGTCATTGTGATTTTTGAAAAATGTTCTTTTAACTCTACGTCAGAGTCATCAAAATGATGATTCATATGCGTATTTGTTTCTTCAGTTTTGTTTTGATCTCATTCAACACATTGTCGAGCATGCGTGCTAAATTGGGCTGATAACAAATCTGATTTTTTACAATGGATGTGATTTTTCAAGTAGAGAGTCTTATGTTCGATGTAAGAATTTGTTCATTGCCTAAATTAAGCATCAATTTTCGAATTTTCACCGTTAATTGTTTGAGTATGAAAACTATAGAAATGAGAGTTTCTCTCTCTAAAGTGGGGGGTTCACTCCCCAGTGGAGTCACCAAATGTAGATGCAAGGGTGTCATGTGGGTGAGGTGCAAGAGTGGTCTAGTCCTGGCTCGTGATCGGAACAACGCCTGAGAACGTTGGGGAGGACGCGCAGGAGGTGAAGGGGGAGCACTCTAGACACTCATGGACAGTGACAAATGCTTGCTCTCTCTAGAAGTGAGAGTTTCTCACTCTAAAAATGTGAGCTACTCTCTCTAAAGTGGGAGCTTCTCTCCCTAAATTTTCAATCCTCTCAAATGAAGGAGGAGTCCTCCTTTTATAGGTGAACAAAAGGAGGGGGGACCATTGCAACTTATCCATTGATTAGTTGCAAGCCCACCAATCAAATCGTGCCACCTAAGCTGACTGATCATGCTTAGGTGAGTAAGAGGAGGATTACACATGAGCCAATCGGGTGGCGCCATGTGAGTCTTTGTGTAATGACCATGATCTAGGGAGAACACGTCTAGCTGGTGTGACGCGACGACGGTGTTCACCCAACACCTCCTCTACAAAGATTCTCTCAAACAAAACCCCTCCCCAAGGTGGGAGGGTAGCACACCTCAATGTCTAGAGTGGTCGCAATGAGGAGGTATGTCCCCCGCCTAGTACAACGTAGCCTCGCCCCTAATCCTGCGAGTCCATGGCCTCCCGAATGTTCCCAGGCAACCATACGTCCACCCAAGTCTTTGTCACTTGACTTGGTGGTTTGTAATATGATAACTCGTTGTGATAATGTAGTGGTGTGTCTACAACTTGCATTATAGAGTGTGATCAATGCACCTCCATGGTACACCCATGAGGGTGACATCAATGGTGCTACCATAGGGGTGACACCCCATGGTGATGCCATGGGGATGACCCCCATGGGTACCTTAGTGGCGGCACCTCAAGGGGTGCATCTCAGTGACAGCACCCCATGGGGTGCACCTTAGTGGTGACTCCATGATACGTACTTGGTGGAGACACTCACAATACGCTGTAAGAGTTACATTTTACGAGTAGTCAACGTTGAAATCATCAAACCTCATGTACAAAAACAAAATTTAAGAAACGAACACACGCTTGAATCATCCATTTGATGAGTCAGGTATAGAATTGCATGTAAATTTTGTCTCTTAGATATTTTTCTCTAAGTTTTATGTAGAGAAGAAATAGAACTGAAACTCAGTGGAGAATAAAAAGAAATGTTATTTTCTTGGAGAAGAATTGATTTAAGAATTTCGTGAGAATAAAAATTATCGAATGAGTACATATTATATTTCAAGTTCCCAAAAAACAAACTTTCCTAATTTTTCACAAATTTTCTTAATATCTAAATTACTTAAAATTTAGATTTTAATTGTCTAAATCGAAAAACAAATTTGCAGCGTCACTCCACAATTATTTCCTATCTGAATAAGTCGACTTTAATTTTTGCAATTTGTTAAGTTTTTATTTCTTTATTTCTACTTTTTATAATTTTGGTTTCCTAATTTCAAAAGTTTTTTAGTTTGTTAGTTTCTTAAGTTCGTGAAGTTTCCTAATTTTTTTAAGTTTTAGTTTCTTAATATATACTCACTCGAGCATTTCCTAATACCTAGTTTCCTTATCTATATTTTATTAATTATAAAATTTCTTTATTTCCTAGTTTTTTTTTCTTTTCAGACTTTACTTTCTTAATTCTATTTTTAGGTTTAATTTAGTTTCCTAATTATTATTTTATAAACAAGTTTTTTTTGTAATTTAATTTTTTAAAACATGATTTAGAAAACTAAAATTGTTATTAGAAATTAGAAAATTAAATTACAAAACAAAAAGAATTACGAACTAAAATTTGAAAGAAAATTTAAACTACGAAAATTGGAAACTTTCGTAATTATAAAATAAAACTAGAAAACTTAAGATATTAAGAAATGAAAATTAAAATAAAACAGATTAAGAAATTTTTTGGAAATTAGGAAAAAAATTATAAAAATTAGGAAACTCAAATAAAAACAATAAAAAATAGAAAATGTAAAACTTTCCTAATTGCTCAAATTAGAGTCATGTTGCTATAATATTATGAAATGATCAGAGTGTGTAGTGTTTCAATAATATTGTTGCATTTAGAAATTGAAAATTTAACTTTTTAGTAATTTAGAAATTAGGAAATTTTGATTTTTGGAAACGTAATATATACCTACTCAGATGATTTTTATTCCCACAAACTTTTTCATTCTATCATTCTCTACTGAAAATCATATTTTATTTTATTTCACACCGAGTTTCAATTTTGTTTCTTCTTCACATAAATTTCAAATATGTGGGATTTGTTTAATTAATCTCTTCGTAAAATGATCCCTCTTCAAATAATTAATTGAGAATTAATTATAGATTTATTGGTATGGTTATATTCAGGAAACCAAGAAAACGAAATCCAAATAAATATTGTTGTTGGTAAAAAAATTATCTGGGTTCCAAACTCAATTCAAAGATAGTGCTTGTTTTTTTAGGTATGATGAAATAAATTATAAACTTACACAATGAAAAGATATGTGCTTATTAAATTTGTCATTTTTTATTTAATGTCGACCTAATCTAAGTCTTTTTTATCACGGCAGGATATCATGTATTACAACATCAAAGTCAGGAATTTGTTGCATAGTTAAGCATCCTAATCAAGTATTGTTATGCAGTGCAATCAAATAGGGAGTAAACTATATAGTATTACATACATATAAGAACTATTATTATCCATTATATTTTCATCTCATGAATGAAGTTGATTAGTATAGAAGATAAAAAAAGGTTTTTGAATATGAAAGTTGAAGAAAATGGTTTTATTAATAAAAATGATCCTTCTTATATATCTTCGTTACATGTTTTAAAACTCAATTTTGTCCTGTTTTGTTTGATGATCAAAAGAAATATTTTAGTTTTGTTTGATGAATGTTAGTATATAATTTTTTGCAAGTTAAAGAAATTGAAACCATAAAAGGGAAAGAAACAGAGTCTATGATGGGTAATTTATGTTATCAATATTTGTTTATTGAAAAATTAAGGGACTGAATGTATTTATTATTTTTTAAATTTATAATTTTAATATGATGAAATGATAGAATTAAAAATATAGGGACTAAATGATTATTAACAATAACAATTTATTGTGCTTTCATACTTCTTTAGAATCATTATTTTAGAAATATTCACATCAGCAGTGAATTGTGTTTTCATACTTCTTTTTTGTCACATGAACCATGTGCTTGGCACGTGTTTAGTATCTAGTACTAAGCTATCCTAATTTCTATTTTATTAATAATGAAATTTCTTAATTTCCTAGTTTTAATTTTTTTTTCAAACTTTAGTTTCCTATTTCATTTTCTAGTAATTTAGAAAACCAAGATTGTTATTAAAAATTAGAAAATTAAATTGAAAAAAAAAGAGTTAGGAAACCAAAATTTGAAAAAAGTGAAACTAGAAACATTAGAAAGCTCCATAATTAATAAAATAAATAAGAAAACTTAAGATATTAGGAAACTAAAATTAAAAAAAATAGATTATGAAATTTCGAGCAATTAGGAAATAAAAAAAATAAAAAAATTAGAAATTAGGAAATTAAAAACTTTCCTAATTGCTCAAATTAGAGTCGTCTATTTGAAATTATGAAATGATCAGAAGTGTATCGTTGCAATAATATTGTTGCATTTAGAAATCGAACTAAGTTTCAAGTAATTTAGAAATTAGGAAAGTTTGGTTTTTGAAAATTTGGAAGTCAATATATACCCACTCGATGATCTATATTTCCACAAACTTTCTCATTCTATCATTCTCTACTGAAAATCATATTTTCTTTTATTCTACAACGAGTTCAATTTTGTTTCTTCTCCACGTAAATTTTAGAGAAAATGTAATGAGAAACGTCATTGTGATTTTCAAATATTTTCTTGCAACTCTATGTCAGACTCATCAAAATGATGATTCAAATTTGTTTTTCAGTTTTGTTTTGATCTCAGTCAATAGACTGAGATCAAAACATGGAATGAGTACATATTGTGTTTCAAGTTTCCCAAAAACAAAACTTTTCAAACTTTTCACGAAGTTTTTTAGTTTCTAAATTATTTTAAATTTCTAAATCCAATAAAAAAATTACAACATCACTCCCCGATCATTTCCTATCTGATTAAGTCCACTCTGATTTGAGCAATTAGATAAGTTTTTATTTCTTAATTTCCACTTTTTTTTCAATTTTAGATTCCTAATTTTAAAAGATTTTAATTTGTTAGTTTCCTAATTTCCTGAAGTTTCCTCATTTTTTAAAGTTTTGGTTCCTGATATATATACTAACTCTAGAATTTCATATCTGACCTAAAGTACATGTTAATTGAGGGAAGGTTATGATGGAATCAACGCAACGGAAAATACATGCACTACAAGAAACAAGGCTTTTAGGGACCAAACCTTTAGCCACGAAATGAAATTCGTGGCTAAAAACCACCTTTAACGACCAACATCTTTTTTGGTTGCTAGAAGATCTAATTTTTACCCGGGATAGGCAAAATAGATGGCACGCTAATTTTTTGTAAGGTTTTTGCCGACCTATAAAAAATTTCGTCGGCAAAGAGTAAGGTTTTACTGACCAAATAATTTTTTGGTCGGTAACAACCCGCTTTTATCGACGAATAAAATGAATCGTCTCTAAAACCAGTCACTTTTCCCGACCAACTACACAAGTCATCGTTAAAACCTGCGACCAAAACGACACCATTTAACGAAGACAATAAAACCCTCTCCTTCTCAGCTTCTCCACCCCACTCCCATGATTCCCTTTCCCCCTCTCACCCCTACGACGAACGAGCCCTCACTTCGCGCCTTAGAATCCCCTTTCCCTTCTCACCCTTGCCATAGATCTCGTTCGTTGTAGCCATTTGCCGCCGTGCTGCTCTTCTCCATCATTGTTCTGCCCTGCTCTGCCATTGCCTTCCTCGCCTCCGAGGGTACTGACCCTAAGCATATATTTCCCCTCCGAGCGAACTCACCGCCTCGCCACACCACTGAGGTTCTCTCTCTCTCTCCCTCTCTCTCTCTCGTCCATTTCTGATGGTCAATTTTTTATATCATTTTTATAATTTAAGTTAATTCTTAAATTAGGAATAAAGGAATTTTGTTGAGAAAGTAGAAATGGTTGGGAGAGTCATGGAAGTAGAGGAGGACAACGGGTCAGTGGAGATCTTGACCGAGGATTTCGATCTGACTGATGTGATTGTTGAGCCTTTACCTCCTGTGGTTGAGACAAACGGCAAGCTAGGAGAAGGAGCTGAAGCGATCAGGAAAGGGGGAAGAGAGATTATGCTAGGAAGTAATGTGCACACCACGTGTTTGGCTGTGACAGATCCTGATGTCAACGATGAGTTCATCGGTGATAAGGATGCTTACATGGCGAGTGTTTTGGCTCAGTACAGAAAGACGCTGATGGAGAGGACGAAACACCATTTAGTTAAGAATTATCAGGAGTTTTCTGCAAATAGATTATTCAGGTTCTTATATCCAATTATTTTTTATGTTATTCACAGGTTATCCTTATAATTTAAAACTAGCATTACCGCATCTTGCATTTTCTATGTTATGATGTTTGCTTCTGCAGTTTCTGTTAGACAATAAAATATGTTTGATTCAACTCCAAGGCTCCTAAGTTTACAAATTGGTGACTTGTTTGAAAATTGTCTACAGAAGTTCTAGCTCCACTCAATTTGACTAGACTTGAGCATATTTAGCTAAAATGCCGATTGAATTGTAAAATTTTCCATGTAAATATGCCTATGATTATTTCTTAGGCATCAAATCATGCATGTTTTCCTCTATTGCAAATTGTTTTACGCAGTGCTCTCTCTTTGTGTGTCAAATTCAATTTGTTTGTGGCAAACAATCAAGACCATTTCTCTGTTGTTGTTCCATGGCAACTCCCAAATCAACCAAAGAAGAAGAATGTTTTGTTGGTTTCAATTGTGATAGTTGTCTTGTTTGCAGGTCTAGGAAGTTGAAGTGGGATTTTTATGTTTCTTCCTTCCAATGGTTAAAGAAAACTAGGAGAATTGCTCCCTTTGCTTCTTTGGAGAAGATCAAGGAAGGTAATATTAACATGCTTTTATACACCAGCTATCATACATACCATTCAATAGTCTATGTCTATATTGATTACTGATGGATGTCTTGTTACTTAATATCTGGACAAGTTACATAAATCTTGGCTTGTTGTTGTTTGAAATAGGTTGAACATCTATCTATTTACTGCGTTCTTGCAGACAGCCAATGTGAGGGTTCCAATTCCAGTTCAGAGATCTAACGGAACAGCCAATTCTGGAACAATCCCCTCTACCTCTTTCTCTCTCTCTCTCTCTCCTCTCCTCTCCTTAACAAAATTAATGCACTGATAAAAATCTAAACGACACAGGTTGGCAATAAAGTCGGCAATTTTTGATGTAATTTTTTTTGGCGCAGAAGCCTTTCGTGACCAATTTTTTTGGTCGCAGAAGCCTTTAGCGACCAATTTTTTTGGTCGCGGAAGCCTTTTTTCTCACCAATTTTTTTTGTCGCGGAAGGGTTTTGACGACCAAATTCCTTTTTGGTCGGGAAAGGCTAATGCGACGAGATCTAAAAATTCATCACGGAATACTTTTGCTGACGAAGCTCACGATGACTTTTTGGGGCTTTAGCGACAAAGTTGTTTTTGCTTCTAAAAACAAATTGTTCAGCCAAAGTTATTTTCTTATATCTCTGGAGAAAAAAAAACAATACAAGAAAGAAGTTTTTAAACTAAGAAGAAAACAATACTTCATGAATGGGTTTGATATCCATTCAAAAAGACTACAACGGTCATTCCCAATTGTTTGTTGTTTTTTTATAAATAAAGTTAATTAATTAAAATTGACCACTTGGTTGATTATAGGGTACCTACGTTGTGACACTAGTTTAATAAACAAGTCTCGCCACAATATAACCTAAATCTGAGGCTAGTAATGGGGACCATAAGGATAAAAACACATTTGGCTAAATAAAAACTCTATCGATTAAATCCATAATCGAATTTATTAATTATTAATTATTATTAACTCCACTATAAAATAATAATTGAACTCCAAGTATATTTTATATTACTCGACGTAACTATCATTGACCTATTATTCATCATGTAATGCCCTTCCATAATGTAGTACAATATATAATTAGGTTAATTACTATCGACCTAACATTTATTTACATCTTTGTATTTTTAGGTTCTAAATTCTTTCTACTGGTAAGCTATGATAATTTTCATACTTGATTCGTCAAGTAAAATTATCAAATCTCTAATACTCCACGAGAAATACTAACTGCTTAGTTTACTATGGTCACATAAATGAATTATCTAAGAGGTACTATGTCACTCAATTAAAAGTGTTTATGGATTCTGCTATTGAGAATCTATGGACTTAGTATCTAATAAACCAGTCATCCAACATACAAAATATGTTGACTCATAGAGTCTCATTCTTAGTAGATCAAAATAACTAAGTCATTAAATATGAGCTCATAACTCTCTCAAAATTTAGAGCACACATAAAATAATAGCAATGAGTCATGATTTTCATTTGATAGTATTTTGCTGAAAATCAGACTCATTAGTCCTTTCAATGCATTTCAAATACACTAGTACATTAACTAGACACTCCACCTAGTGACCAATGTAAGTCACTCTACATAATAGAGTTATTGTACTACAATATTCTCTCAGCAAAGCGCCCAGCTTCACTAGATTTTGAAATTAAGTATTTACAAGTCATAAAGAACTATTGGTTAAATACTTTGCTCCCATGAGCTAAATTCCATAGGACCGATAAACCAATACTATTATGCTTATGGACTTTTTACAAATATGTTTTGCGCATAATATAAAAATAAACTATTTATTATTAATCAGAATTAAATGTCTTAATAATATAATAGAATTTTAGTACTTTTAGGACAATCCTAACAATCTCCCACTTGCCCTAAAACACGTTTACAACCAGCTTAACACTCATATTCTCTACATGTGACCTGAATACTTTTGTGGCTAAAGTCTTCGTAAACTGGTCTGCTAGGTTCTACCACTGAAGTAATCTAATTGAAAATCTTAATCCATTTGCCGAACTTGTATGAGATTCTCAACATGATAGACAAGCACATAATCTTTCGTTCTCTTAAGATACTTGAGTATATACTTCACAACTATCTATAGAAATCCTCTAGGATTTAACTGATATCCGCTGACTAAGCCTACTGTGAAATATACATCAAGTGTACGATATAACATACTTAAGACTTCCACTACAAAAAATAAAAGAACTGTCTTCATGTTATATATTTCATCCTATGTCATTAGACACTGACATAATATATAGGTTCCAAACCTAAAAGGGTGACAAGCCATTTCTTGGAATCCATCATTGTACACCTACAAAACATATTATTGTCTATACAATTCAATATAAGTATATCATTCTATATTTAAGTCTCGAAAGAACTTAATTCTTAGAATGAAGACCATTTTTCCAAAGTTTTTGATATCATAAATTCAGACAAACGTAGTTTTATTGGTGACATTTCATTTTATATCATTCTTGATGACAAATTGCCATCTACATAAAACACCAAGAAAATCATTATGTTTTCTTCCTTTCTCTTGTATTGACATGCCTCATTATGATCTTGATCAAAATCAAAACTTGATTACATGATCAACATAATCTTCTAAGTCTTTAATGCATTCTTAAGTCCATAACTGGACTAATGCATCATGTATATCATAATTCCTGGCCTTTAGCGACAAATCCAAAAATTGAGAGATAAAGATATTCATTTCAAGATCTCCATACAAGATAACATTCTTGACATCCATTTTCTAAAAAACTCGTAAAAGAGATGAGATGTAAAGGATTCAATATATTTATAGACATGAGCATGGCTATTAGTGAAAATGATATGCTATACTTAATATCATCTCTCTAGGTATGTCATTCCACACTAAGTCTAGCCTTGAAGATCTTGATCTTGCATCTATTCCTCGCTTCTTCTTGTAGATCTTCAACACCAAATTCTTTAGGAGCTTCTACAAGCTTCCATACTCTATTAAAATCAATGGAATCATTTTCAGATTTCATTACTTGACGCCAATGATTTATTTTGCATCATTTACAACCTCTATGCAGTTTCTGGGATCTGAGTCATGTTTCTCTGAGATGGACTCAAAAGTCTCTCACTTGAACATGAATCTCTCAATTGGTAGGAGATCCACTACTACGCAGTATTTGAGATCTATTTTATGTTCAATCAAGATTACCATATTAGATTCTCCTAGGAACATTTCCTTCTTATATGAATGAGAAACGCTCCCACTACAAAAAGGTTTTGTACTACTAGGAAGTACTTCATTCTTATTCTCTTGACTAATTAGATTCTCACTTACGTCTGGACTTATCTATTATCAAACTAGATTGCGTGACACATGTACTATTGGAAAATTCTTCTAAGTTTGTGTTGCGTCTAGATATTCCTTTTGAAATATAATCTTCTTCCAAGAATACAATGTTTATACTTACAAACACTTCTTATTCTTGGTAGTATAAAAACAAATAACCCTCATTCCTTTTTTCATAGCCTATAGTTAGATTTTATTTTGATCTACCATCTAGCTTGACAACATTCTCCTTTAGCACGTGTGCTAGACATCCATATTTATGAAGGTTATGTAAACTAAGTTTACGAACATTTCATAATTCTTGTGATGTTTCAAGAATTTTCAAAGATGATGTTAGATTCAAAATACGTAATTTATAAAGCTAATCCTAAAAAAAATAGGTCATTTAAATAACTACACATAGATCTCAGCATGTTAAAAGAAAATATTTCTACTTACTGTTACACAATTCTCTGGGTGACCCAAATGTAAACAACTGGAATACAATCCCGATATTCACCTTGTCGTCAATAAGTGTCATTAAGAGGTATTTACTTCTTCAATCAAATCGAAGAAACATAGTTTGTCTCTCCAATGCCTTCTCGACTTTCGTTATAAACTATTTGATTTCTCAAAAGTTTCATAATCGAGAAGCATAATATACCCATAGCCGACCCTCACCTAGACTTTCACTTGTCCACTCAAGTAATATACTCTAACACTAACGTCAGAGACCTCTACGTCATTCTGTCTCAAAAAAGACTCTTGGTCATATACTTACCAGTAATGAATTCGCTTACTTGTAAGAGTTTATAAATGTAAAGGCCATGAAGCCTGTCTCTTACTAGTCTTCTAATCATACTTAAATAATATGACCATGACATATGTTATAGACATATAGTTGGCTTGAAAATTTTCTCTTCTATAATGTACTATGTATACTGTTATTTTACTCTATCATGCAACAAAAAATTTAGAAATAAATGTACTATCCAAAAAAAACAATGTATACGCCTCTATCCAAAGAACAACATGCAATCCCTCTCATTTAGTTTTCTAGTTTCCTAGAACCTTCACATAAAATTGTGAATGTGATTAGTGATTCCAGAGTCTACACGCCAGGACGTAGTAGAATCAATCACTGATCACTTTGTGATGAGATGCATGTTTCAACTCTTTATAGTTAAGAAAATCCGTTAGTTGATTTTCTTCTATCTGGTCTTCTCATAATAGAAACACCTCCCATTAGAGTTTGCTCTCTCTTTCTTACTCTAATTCAACTCTATTTAGAGATCTTTTTCTTCTTCATCTTATCTAGGCTAAGCTTAAGCTCAAAAGAAGAAATTGACTGGGTCACGTTTAACACAATCTGTGTCTTCAGGATTCCCTTAGCTATCTGGAGTTCCTAATTCAGTTCAACCCGATTAAACATTTTTGCATGTGCTGTAGTTTAATCATGAACCTATCTAAAGAATCCGCTTAGGTATCCAAGACTAAATCAACTTGGGTTTTCCCATCGATTTCAGCTACAGGAATCTCTGTCTCATTTTTAAAAACATAAACCATAACGATATGGTCATTAACCAGAGTTTTCATTGTCATCTTAGTGTTTAACATTACCCTTTAGACATCTTATTGGTGATTAATAATTATATCAACTTCCATGGAAAATAAATTTACTATAGTTCCAACATATTTGTCATATAATGACACCATATTACATAGAGCTAAAATTCAAACTATATGCATAGCCAATATTAATTTTATTCTCCTAAGTAGAACTCTAAGAAAGGTCTTAGAGTTAATTAGGAGTGTACTTGCTTCTTTTTACGATCAGATTAAAGTCTTATTTAATATCCATTAATGTTGATAATATTTTCAATAAAGATGCTAATAGGCTCATGGATGATATTTCAATTACTGAAAAATAATAAAATTCTCAATTATTACAAACACATTCTAATTTACGCATACATCATATCATGAAAATAAAAAAAAACTCAAAAAAATAATGATGCAATGTAGGCAACGATATCCCAACTCCCATAAACACACGCCCGCTTAGACAGAATGCACATTTAAAAAAAAAGTAGGATAGTCCAATCTAATTAATTATCAATCTGATATTGGGCTCTCGATATAAGTAATAAGAATCACTTAGGTGGGATCAAGGTTGTTAGGATCGCGATCCTACTTAGGATCGGTGAAAGGGCATAAGGTTGAGGATCGTAGGTTCGGATCTATGATCATAAGATTCAATTAATTCTTAATAAATTATTAATAAAAAATATATTTATGCTAATGATACTTCAATATATTGAAGGAAATGATTATATAACACCAAGTTATCTACCTATTAAATAAAATAACATCAAGTCATCTAAAACAACTTAATATTAAGTAGAGTTCTCATACTTTTAAGTTTTGAAGAAAGGAGTTTGATATAAGTGACAAGTAAACATAATAATATTTAATCATCAAAATGAATGTCTTCATCAGTTCTTCCATAATTGATGTCATCACCATTAATCTCCTCTTCACGTTCAGAATAATTATTTTCTCCAACCAATGGAGTCATCATTTATATCCCTTGAACCACAACCACCATTGAGGTTTTGATCACCATCACCTAATTCATTTATTTCCATGTCTTTTTTCTTTCTCAAAATTTTCAGACACATCATCATCACCAATATAAGAACGAAACATAATTTTTTTACAAAATTGCTAACAACTCAATATTTTGAAACTCAATTGACTTCCAAAAAGGCAACTCATCCATCCATGTACAAACCATAAAAGAAGCATGTGAAATTGTCATTGAAATTTTTTATCAGATTGTTGTCAGGATCGTGATCTTGACACGATCTTACTAAAATGTGATTATTGTATGCGATCTGAATCGTTGAGCCCGTGTAGGATTGTAGGATCATATGATCCGGATCGAGATCCTAACAACCATGGGCGGGACACTAAAAAAATGAGTCAAGTGTATACCATTATTTCACTCTCAGACTTGTGACAAGTGGACAACTCCTGCTTAGGCAGATCGTTTCCAGTTATTCACGTATCAAGGTGATCATTACCAAGATCATACTTGTAATATCTGATACTTCAGATACCCTCATTTAGGGAGTTTTCAAGATTGAAGACGAGTTACCCTAACACCGTACTATGATCCAATAATGGAGATCGTGAGTTTTGATTAAGAATCTTTCTACCACTTGATTTTTTAAATAATGTGAGTTTTTTGTTACCGTGGGTTACTAAATGACATTAGATAATTAGCCAATATAATCTTTAACAACCTACTCTGATTAAAGAAGCATGCTCAATTAGTATTATATTTAAGTTAATATAATTTTGTCTAAATTCTAATAATCTCATAATTTTATTAACGACAAATTAAATATCTAGCAAGATTATTAAAATGAAAAATTACATTTACATAAAATTAATAACATGCTTCTAGGGTTAGCCATTTTAAACCCTAATCGATTATGCTTAATTTTATCTTCATTATGCAATCACGAACGCTTATCATTTTAGAAACCTAAAGTCATATGGTATCTAAATTTGAACTGCATAAAATAAAATTATCTAAGCATGTTCGGTATAAAATATAATCAACAAAACATCAGGGTATAAAATATTAATATCTAAAATATACCCTAGCCTTGCATAACCATACCTATCTTAATTTCAAGTCTAAAACTAATCTGCAAGATAGCCTAAGATCGATCCCTGGCATCGGAACCGCCTACTGCTAGTTGATACCCTCGATCTCACCGCGGGTTGCACCCACTGGCCACCGTCGACCGTCACACACTACCTCACGAGGTTGATCTTGTTCCAACGAACCAAACCAGAAAAACAGAAAAATTCTCGTCACTCCCTGATACGTCAAATTAAGCCTCAAATTTGACAGAAAAAACATCCGAATATGTCTTCTTTGTGAAACACCAAAATCTGGGTCTTTGAGTTATCTTTCCAGAGTATTTTGAATCGCCTCAATCAGATAACGAATCTGAAAGTTATAATCTAAACACCGAACTATCACCACAAGCCCTAATTCCTTCCCTATTTTTGATATTTCTTTGGCATAGTTTCGATCTCCACCCGATACGAATAATTATATCATAACAATCCTAACATTCTCAAAGAAAGTTTACAAGAATCTATGAAAATTAACTATGAATCCTAAAGGGAAAAACAATCTCTTCATAGATTGTCCCTCTAATTACATAACCAATAGAAAAATACACATAAAATCTAAACGGTTATGCCCGATTATCAAAATCAATTAAGACCATTAACAAAATTTTGCAAGACAGTTTTCAAATAATTCAAAATTTTTGTTCTGATACCAATTGAAGGAATCAACACAGCGGAAAAGAAACAACCTATTATCAAAGGATTAAGAAAAATATATCTGGAAGCGTGACGATAAGAATTCAAAATATCATAGTCTTCTTTACTATTCCTCGGATCGTCAACCGAAATCATGAGCGGGTGCGCACTCGAATAAAATCACATAAAAAAATAACTCATCTTTTTGCTTCTAAAAACAAATTGTTCGGCCAAAGTTATTTTCTTATTTCTCTAGAGAAAAAAACAGTACAAAAAGAAGTTTTTAAACTAAGAAGAAAACAACACTTCATGAATGGGTTTGATACCCATTCAAAAAGACTACAACGGTTGGAATGAAAGTTTTTTTTTATAAATAAATTTAATTAATTTTGGTCCTTTTAGAATAAATAAAGACTAAGCTAGTTTGATCACTTGGTTGACTATAGAGTATCCATGTTGTGTCACTAGTTTAATAAACAATTCTCTCCATAACGTAACCTAAATCTGAGGCTAGTAAGGGAACCATAAGTATAAAAATATATTTGGCTAAATAATTAATAAACTCTATCAATTAAATTCATTATCAAATTTATTAATTATTAATTACGATTAACTCCACTATAAAATTGTAATTGAACTCCAAGTATATTTTATATTACTCGACGTAATTATTATTGACCTATTATTCATTATGTAATGCCCCTCCATAATATAGTACCATATATAATTAGGTTAATTACTATCAACCTAATATTTATACACATCTTCGTATCCTTAGGCTCCAAATTCATTCTATTGGTCAGCTATGATAATTTTCATACTTGATACCTCAAATAAAATTATCAAATCTCTAGTACTCCACGAGAGATACTAAACACATAGTTTACTATGACGACATAAATGAATTACCTAAGAAGTACTATGTCACTCAATTAAAAGTGTCTATAGATTCTGTTATTAAGAATCTATGGACTCACTATCGAATAACCCAGTCATCCAACATACGAAATATGTTGACTCATAGAGTCTCATTCTTAGTAGATCAAAACAACTAAGTCATTAAATATGAGTTCATAACTCTCTCAAGATTGAGAGCACGAATAAAATAATAGCAATAAGTTATGATTTTCATTTGATAGTACTTTATTAAAAATCATACTCATTAGTTCTTTTAATGCATTCCAAATACACTAGTACATTAACTAGATATTTCACCTAATGACTAATGTAAGTCACTTTAAATCATAAAGTTAATGCACTATAATTTTCTCTTAGCAAAGCGCTCAGCTTCACTAGACTGTGAAATTAAATATTTACAAGTCATAAAAAACTTTTGATTAAATATCTCGTTCCTATGAGCTATATTCTATAGGATCTATAAACCAAGTACTATCATGTTTATATATAATTTTTAAGAATATATTGCATATGATATAAAAATAAATGATTTATTATTAAAAAAAATTAAATGTATGAATAATATAATAGAATTTTAGGGCAGAATCGTTGTCATCTAGGATCGGGGGTTATGTGTTCTCTCTCTAGAGAACTCTTCGGTTTTTTTCTCATTTTTTTCTCTTTGCTCTTCTTTCTTTCTTTCTTGATGTCTATCTTTCCTTGATTTCTGTTAACCATGGAATGGAATCTTAAAAAAATTTGGAACGTATTCCCATTACATAAGAGGAATCTGTAGAAATTGAGATTGGAAATTCTTTTAATTTTGTGGCAGTAGAAGAGAATCGGCTGAGCTTAGCAGATTATTATCGATTAAGAAATTTAATCGATTTAGATTAAAAGAGAATCTTTTCAAGGCTTGGAGTATTGAAGAGGATGTGAGATTTGTAGAGGTTGAGTTTAATATACTAACTCTAGAATCTTTGTGCTGGATAATGGTCTGTGGGTATTTGATGATTATGTATTCGTCACTCAGAAGTGGGAATCCAGAGTTAACCCTAAGAATTTAGAATTCCGCTTAGCTCTGTTTTGGATTCAACTCCATAACCTGCCCTTGGAGTGTAGGAATTGTCGTGTAGTTTTGTTAATTGGTAAACGTTTTGATCAAATTTTGGATGGGAAAGAAGGTTTTAATCGTTAAGGTATTTGTTGAAGAAAGAGAAACAGAAAGTATTGCCTCAGAAGGAAAATCTTCATCACAGGTAAAAAGGGAAAGCAGAACAGTAACTTTCACCAAACACAGTGGGTGCCTAACCACTTTTGAAAAAACGATCAGTAAGCATCCGTTGGAGAGATCATAGGCACCCGTTAGAAATTATATGTATATATACATCACTTACTTATTGTAAAAAATCAGAATTCTTAATAAGAAATCAGAATAAGAAGTTCATCATCTTTCTTTAAGATCAGAACACTAAAGTGTTCATCATTTCTAGGGTTCATAATTTCTACATGGTATCAGAGCAACGATTTTGAGAACCAACACATGAAACAGTATGGCAGAACCATCGACCTCCGGCCAGCTTCACCACCACGACACCAATCCCAGACTGACCTCCATCCTGCTCAATGGCCACAACTACATACCGTGGGCCAGGGCGGCTCGGGTGAGCCTGAAAGGAAGAGGCAGACTGGGTTTCATGGATGGCAATAAGCCAAGGCCAGACCGAAACCTAGAGGAATGGGACATCATGGACAGCCAGGTAATGACCTAGATAACTAAATCAATAGACCCAAAACTCAGTGAAATCTTTTATTTTTATGAAATAGGACAGGAACTCTGGGAAGAAATCCGGAGCAATTATTCTGAACAAAACAATTTCGCGCAAGTCTTTGAACTTAAATGAGAGATCTCCCAAGAAAAACAGGGGGACAGATCAGTACCGGAGTTGACCTGATTTTTAAAATCTAAGTTCAAAGAACTCGAAACCCTAAGACTGATGACCACTGACCTGAAGGAACTCCAAGAGCGGGCTGAACAGGATATGGTGTTCTATTTCTTGACGGCTCTCGACTCAAGCTACGAGGCGTTCCGGGCTCAGATCTTGATGTCGACGGAGAAGCCAACATTTGCCACGCTCTCAGCCATGGTTCAAAGAGAAGAAACCAGGCGAAGAGTGATGAGTACCAGAGATGACAAGGCGGACGCACTAGCCATGACGACCCACGGCTCCCTCCGAAACCCTAACCCTAGGGAAGGGGGAAGGCACCACGGACAGCCAGGCGAGGCGGTGAGGTGCAGCCACTGCCGAAAGGAGGGGCACACCCACGACCGATGCTGGAACCTGCACCCTCATCTCCGGCAGAACCAGAGAAAGTTCCAGAAGGAGCGCGGGAATGACGAGCGAGGGGCCTCCACGAGGGAAATGTTTTCCTTTTATACCGAGGGCTTCAGCGAGCGGGTTACGGGTCTCGACCTGACCGAGACCGCAGAGCCCACATGACAGATGGACCCGGTTCGGGTAATGGGTATCGACCCGATCGAATGGAGGAAATGGACAGATCCGGATCTGTTAGAGCAGATCTGCACACAGACAACGACGCACAGATGGCTACACTGCTCAAACAATTCGGAGAATTTTTGCACGATACCTCAGGTCCATCTATCTGCAATACTGTCAATTATTTTTCTAAGTCTGTAAATTTTTATCATAACTTAGAACACTGGATAATAGACTCTGGTGCCTCATACCACATGACTCATAACACAAAAAACCTACACAGTCTCACTAAATTAGAAAGACCACAACACGCGACGGTAGCCAATGAAAATAAAGTTCTAATTTTTGGCATAGGGTCCACCACACTGTTCACAAAAACCATTAACAACGTACTTTGCCTACCCAATTTTAACTCCAATCTCCTATCCGCCAGTAAAATAAACAAAGACTTAAACTGCAATATTACTTTTTCACCTGACAAAGTAATTTTTCAAGATCGAGTTACCGGGAGGAAGATTGGTGAAGGAAAATTTAGAAACGGTCTGTACTACTTAGAAGATACCGACAAAACATGCATTTCCACCTCCTGTACAGTACAAAAGGACAAAATATTACACTGGAGATTCGGTCATCCCTCCAACAAAATCCTAAACAAATTACTCGGTTGTAATTCAGACTCTAGCAGTTGCTCAGTCTGCAAACTTTCAAAACAAACAAGGTTACCCTTTCCACTATCTAGTAGTACGATAAAACAATGTTTTGAATTAATTCATTCTGATGTTTGGGGACCCACACTAGTTGATTCATATAATAAATTTAAATATTTTGTTACATTTATTGATGATTTCTCTCGCACCACATGGTTATACCTTTTGAAATAAAAAAATGAAGTCTTCAGTCGTTTTCAAGAGTTCAACAATTTAGTTGAAACTCAATTTGAAACAACCATAAAAATCTTTAGGTCTGACAATGGAACCGAGTATACTAACAACACCTTTTTTGTGTTTTTTAAACAAAAGGGTATACGACATCAAACCACCTACATCCATACCCCACAACAAAATGGTGTCTCATAACGCAAAAACCGACACCTTCTTGAAATGACTAGGTCTCTCCTCCTCCAAAACAACGTACCCAAAAGATACTGGTCCGATGCTATACTCACAACAACCTACCTCATTAATCGGTTACCCAGTGTAAAATTACATCTGAAAAGCCCTCTAGAAATTCTCAAGGGTAGGAAAATTAACCTAGATCATATACAAGTATTCGGATGTACATGCTTCGTACACATTCCAAGACTTGATAAATTGGACAAAACCTCAGTCAAAACCCTATTTTTGGGGTATTCCGCTGAGAAAAAGCGGTATAAGTGCTACGACCCAATAAACCATAAACTCTACATCTCGCGAGATGTGCAATTTTTAGATCTAGAATCCTATTACCCAAAGGACCCCGACAACCATAACCACCACCAAACGTTTCCGCTACCTAATAGTATTATTTCCTCTGATATCATAAGACAGGAACAGGATACCGCATCAGCCGCGCCTGAAACAACTACCTCAGGGGGAGCAACTGATGAGACAGCTGTCACTGATGAAGCAGTAATCATAAGAAGGTCAACAAGGCAAACTCAACCCCCAGCAAGATTAAAAGACTACGTGTCCCATCAGGTTCTATACCTTATCCAAAATTTTCTATCTTATGATAAAATCTCTAACATCCACAGGGCATACTTTGAAAAAATTAATGAAACAGTTGAGCTAAAGACCTATCAAGAAGCCCAACTCGACCCTAAATGGAGAAAGGCGATGAATGAAGAACTCCTAGCCTTGGAAAAGAATGAAACTTGTGATATAATCCCGCTACCCAACGGGAAGAAACCTATAGGATGTAAATGGGTCTACAAAACCAAATACAACAGCAACGGCACCATCGGAAGATATAAAGCCCGACTAGTTGCCAAGGGCTTTACTCAGACATATGAAGTGGATTACCAGGAGACGTTCGCTCCAGTGGCAAAAATGAACACGATCCGAGTGTTACTATCCTTTACCACCAACCTCAGCTGGGAACTATATCAAATGGATGTAAAAAACGCATTCCTCCAAGGAAATCTGGAAGAAGAAGTATATATGTCCCTACCTCCAGGACACGAGAAAGCAACGCACCCATCTCTGGTATGTAGATTAAAGAAGGCTATCTACGGCCTGAAACAGTCACCAAGGGCATGGTATGGAAAATTAAGTTTATCTCTTTTAAAAATTAACTTTGTTAAAAGCTCTACTGACTCATTTATGTTCGTCAAACACACGAACAACTCCACCACCATCGTTTTAGTCTACGTAGATGACATCATCATCACCGGAAATAACCACAATAAAATATGGAGTGTTCAACAATTTCTAAAAAGGGAGTTTGGTATTAAAGATTTAGGAAAACTGAAATACTTCTTAGGGATAGAAATAGCTCACTCGAAAAAGGGATGGTTTCTATCTCAAAGAAAATATATCTTAGACTTGTTAAAAAAACTGGCATGATAGGGGCAAAACCTGCTAGCACACAAATGGAAACCAACATGCAAATAAGACTTAATGATAGCAAACCATTAACTGATATAGGCCAATATCAAAGACTAGTATGAAAACTAATTTATCTAACGGTTACAAGACCAGATATCACTTTTGTAGTTAGCGTTACCACTCAATTCATGCACGCATAAATGATACTCAGATACCTTAAAGGAACACCCGGTCAAGGGATATGGATGAAGAGAACCGGGGTAAACTCCGTAGTTGGATACACTGATGCAGACTGGGCATGTAGTTATGATATAAAATCTACAACTGATTTCTGTGTCTTTGTAGGTGGAAATCTAGTAACCTGGAAGAGCAAGAAACAAACAGTTATAGCAACGTCAAGTGCAGAGGCAGAATACAGAGCCATGGCCTCCACTGTTAGTGAACTCACATGGATTAGACATCTCCTTCAAAACATGAAGGTTGAGATAAAAAAAATGATAGAGATGCACTGTGACAACCAAACAGCACGTCATATTGCAATGAATCCTGTTTTCCACGAGAGAACCAAACACATTGAAGTGGACTGTCACTTCAAAAGAGAAAAGGTACAGTCGGGAGAAATCGTCATTCCTTTTGTACGTAGTGAAGACCAGCTGGCCGACATCTTCACTAAATCCCTCGACAAAAATAGCCTCCAAAGAATACTTAACAAGTTGGGCTCGATCAACCTATACGAACCCAACTTGAGGGGGAGTGTTGAAGAAAGAGAAACAGAAAGTATTGCCTCAGAAGGAAAATCTTCATCACAGGCAAAAAGGAAAAGCATAACAGTAACTTTCACCTAACACAGCGGATACCTAACCACTTCTAGAAAAACGATCAGTAGACATCTGTTGGAGAGATCATAAGCGACCGTTAGAAATTATATATATATATATATATATATATATATATCAGAATCAAAATTCTTAATAAGAAATCAGAATAAGAAATTCATCATCTTTCTTTAAAATCAAAACACTGAAGTGTTCATCATTTCTAAGGTTTATAATTTTTACAGTATTGAACAGAGAAAATTTATTAGAATCAGACTCTTGTGGATTTATCCAAACCTCTCTTAAGAGGTGCTATTTTGAATAATGCTGGATCGCGAGTTTGGATTCAGTTTAAGTATGGTGATGAGGTAGAATAGGACATGAGTTAGGGCTGTCCTCGGAGAGGAGTGGTGATGGGTTTTTCAGAAATTTCAGAAAAAAGATATGATAATTCTTTAAGGGCTTACTCATCTAGTAACAGGAAATTTTATGGTGGTTTGAAGCGCCACGGCCGTGATTCTGAAGCACGGACTGCACATAGATGTAGTAGTCGGATGACGCCGGAGAAGACAAGTTGGTCTGGTGATGAGGGCTGCTTTGGTGGGTGGAGGAGAGAAGCTGTGATTCTGGGTTCAATGGATAAGTCAAAGGAGAAAATCTCGAGTAATCTTCGGAATGAATTTGATACTGAATCCAAGATTATCTTGGGTAAGGATATTCAAGCAAATTTTAAGGAAAGAAACAAGGGAAGAAGAGATAAGGGAGTTTTTATTGGGGAAGATGGTTTTGGGCGTGTGAATTATGGGGAAGAAATAAGGGTGAGTAAGAGGAGAGAGAATGTGATGGGGTTTGATAAGTAAAGAATATTGGCATTTTTAACGATGATAATGATAAGGGAAGAGGTAAGGGAGTTTTTGTTGGGGAAATTTTTAATGGGCACGTGAATGATGGGAAAGATAAGACGGTGTCCCCAAAACATCGAGTTTACCTCATCTCAGTTCAATCTTCTCATGAACCTGAATCATTTGCTGAAGCCTTCAATCATTCTTGCTGGAGAGATGCTATGCAGGAAGAAGGAAAAAAAGAAGAAGACTGAGTCTCATTGCTTGCAGGGAAACAAGCCATTGGCTGCAAGTAGATTTACAAGATCAAGCATAAAGCATATGGCTCGGTAGAGAGATACAAAGCTAGATTAGTAGCTAAAGGATTCCTTCAAAAAGATGAAGTCGAACCCCTTTAAAGAGAGGGGAAAGATTTTCCCCAAGTTACTAAAATGACCACCATTCGTGGCATTCTTGCCTTGGCTGCAATAAAAAAGTGGCCCTTATTTCAACTTGACGTGAAGAATGCTGCCTTTCAACAAGATAAGGGAAGGGGGGATCCGCAAGATTTTCTATGACAAAAGTGGTGCAGATCTCAATAAGGAAGTAGATAACTTTGTTGTAATCAAGGAGGGGGGAGTAAGGGATTTTTCAGAGTCTGCACGTGGAGGGAGTTCGGTGGGCCTTTAGAATCCTTTTGAATTGTGTCCAATCATCTCAAAATTGTCCAGGAAGCCTATAATTAAGAGGAAAGGAAAAAATAAATGAGTCTCGCCCAGTGGATCGTGGTCGAAGGAGGCCGGATCTAAGAGGCCTTTCACACAAGTGCAAGTGAGTTTTGACCATGTCTCAGGTAATGTTGTCATGGAAGATAATCTTAGGAAGATTGATGGTGATTCTGATGATATAGTGGAGGAAGCTAGTCAAAAATGGCTCTAAGGTGATCGATGAAAATCGTTGCAGGAATTGTCAGGGTGTGTGGAGTTTCCTGACGGTTCGTTCTTTTAAGAAATTTTGTAAGCTTCATTCCCTAAATGTGTTAGTTTTATTTGAAACAAAAAATAAAGCGAGTCATATGGAGAAATTAAGGTGTAAATTAGGGATGAATTTATGTCTTACGGTTGTTCCGATTGGGTTGAGTGGTGGTATAACCTTATTTTGGAATGATTACAATCTTATGGCGGTGGCTACATATGGTGATTTTTTTTAAGTTGTCATTAATGATTCTGATAAGAATTACTTCTGGAGATTTTTAGAATTTATGCTAGTACCAAAATGTGAGATTGAGTCAATGGGAGATGCTATTGAATAGAATTAATTTGGCTCATCAAGCTTGCCTTTTAATGGGAGATTTTAACACTATCTCAAACAATTCTGAAAAATGGGATAATAATAACAGAAATTAGAGTTCTATTGATGCTTTTAGTTCTTTAATCATGAATGTTGATCTAATTGATTTGGGTTTTGCTGGTAACACTTTTACGTGGACAAATAAGAGGGAGAATGAGGGTCTTATTAAAAGGCATCTTGATAGATGCCTTGCTAATTCGAAGTGGCTTGATATTTATCTGGATGCTAAACCAATGCATACTGTCTTGGGGGGTTCAGATCACATGGATTTAATCCTAAATTTGGGATAATGGTTTAATAAGTGGAAGCTTATGTTTAGATAGGAGGTGGGCTTCTTTTGATAGTTGTAAGGATGCAGAGAAGCAGGCGTGGAAGGAGTGTTCGGGCAATAATGTCGTGGTCCATGCTCCTACAAAGTTGAATTTGGTTAAGGAGAGGATGCTCATATGGAGGAAAAAGGAGCATAATGAAATTTCTAAGGTGTTGATGTCTAAGCCTGAGGAGCAACTTTGGGTTCTTCATGGAGATGAAGAGGCAATTTAGAAAAGATCCGTGATACTGAATTATTTCTTAATCGGGCCATTGATGAAGAGGAGAAATTTTGGAGAGATCATTCTTGGGTGGATTGGTTTCATGAATGTCATCAGAATTCTAAATTTTTTCATACAAAAGTGAAGTTGAGACGAAGACTGAACCGTATTCATGGGTTGGAAAACAAGGATGGCAGATGGTGTACTGATCATGAAGACATTAAAATAGGTGGTGGTAGAGTACTTTAAAGAATTATTTCATACCTCTAACCCTTTTTAATATTGATGATGCTTTGCAGGGATTGTTTCCTAAGATTGATGCCGAAGATTGTATGCGGCTGGAGAAGGATTTGGACAGAGCTGAACTCAATGCAGCTTTGGCATATATTAATCTGACTAAATCTCCAGGTTTGGATGGGTTTATGGCATGTTTTTACCATCAATTTAAAGATATTATGGCTGATGATTTATTTCTGATGGCTCTGAAATTTTTTAATAATGTTGTTTTGCCTGAATTTCGGAATCACACGTTGATTGTCCTTATCCTTAAGGTTGCTAATCCTGTTTCTATGACCAATCTTAGAAATATTAGTCTTTATAATGTTTCGTATAAAATCATCTCTAAAATTCTGACTAATAGAATGAGGTTGGTGATGAATAAAATTATCAACCCGACTCAGAGTACTTTCATTCAAGATAGATGGATTGGGGATAATATTTTGTTTGCTCATGAGATTTTGCATTTTATTCGTTCTAAATTGATTAAAGGAGGGAAAAATGCAGCTTTGAAATTGGATATGTCAAAAGCCTATGATAGGGTGGAGTTGGATTTTATTATTCAGACTCTTAAGAAACTGGGATTTTATGATAAATGGTGCAAATGGATACATGTATATCTTCCATGAATTTCCAGGTATAAATTAATGGTGATATATCAGAGAGTTTTAGGCCTGAGAGAGGTCTTAGGCAAGGAGATCCCTTTTCTCCTTTTCTGTTTATCTTGTGTGATGAGGTTTTGTCTTCTTTGCTTTGTCGTGCTGAGGAAAGTAGGGAGATTCATGGTTGTAAAGCTTCTAGGCATGGTTCTTCTATATCTCATATTTTCTTTACAGATGATTCGCTTTTATTTTACAGAGCTAATAGAGAAAAGTTTAGGAAAGTATTGTCTATTCTGAACTGTTATGGTATGACTTCTGGTCAATCTATTAATTTTGATAAAAACTGTATTATTTTTAGTAAAAGTGTTTCTCTTAAGGTTAAGAATGAATTGACTGGTTATCTGAATATGAGGCATAACAATGATCTTGTTAAATATTTAGGTCTAGAATCCAATTTTGGTCATTCTAAACTCAAATTATTTAATGAAATTAAAGATAAAGTTATTAATAAGTTGGATGGTTGGTCTGAACGGTATTTGTCTGCTGCTAGTTGTTAAGTGTTCATTAAAACTATTGCCCTTTCTATTCCTGGTTATGCAATGATGTGTTTTAAATTAACAGTTACATTACTTGGGAGGCTTAAGGGAATCTTACTGATAGTAAAGAAAATGGGGGTCTAGCTTTGTGAGATCTGATGGCTTTTAACGTTGTTATGCTTGTGAAGCAAGGGTGGCGTATTTTATCTAATCCTTCTAGCCTACTTGTTAGGTTTATGATGGCCAAATATTTTAAGGACTGTGAATTTATGAACGCTAAGTTGGGATCGAGACCTTCTTGGGGTTGGAGGGGAGGAAAATTTCGAATCATAGTGTGAGGTGGAGAATGGGTAATGAGAGGTCTATTAATATTTGGATTGATCCTTGGGTGCCTCGTCCAATCAACTTTCGTATTATTTCTCCCCATGATAGACGTTTTTGCTGTGTCAATGAGTTAATTAATAATTCTGAGTGGGACATAGAGGTTTTCAATAGTGCGTTCATGATCGAGGATGTGGATATTATTAGGATGATTCCTATTAGTAGGTTTGGTTGTGATGATCTCATTGTCTGGCACTGTTCGAAAGATGGGCAATACAGTGTTAAATCTAGTTATAAAGTGGCGATGTCTCTCTATCAGGATGGTGATTTGGGCATATCAGCTCGTGGTGTTTGCAATTCCAGGGTGGATAATAAGGCGATCTGGAAGGGGTATATGGAATGTCAAGGCTTCCCCGAAAACTAGAGAGTTTATTTGGAGGTGTGCTAGAGGCTTTGTGGCTGTCAAATCGGAACTTCAAAAAAGAGTTATGGATATTGATCCATCTCGTTTTCTTTGTGGCTCTAAAGTGAAATCAGATGTCCATTTGTTTTTCAAATGTCATTTTGCTAGGGCTTTCTGATTGGGTTGTCCATTTTCTTTGGATTTTTCCAAGTTTCAGGAGAACTCATTTTTTGAAGTCTAGCTACTTTTTGGGCTTCTATTAGTCACACAGATTTAGTAGGGGAGTGTTTACAATGGGTGGTTTATGGGTTGTGGCGGATTTGGAAGTGTAGAATTTAGAAACTAAATGTGTTTCAAAAATTATTTTACGGATCCTGTTGAAGCAATTCGTATCACTTGTTTGCAAGTTGAAGAATTTAATCGATCAGTACAGGTATGGATAATCATATTAGTTCTTCGGATAAACGGGTTTCAGATTTGGGTGGGGGCCTTTATATTACGATTCCCGAGGATACTCAGTGGAGGCTTGTGACTGACGCTGCTTACTGGAATGGCGTAGGAGGTTTGGGTTGGGTTCTGTTCCATCCAAATAATTCTATTTACTGTCTAGGTTATAAAAAGGTTATCCATGTTGAAAATTCTTTGATGGTTGAGGCTTTGGCTATTAGATCGGGATTAGAGTCGTGTGGTTTATCTGACGGGGCTCTCTCTGCATTCAGTCGGACTCTTTGGATCTCATTTCACAATTAAATAGTGGGTTGACCATTAACGCAATAATTGATACTATAGTTAAGGGTATTATTGTTGCTTGTTCTTCTTTTCTTTTTTCTAGAGATTTCAATATGCTTGCGCATCATCATGCGTATCTTACTCTTTAGGGCATGAGTAGGTTCATCGGGACTCCCTTCCTTTATGGGTGTCTGATTATTGTTTTAGATCTTGAGCTCTTTTATTTCTAGTTTTGGCTAGTACTCTTTTTCCTTCTCTAAGTTTTCCCCATTTGGGCTTTTTCTAGGAAAAATTTTAACGAGGCTAGTCTAAGGGTGTTTCTAGAATTTTCGCTGGTTGAGACTGCGCCTATGATGCTCCTTCTATTTTTTTGTCGGATGGTTTCAGTTAGATGATGAGGGTGCTAGGGAGGTGTCAGCCTAGTTGGGATATCCCGGTGCATCTACTGATTGCCTTCTCCATCTTGAGTATTTGCTTTTTACCCTGAGGTATGCCCTTGCTTTTTTGTAATCTCCGTTTGATCAATCGAAGATCTTTCCGTTGGGATGTTTTTTACACCCCTTTTCTTTGACCAAAAAAACTCTAGAATTTCATAATATCTAAAGTATCCTAATTTCTTTTTTATTAGTTATGAAATTTCTTAATTTCCAAGTTTTAATTTGTTTTTTCAAACTTTAGTTTCCTAATTCCCTTTTCAGTTTTAATTTAGTTTCCTAATTTAGCTTTTTAATTTTATTTTTTAAAACTTATAACAAATTTAAGACTTTTTTATGTTGGATATAAGTCGTCAAAAATAAATTTAGAAAACTAAAATTGTTAATAAAAATTAGAAAATTAAATTAAAAAAAAAGAGTTATGAAACTAAAATTTGAAAAAAGGTAAAACTAGGAAAATCAGAAAGTTTCATAATTAATACAATAAAATTAGAAAAATTAAGATATTAGGAAACCAAAAAAAGAGGTTAAGAAATTTGAAAATTTAGGAAACTAAGAAACTAAATTAAAACTTTTTAGAAATTAGGAAATAGATTAAAAAATTAAGAAAAGAAAAACTTTCCGAATTGCTTAAATTAGAGTCGTCCACTTCAGATTAATGATCAGAGTGTGACATTGCAAGAATGGGAAAGTTTGGTTTTTGGAAACTTGAAAGTCAATATATATCCACTATATTCCCACAAACTTCTTCATTCAACACACTGTGGAGCATGCGCGCTTAACTTGGCTGATAACAAATCTAATCTTTCATCACAGACGTATGATTTGTTCAGGTAAAGATTCTTATGTTCGACATAAAAAAATCTGCTTTTATTATTTAAATTACGCATATATGCTTTACCGTAGTTGATTGAGGATGAAAATAAAATTGAAGAAATGGAAACGCGCTTTAGTCATATATTCGATGAGTCGGATTTATAATTGCAAGAAAATTTTCAAAAACCATGACTACGTAAAAACACAATTGAAACTCGATGGAGAATTAAAGAAAATTTTATGTCAGTGGAAAAGAACAGAATGAAGAAGTTCGTGAGAATAGAGATCAGTGAGTAAATATTGATTTTCAAGTTTTCAAAAACCAAACTTTCCTAATTTCACGTAAAATTTCTTAATTTCTAAATTACTTGAAAATTAGTTTTTAAATTACTAAATCCAACAACATTATTGCAATTTCACTCTTCGATCATTTCCTATCTAAATAAGACGACTCTGATTTGGGCAATTAGAAAAGTTTTCATTTCTTAATTTTTACCTTTTTATTTTAATTTTAGTTTTCTAATTTCTGAAGTTTTTTCATTTTTAGTTTCCTAATTTCTTGAAGTTTCTAATTGTTTTTTAGTTTTAATTTCCTTTCATCTACTTCAAATAGGAAATGATCGGTGAGTAACGTTGCAATAATGTTATTGCATTTGAAATTTAAAAAAACTAAATTTCAAGTAATATAGAAATTAGGAAAGTTTGTGAGAAACCGAGAAAGTTTGGTTTTTAGAAACTTGATGATCTCTTTCCCAACTTGTTTATTCTATTCTCCTCCACCATAATCAAATTTTCTTTTATTCTATACTGAGTTTGAATTTTGTTTCTTCTCTACGTAAAGCTTGACAAAAGTTTATGAGAGACACCATCATGGTTTTCAAAAAAATTCTTGTAATTCTACATCACACTCATCAAAGAGATTTATGATTTCTTCAATTTTGTCTTATCCTAAATCAACGCACTGTCAAGTATGGATGCTTAATTTGAGTGATAACAAATCTAATTTTCTGCGTCGGATGTGTGACTCTTTACCCAACTACAACTTCAGGAGTTTTACTTTGGACGTAAAAAATTGGATTTGTTATTATCCAAATTTAACCATGCATGCTCAACAAAAAAGTTGATTGAGTGTGAAAAAAATCAAAGAAACTGAGACACGCCTAAATTATCTCTTTGATTAGTCAAATATAGAGAATGTTGGGATGATTATAGCGAAAATCGAGCTCCCAACTATGTACCGACTGCAGCGAATGGAGCTAGAGGAGCAAAATTAAGGGAGTGGGCAAGGGAGGAATGCCTTGAGAATGTTGACACAAAGAGACCTTCAATATTAAGAGGTTGTAATAAGTAGGAGGCATGATCAATCCCTTGAAAAGAAGATGCAAGGAAGAGGAAGCTGACACCAAGTCAAGGTCAGGAGCAAATTCTCAAACAATGTTATTCCCCTTTGATGATGCATGTGAAAATCATACTACACAAAACAAATAATGAATAGTGGTTACATCATCCTTCATCGATCAAGATACGACGAATGAAGTTCTAAAATTTTTTCATTATACTTTCAAGATACAAGGAATGAAGTTTGATAAGATATATGAACATTCACCAAATAAATCACAAAACATAACCTTACGAATAAGAATCTATTAATCACTCAGGATTATGATTGTTCTCTCTCTATATATATATTCTCACTATCTTTTAATATTGCATTACCTTTTGCGCGCTAAGCAAAATTGTCTTGAAGTGATGATTTGCGGCATAAAAGTTTGTGCCACCGTTCATTTAACACAACTAAATCGGTAAATTAACATATTACATCTCAAGTATTCACCACCTGAAAACCTGATGTGTCTTGACAGTCAAATTCGAAAAAGCCACAAATTAAACTTTCTATCCTCAAGCAAAGTCACAAGTAAACCTTTAGAATTAGTCTATAATAACCTTTGGGTCCCTACACCTGTATCATCAAATGGTTTCAAGTATTAATTATATCCACTTTATTGATGATTTCTCTAGTTTTACATGGATTTACCCCCTAAAAGCTATATCTAATGCATTGAAGGCCTTTATATTCTTTAAGAATACTGCTGAAAAATAACTTGAAATCCTAATCAAGTGTGTCTAACTGACTGGAGAGGAGAATACATGCCTTTCAAAATATTTCTAGACTTTCAAGGCATTGTTATATGAACCCTTTTCCACATATACATAATCAAAATAGCAAAGCTGAGAGAAAACACAAGCATCTCAATGATACAACCTTAATACTCCTCCATCAAGCCTCGACTACTCACACTACAACATACCTCATAAATAGAACGCGTAGCCCCACAACAAATGGACTCTCTTCTTACCAAAAACTCCATCATCAACTATCAAACTACTCATTCCTTAGAGTATTTGGATGTGGGTGATATCCCTATTTGAGAAGCTATAGCCAACACAAATTTTCCTTTAGGTTTGCCTTGTGTGTCTTTCTTGGCTACTCCTTATTACACAAAGGGTATCTTTGCAGACATCCATATAAAAGAATCAACACTTTAAGTAATGTGATCTTCAATGGATCCCTCTTTACTTTTAAATTTTTTTTTCTCACAAATACATCATCCAAGGCTGTTTTCTCTCTATATGTATATAAATTAATAATAAAAGTTCTAACAATGATATGTATTTAAAGCATCCAACATTTTGCATGAGAA
Source organism: Datisca glomerata (assembly GCA_003255025.1). Taxonomy (NCBI): domain Eukaryota; kingdom Viridiplantae; phylum Streptophyta; class Magnoliopsida; order Cucurbitales; family Datiscaceae; genus Datisca; species Datisca glomerata. Next base: position 975,011 of record QANY01007699.1, read on the forward strand.
GTCAATTTTGTCTTTACACTTTCAGTTTAGTCCTTTAAGTTTCAGATTTAAAGCAGATGGTCCTTGTCTAGTACATTCGTTTTGAATATTGGTGCTTTTTATATACATGATTTCATATACTACTGAAAAATAACAATTGTCCCCTTTAATAACATGTGCTCTTTGTAAACAGAAAAGTTAATTAAGTAGCTTTGTTATTTAGTTAGTTTTGTCTGTTTAGGGGTATTCTTGTCATTGGCTTTTATAGCCGATGAGAGTCTTCTTCTTTAAAAAGGTTTTATATCCTTTCTTTTCAAAATAATGAAGAATTCCTTTTATGCTTCAGTATTCTCTCTCAATTCTCTCCTTCCTCTCTTCTGCTTCTCTTCTTCATTCATAATGTTCTTGTTTTATTTCATGGTATCAGAGCCATCTGACTAGCGTCGATAAGCATGGCCGATCAAACTAGGAATCAACCTATCGAAAGTCTAGAAAATGAACAATCACGAATTGGCACCCAAACCAATTCACAAACCCTTTATTCTAATAGCTCACAATCCTGGCCTGTTTCTTCATCTTTTCAAGCCCAAGAAAATCAAGCCTATAATCTTCCCACTCAAATATGTTCAACCCCTATTCCAGAATCACCATTGCCTTCTCCAATTTTTCTGTTGTCAAATATTGGCAACCTAATATCGATTTGGTTGGATTCAATAGATATGTCCTGTGAAAATTTTAGATTTTCTCTATCCTAAAAGTCAATCTTATCTTCGTTTATGTTGATGGATCCAACAAGTGTCCACTAAGATTTCTCAAAAATGCTAATAGTGAAGACACGGAAATCAGAGACCCAAAGCATGATCAATGGATCACCCGAGATGAACCATTGATGACATTAATTAATGTGACCCTGTCCCCAACAGCCTTAACATATGTCGTTGGTTGCAAGATATCCAAAGAAATTTAGGATTCGATCGAAAGGAGGTACTCTTCAGTCTCAAGCACCAACATTGTTCAACTGAAGACTGATTTGCAAACCATGACCAAGAAAGCTACAGAAAGCATAGATGCATATATTCAAAGAATCATAGAGGTAAAAGATAAGCTTTCTACAATATATGTTCATATTGAGGATAAGGATGTGTTGATTTACACCATTAATGGGCTACCTAATGAGTATAATACTGTCAAAACTTCAATTCAAACTCGAGTTGAGCCAATCAATCTTAAAGAACTTCATGTTCTTCTCAAGATTGAAGAAAAATATTTAAAATCCCAACGTAAACAGCAAGACAATCTTCTTCAAAACACTGTCTTTCTTGCTTCTTTCAATAACTTTATAGGTTCAAATAGGGGATGATGCTTCAAGAACAATTCTAGAGGTAATAGAAACAATTTTGGTAGATCAAACTTTGGAAGGGGTCGATCACAAGGCTGGAATTCAGACAACTCAACGTCACCTTCAATTTTGGGAGCACCACCACAACAGAACTCAGGATCATTTAAGAAAAGTCCAAACTTTAGGTAAGATGGATTTGTTCCTACTGAGAATGGCAAGATTCAACGCCACATTTATCAAAATTTGGGTCACACTGCAGTCGACTGTTATCACATATTGAATTTTTCCTACCAAGCGAGAAGTCCTTCCTCAAATAATTCTACCATGACAGTAATGAATCAAGGTGCAAATCTTAATGATCCCCAGATATGGCTTACTGACACAGGGTACAACACCCACCTCACACCAGATTTAAACAGTATTCTTGCCATTTCTGAGTACCATGGTGAAGAAGGTGTGTCTATAGGCAATGGTTAGTCTATTCCTATAACTCGTATAAGTTCAAGCATCATTCACACCAAGACTAAATCTTTTCCTTTATCACAAGTCTTTTGTGTTCCACAACTCTCATCTAACCTTCCTTATGTTCATAAGTTTTGTTTAGATAATGATTGTCTATTATTTTTATGCTCTTCCTTTTTACAAACAGGAAAAATTCTGCATAAAGGGCCTTGTTTAAATGGCTTGTATCCCATACCTACCTCTCTTCCCAAGCCTTTTGCTTTTAATGGTTCAAAGAGCTTGAATCACCTATGGTATTTCAGACTCGGCCATCCATCTAGTAATGTTGTTACCAAATTTTCACTAAAGCGCACATTCCTTCTTCTGTTTCTGGTCATTCTATTTGTACTAGTTATGTTTTGAATAAAATGTCAATACTCCCTTTTACTTCTTCTGAATCTTGCTCTCATTCTGTGTTATCTTTAATTCATAGTGATGTGTGGGGTCCCTCTCCCATAACATCAACTGTAGGTCATAGATATTATGTGCTTTTCATTGATGATATATCTAAGTTTACATGGTTCTTTCTCATTCACAACAAATCTAATGTTTTTAGTATTTTTAAGATATTTAAATGCCTTATTAAGAATATGTTCTCAACAAAAATTAAGACTTTAAGAACAGATGGTGGTGGTGAGTACACAAGCCATATGTTTGAAGCTTTTCTTCAAGAAAATGGTATTACATCAAAAGACTTGCCCTTATACCCCTCACCAAAATGGCATTGCTGAGAGGAAGCGCATACATATTGTTGAAATAGGTTTAACTATGATTCACCATGATTCTATGCACTTAAATTATTGGAATTATGCATTTGCTATTGCATGTTTCTTAATTAATCAAAGGAAAAGTGTTGCCTCACAGAACATCTCACATTTTGACAAACTTTTCGGTAAGTCTCATAATTATAAGATGCTAAGGGTCTTTGAGTGTGCTTATTATCACTACGAGAAATATGGAATTCTACAATAGACAGAAAATCATGTGAAAAGTAATTCACAGGGTTCTCGCGGCGCCTGTGAAAGCCTCTCATATTAAAAGTTCACGTTTTTCGCAAGGCGCAATGCCTCCTGTGAAGAACCCTGTGGTCTCTTATTTTTTATAGGATTTTTTGACTCATGTAGAGCGTTGTTTAATAGGTTTTTCAGACCCTATTGAGTATATTCAAGAGGGTTTTTAATACTTGTGAATTAATTAGAGTTTCTAATACTTTTTGTGACATTTTATAAATGCTATTTTTTATAATCAATTTTCATGTTTACATGATTTACATATATATCCAGCACATTAAAAATTATATAACAACATCAATTAAACGTTTGATAACATTAATATTTTATTTCACTTCCACAAAGTACAATACGAAACAAACAAAATATCCAAAAGTATCATTACTAAGTCTAATCATCGACATATCATCATCATTTGTTCTAAAAAAACTAAAAGCATCAAAATGTTTCACAAAATACTACAAAATAACCTCAAAAGTTCACTAAAAAAATCATATAAAGACTAATGTCCAGGTTTTCAAACTTTGGACGCCCAATGTCAATAGCCTCAAGTCATTGTAGATCATGCATTATTTAAAGAACTTAGTTACCAACATTTAACTAAGTTAGCACATTAAAAATTGATGCTAGCTAATCAAGTTCATACTAATAACCAAATAAACATATAAATAGCATAAGTACTCACAAATTGTTGCAAAGATGTAAATAGCATAAGTACTCCCACTAGTCCATAGAAAAGAAATACAAAAGAGTTACAGTAAATAAGAAAACGAACTAACTACAAGTTAACTATTTCTTCACGGAATGTAGAAATAGATACATGTAGCCTCCAACATTTCTTCAGCATTCTAACTTGTGATTAAACTAAGTAGGTGTATAAAATGATCTGAAAGTCATTAGGTATCATGAACTCAATCTAAGCTCTCAATATCAGCATGTACAAGAGATTAAAACAAATTTTACTCGAGAAAAGGACACCTTACACTTTAACTTTTGATTGAGGTGCCAAATTGACATGCCAAATAGAATCAAACCATTATGAAATAGGGACTATCCTACAAAGGATATGATAAATTAATTGTAAAATCACAAAATAGTGAGCAGTGACAGGAAGCTAAGAGAGTGTACAGTATTACTCCAAACTCAGATTCAAGTTAACATCACTTCAGATTAAATTAGCCAAGTTAATATAATGTTATTGGCATTGAAACGAAGCAAATGTAACCTCCTAAAATGAAACATGTGCATTCAGACCGGAAATGACTCAACGGCATCATTTTTAGCAGATCCTTCACCCTTGGCAGATCATTTAGTATCACCCTGTAAGTTCAAAGATCTCCAAAGATGTTAACTAAATGATAATGAAATTGATAAAATTAAAGTTAGGTTTAGTTACCTCTGACTGTGTGATAAAGCATTATTAGAGTTGAGTTTGATACAATAGTGATTAAAAATTAATCATAATGAAATCATGCAATTGCTACAATCTTTCACAGCCGTGACAATGAAATTTAAGGTTTTAGGGTAAGCAAAAAATGTACTAACCTGTATAGCATATGAAATACACCACCACCTTAGTGTTGTGCATCTACGTTAGAAAAATAACATATAATAAAACATCATATGGAAAAGGAAATGAAAAATAGAACTTACGATCGACTGCCAACGTACTGAGATGCATCTACGAAAACCATCAGACAATAAAGATTTCAAATTAAGAAAAAAAGCAACAGAAAATAGGAACTAAAAAGAAGCATCTCTATAAAAACATGCTAGATGTTAAATCGACTAACCTAAAGCTTAAGAGAGAGGGGCTACAAAAAAGGCTATGGAACTGGTGTTAACTTGGTTCTGGAGGGACCAATTTTAGACCTCTCATCCACTCACAGAAACTCAAGCCATCAAAGTGAAGGAAACTGCTTTTCGGCTTTGTTCTTTGCTCAATTATCAAACTCTGAATCTGTGGGAACCCTGCCTCCTACAACCATTCAACTCATTTGATCAATCAACTAAAGATCATTAACTTAAGAATGGAATAAATATTTTAGCCATTCCTTTCCTACATGTTCATAGATGGATCCATGTGTGCTGGTATTAATCGAGATTACAATATATGACAATTTCATAACACTTTTAATTGCAACAATATTTGGAAACTCAATAAGTTCATACTTCTCAAAAATCATATCCTGCAGAGAAAAGGCAGCAAAAAGCCCAGACCCAGACAATCCAACTATGATGCATAAAAATGTACAAATACTCACTAATCAATCTAAAGGGTAAGGATAAACCAGATAAGGATAAAACTTACTGAACTGAAATACAGAGAACTGCAAACTTATAACCTAAATGCTAAAATTAAATTGAAAATGGAATTAAACTGAAGAAAATAAAAGCTTATCTGATTGATTTCTAGGTCAGAAGCATCAAATCTTTTGTTGTTGCATCTGAATCCTTACCCAACTTCTCAGTCTTCTTCCTCTCTAAATCTAATTGGGTTTTCTTCATCTTTTCTTGCTTCTTCTTGAAATTAATCATTACAATATATTTGTACCTCAGAAATTAGAAGCTTGATGCGTGTGAACAGAACATAACTAGATTACTTCTTCGTGAAGCTTCAATAGAAAACCTAACCCTTTTGTTCTTCAACGTGGCTGTGGTGATGGCCGGGGCTCTTTCATCTTCAAAGTTATGTTCTTCAACGAAAACTGGAGAACCAAAAAAATCTTCAACCTCACAAGCCTTAATTCCTTCCTTATTTTTGAATGGGGAAGACAAGCTAATTGAGAGAGAGAGAGAGACTAATTGACGCGACTCTACTCTCTTTTCTTCAATGAAGGCCCAACCCTAGGTTGTGGGTTTGTATGTTGGGAGGGAGAAGCTGTGAGAGAGAAGGATAATAGAGGGTTGGGGTAAGGTATTGCAAGGAAGAAGAAGGAGAGAGGTATGAGATTCACCATATAGGAAGACAAAGCCTAAAGAAAACTAAAACGAAGCCTCTCTAGCATCAAGAGTACCTAGAAGAGACCAAGAAGAAAACCAGATAGGAAAAAATGAAATTAAGACTCACCAGATTAGAAGACAAAGCCCGAAGAAAACCAAAACGAAGTCTTTCTCGTGTCAAGAGTACCCAGATGAAACCAATAAACGATAAAGAAGAAAGCGGTGGAAGTAGATCTGTGAAGAAAATGAAAATCAAAGACCCAGCAGATGGGAACTCGAACTCTCACCCTCGAGAAAGACTCACATCTTCGAGAGACTTGATTCTTCTTTATGAGAGAGAATAGGGTTTTGTTTGTGTTTTGAATTTTGAGAGAAAAGGCAAAATTTTAAGTCCCACTTTTAATTTTTAGTATCATTTTTTTTACGTTTTAACAAGATTTTTTATGAGGTTCAATTAAAATCTTGTTGCTTTATGTATTTTACATGAGATGTTTAAAACCTGTTGAATCTCATATGTGTTGTAGTGTACCAAAGTCTCAGACCCTACATGCAGAAAAAATTCTCTCCTAAGACCGTGCAATGTGTTTTCCTTGGCTATGCTATGGAACAAAAGGGATACCTCTGCTATGATAAGGTAAACAGTAAAATTTACATTTCTAGGCATGTTCTCTTTGATGAAGGTACATTTCCTTTTGCTACTACAGTTAATACTGGAAAGCAGGCTGCTAGTATTGATTCAGTGATTTCTACTCAGAATTATACTTCTTTTCTGCCCTTTTTGCAACTTGTTCAGAAACAATTTCATACGAACTACACTAGCCAATCTGTCAATTCTATTATGCATGATAGTCTTATGACTGCTTCTATTCACGATACTAGTATGCATACTGCACCTCCTACTGAGCTGTCTTTTATTATACATGCTACTGATTTCGAAACTTGTGCTGTTGATCTATCTCTTGTGATGCATATCAATGTTATACATGCTGAGCATAGTGTTTTGCTTAATGTTTTGGATTCTAGTTTGCATATTGCACCTCAAACTGATAGTACATTTAAAATGTACGATGCTCATTCTGAACATGCTGGACCTACTACTATTTTAGACTCTCATTCATTTCATGTAATCTCTACCGCATTAAGTATTGATTTACCTATTGATATACCTACCATTCCTATTTTTCAGCTTGTACAGTCTACACACCTTATGCAAACCAAATCTGGTAATTCTAAGAAAAAGGCTTTTGTTTCATCATGTTCTGTTTCTCCTCCTCAATACAGTGAACCATCCTCTGTCACTTCTGCTTATAAATTCATGCTTAGGTTAAAGCTATGAAAATCGAACATGATGCTCTCCTATCACAAAATATATTCAAGTCTTGTTCCCTTACCACCACATAAAAATCTTGTAGGTTGTAAATGGGTGTATAAGCTTAAATACAAACTTGATGGCTCTATTTCTAGACACAAAGCTAGGTTGCTTACTAAGGGCTACCACCAACCACCTGGATTGGATTATGGGAAGACCTTTAGTCCTGTTGTTAAGAAACCAACAATTAGAATCCTTTTTTCCTTAGCCGCCACCTGTAATTGGTCTTTGAAACAGTTAGATGTATAAAATGTCTTTTTGCATGGATCCCCATCTGAGGAAGTCTATATGACTTAACCTCAAGGTTTTGTTGAGAAATCTCATCCTGACTTTATCTGTACGTTGCATAAGTCTTTGTGTATGGCCTTAAACATATACCTAGAGCTTAGTTTGATATATTCACAAATTTTCTTACTTTTATTGATTTCATTGGCTCTCAAGCTGACACCTCTCTTTTTGTTCACTAGTTGTATGTGGATGACATTATCATTAGTGGCACTAGTCCTGATTATATTAACAAAATCATTAAACTTTTACAACATGAATTTGATATGCCTGACTTGAGAGATTTGAAATATTTTCTTGGTCTGGAAATAAGTAGGGATTCTAGTGGCATTTTTGTTCACCAACATAAGTATGCTAGAGATTTTTTATCCAAAGCTAGTATGCTTTCTGCCAAGGCTCGTCCACATCCCTGTTCTTCAAAGTCCCTTTTATATGGTCATATGGGCTCTTCCTTTTTTATGTTACTTTGTATAGAAGTATTGTGGGTTCCTTACAACATCTCACATTTACTAGACCTGTTATATGTTTTTCTGTTAATCGAGTGTGTCAATTTATACATTCACAAACTACATCACATTATGAAGCAGATAAAAGGACATTGAGATACATTCTGGGTACTATTGATCATGGCATTCTGTTTACACCTACTTCTCTTAATTTGCAAGCATTTTGTGACAGTGAGTTGGCTGAAGATCTTTCAGACAGGAGATCCACATCTAGTTTTGTCATATTCCTAGGGGACAATGTTATATCCTGGAGTGGTAAGAAGCAAACTACCGTGGCTCGTTCCTCCACAGAAGTTGAATACAAGTCCTTAGTCAAAATTGTAGCCGAGCTTTTCTGGTTGAGATAGATTTTGAAAGACTTCCATGTATTCCAAAAACAAGCTTCAGTCTTGTATTGTGATAATACCTCTGCTATCTCCATGGCCTCTAATCATACCCTACATGCACGTACCAAACATGTAAAGATAGATTATCATTTTGTTCGTGAAATGGTAGTTAAAAAAGACCTTGTAGTTAAACATATCCCCCCAAACCTTGAACTAGCTGACTTTTTTACTAAACCTCTCCCTTCTCCTCAATTTTTTTTATAAGGAACAAAGTTATCCTAAATCCCATGATGAGTTAGAGGGAGGGTGTAAACGGAGAAGTTAATTAAGTAGTTTTTTTATTAGTTAGTTTTATTTATTTAGAGGTATTCTTGTCATTGGCTTTTATAGCCGATGAGAGTCTTCTCCTTTAAAAATGTTTTGTATCCTTTCTTTCAGAATAATGAAGAATTCCTTTATGCTTCAGTCTTCTCTCTCAATTCTCTCCTTCCTCTCTTCTACTTCTCTTCTTCATTCTTATTGTTCTTGTTTTGTTTCACCCTCTCCCCTTTTAGAGTTGTAGTGGATCAAAAAAGGAAAAATAGAGATTAATGAAGAAGATCCCAACTTCATTTTTTCTTCTCGTCAATGAAGAGATCTACGAGTGGAGTATCAAACCTCATAATTATAGAGGAACAAAATCATCTATATGACCGTTTAGACGGAGAGTACTAGTCAATTCTCAATTATGTTACCAAAATGAAAAAAACTGGATAGTACTATCGATATATAAGTGTTATAAAAGAGATTTATTATAAATCTCCATTTAACTTGGAATAAATCGAAAGTTAAAAGGATTATCCTCATATGATTGATCATTTTATGTAGACATACATATAATCATAGTCATATATATAACTTATCCCTTTTATTTAAACCGTCTCTCTTCTTTTTCATATGGCACATATTATTTAGACCTCAATACACAAAAGTTCGATCACGATTTAGCATCTTCTCAATTCACATTTATTAAATTATAATATAAATTTGTCAAGAAAAATGAAATTCACAATACTTAAATAATTAATGTATCCCACTATTATTCCAAATTAACATATAACTCTATTTTATTTAAGATTTTAGGACATATGAATGGTCATATATTAATACGTAAGAGTAACCTAACTATATAATTATCATAATTTTTTTTCATATTGATTATGGATTATAAGTATACTAACTTTTTATTATCGTTTTATCGCCTATTGAACAATTAAATTTCAATCAAGAATCCTAATTCATTACAATTTAGTATAAAACAAAAACCAAAAACATTCCTAATAATTAACTACTTGACATGCATGGAGTGGTAGTGGTTCACGTAATAAAATGATCACTCCTTATCCATGTGTTCCACGATCAGAGAATGGACATCTCCGTACTCATAGACAACGGTCATTTCATACGTGGCGAGTCAGAAAGCTGAAACCTCCCACCTCCTCGTAAAGCCCGCGTACGTGCATGTAACGCAATAACTACCCAGTAGCAGTCTCCGTAATTTAATAAAATCTCAGGGTTCCTTTCCATAACTCCGTGTCACAGTTACCATCTCCAAATAAAAGGCGCCTTTCTCCTCTCTCCCTCTCTCTGTGAATTTTTTTTTCCAGTTTCGTTTTCCATTAAATTCGTTTATTGATTTCGGTTAAAAAAAACAGACACAATGTGTCGAATAAGCAACATAGTGGTCGGACTTTTAAACGCATGTTCCCTGGTAGTCGCCGTGGCAGCCATAGCCGTATCCATATACTTCCATATCCACGGCGGGACAGATTGTCAGAAGGTCCTTCAAAAACCTCTTCTAATCCTGGGGATATTCTTCTCCGTCGTGTCATTGCTCGGACTAATCGGATCGTGTTGTCGCATAAATTGGGTATTGTACACGTACCTGGCGGTTATGTTCATTTTGATAATAGGGCTGGTGGCGTTCACGGTGTTTGCGTTGCTTGTGACGAACAAAGGGATTGGACAGGCGGTGTCTGGGAGAGGTTATAAAGAGTATAGGATTGGGGACTACTCGCATTGGCTACAGCATTATGTGGTGAATGGGGAGAATTGGAATAAGGTTAGGAGTTGTTTGGCTGATTCACATATTTGTAAGAGTCTTGGTCACGATGTTCATCAGACTCAGGTTGATTTTTACAAGAAAAACTTGTCTCCCATGCAGGTACTTACTTTTAAAATAATCTTTATAATTATGCGTATTTTCGTTCTCCCTATTAAAATAGTTTTAATGGGAAAAATTCGGTTTATACGTGATTAGATCTTTTGCACGACATATAAACTCAAACGTGTATGAATCAATCACATTTATTGTGAGTACTGCTTCAAAACTATAGAAAGTTTTCTGCTTAATGCACATTGAGTACTAATAATTGATCATTTGTATACGTGTTCAGTCTGGTTGTTGTAAGCCACCTACATACTGTGGATTCGAGTACAAGAACGCGACGTTTTGGGTAGTTCCGAAAACCGGACCAGCAGTGCCAGATAGCGACTGCACAACATGGAGCAACAACCAAAGCACGCTATGCTACGACTGTAAGTCATGCAGAGGAGGAGTTTTAGCCAATATTAGGAAGGAATGGAGACATTTTGCCATATTCAACAGTTGTATTGTTGCCGTTATCACTCTCATCTACATCGTTGGCTGCTGCGCCACCCGGAACAATCGTTTTAGTTATAAGTACAATCGATACAGATCTGGCTATCCTTGAACTTTCTTTTTCCAAGATTTTCTTAGTTTGATTTTTTAATTATTAGACATTAATGTTTCATTAGGTACTTTAGCATTGTTATTTTTGTAATTATTAATGAATAGAACAACATTTGAATCTCTTCTTGTTTTGTTTTTATAAAAGAATTACAGCAACTGATTCAACATGCCTCTAGTCTACTACTCCACTATGCACATAAAGGCAAGTCATCCTCAACAGAGTAGAAAATACAAAACAAAAAAAAAAGTTTAATCAGAACCAGGAAGTAGCTTTTGCCCAGATCGTGAAGCAAAGCCGGTTGTACCAAAACGTGCAGGGATGACTCTGGACGGTGAGAGTACTTCTGCGAAAGAGAAATTATAAGAATCTGTTCCCAGCCGACTCTGCAACCACCCTCTCCTCCCGGAAAAACCATCCGCTACTATCCAACAGTTCTTAAAGCCAAGGCTTGTTAATGTTCTTGCTACTGTTTTGGCTGAGTCTGAGTAACTGCATCGCTCAAAAATACAATTTAAGAATCACAAATAATTTATGTATACTTCAATCAAGGCACACAGGCATGAAACTTATAGGCAAGATTATAATTTGACTCACGAATCTAGGATGACGATGCTTGAGCCTTTGTTGATTCTTTTGAGATATGAAATCTTCAGAGCTGCAATTTCAGCTTCTACTTTCTTCACATCTCGAACGAGTCCTTTCAACTTGCTTGGTAGTTCTTCCAAACTGAAGTATCAGAGGCACCAACAATAGTTAGATAGTGATTATAAAAGAAAAGAGGGGAGAAGATAGAAGGACATAGAGAAGTAACAACTACTCACGGAATTGAAATCATCCTGTTCTTAGCGCTCGACGGAAGGCGAGGAATACCGGTTTTGTCCTTGTCTTTCTCTGATCGTATATCAATCAGAAAGTGGTTTCTAGTGGATATTAGATCAAGGGTTTGAGCAGGCGTAAGTTCACCTACAAAAAAAATTCTTTAGCTACAGCTAGAGTTCATTATGAGTAAATTATCATGTAGTAGTTTCTCTTCAATGAAGCAAACATTCGAATATAGGAAAGGCAAAGTCACCTTTATAGCCCCGCAAACTAAAAGTGATGAGAGACCAGACCGGAGGCAGGAGAAGGTAAGCAAGAAATAAAGCTCCGGCAGCTTCAACAATTACGAGAGGATCTGCTGATGAGATGGTCTCAACAGTTGATGAAGCTACAGGCTTCGCTCCTTCAATCACCTTACCTGTTTGTTGTGCTGCATCAGCTACTGTCTACATTTAATCGAAACATTTGAGTTCAGGAGCACATGGGAAAATAAGTTCAAAGTCCAATGTTCAAAGCTAGAATCAATGTTTGAATTCCCAAGCATATTAGAAGTTCCTTTCAAATACGGAGTGAATTAACGAGTCTGCCTGAACACAAGTTAGCAATCCAATATATGGAAATGAAGAAGAATGTCAACTTATAATACAGAGGAGTTGCAAAATTGATATAAAGTAAATTATGTAGCCAATTATTAACTAGCTATCAAGCAGAAGTTGCAGATAACCATTTGAACTGAACCCATTGGACAAGCTAGCTCTTTTAATTTACAACAATACAATGCAATAGACATCATTTCTCATTTAGGCATCCTCTTTCTATGGACTAAAATTTCCCACTTAGTTACCTCGTTGTCAATTGTAGATTCAAATGTTAAGAGAAGAATTAATGAGGAATTGAAATCAGGTTATATCAAGAAACCTTGGCAGCACTGAGAACAGGCTGGGTATCAAAGCCAGAGCTCTGAATTGCCTCCTGAGCTTTCTTGGAAGCCTCAGAAATTGCCGGAGAAGCAATCTTCAGGGCCTCTCCTCCGACCTGCTTTACAACTGGCAGTGCTGCATCAACGCCGGGCTTCAAAGTACTCACCACAATATCTAGGACACGCTGTGCGGTATCAAAAAAACTCGATCCTGCTTCCTGAACCTGACCAATTGTTTTCTCCACCTGCCAATTCGGTAAACAAATAGCAATTTCGAGAATGGGTATCAAAAACTTCTTTATATCGTTTAGGAAGCACTTGTCTAGCTGATTATGATTAGAAATTGATAGATTTCTGCTTCAATGAACTAGAAAATGTCCATTCAATTTCTATACCATGAAATTAAAATAGGGGTATTCGGTGAATTAGAAGAAAAAAAATTATCTATCTCCACCTTTCCAGTTTAGAGCTACTCTCCAGTTTGATCTCTCGAACAGCAGAAACACTTGAAACGGACTTGCCAAGGAACCAATGCCATTGGAATATTCATAATATCTATAAATGTTTTCAATCTAAACACGCAGGATATTGAGAAGCTTACGTCGGTGAGAGAAGACACAATTTGGTCCTTATTGAGAGCCTTGGCTTCATAAGGAGGTGAGAAGAGGGTCAACAGAGAGATAGTGGCTGATGTTGGTAAAACCACGGAGCTGGGCCTCAACATGGCTTTGGAAGAATTAGTGGTTGTGGATGGAAGTGAAGGAGGAGGAAGGCTGTTCCTAGCGGAGGCTGAAGCTCGGATAGGCATCTTCATTGCCATTTTTGCCACCTCTCAGTGGCCGCACAAACAGAGTCACAGAGACAGAGTGGTGAGAGTGTCTGGTTGATGGATGGCAGAGGATTTTGTGATGAGAAATAAGTGGTAGGAAAGCAGAAAATTATTAGCCTGTTATACGAAAAAAAAGACTTATTTTCATTGGCCATTGCAATCCTACGTGGTATCCTTTTTGGTGGGATTTGGAATCCTATGTGGCATCATTGTGAATTCTCTGCACCATTTCTTGTATGAAGTGAAGGAGCAAAGTAGTACAATGCATCTTGTAAAATAGTACAAAGAACTCTCCTTTATTCAAAACAACCATCATCGTTAAAACATTTATATTCTTTGAATTACAGAAAACTTAAATTTCATTTACATAATTTAGAAAGCTCTGCTAAAGATTTCTGATACTCTTAAAGTTTAAAAACTCAATAATCTTCTATAGAATTTAACGTCCTGCCTAGAATTTTTTTATACACGTGATAATAGATTATGTTTTATTTTTTAAAATAGAAATTTCAGTTCTCATGATTTCTAGACAATTTTCCCCTCCCTCCCCACTTTAAAACAAACAAAAAAGGCCACTGCTATTCTATTTTAGACTTTTAGTAATGTCATTGAAATCAAAATTATTTTCTCTCTTTTTTATGTGTCAAGCAAGAGAAAATGATCAACATTCATCATGAAGGCTACATGTAGCTGGGCCCAACAGATTCCGTGGGCAGTGGGCAACAGAGTGGCTTCTGTAAATCAAACTATTAGGTTCATATCTGCCTGAGTGGGCGAAATTGGGCTAGAGCGAACCTCAGTAGTAAGAATCCAATTTGGGAGTAGATTTACTTTCAACTCTCAATTTTAAAAAAATTCAAAGTAATTTCATTAAATATATAAATTTTGAAAGTTAATTTAAGAAATAACAATTTTTTTTTCAAATTTTAGGTAGAGAGATATATTTCGTGTCACGTCATCAATCATTTATTGATAAAATTATAATTTGACGATTTTAACTTTGAATATATAGATTTCGTAATTTTATTTGATGAGTCTTTTTAATTAATTAAAAAAATCTGATAATTAATGATTTTTAATTCAAATGTTATTCCATTGATTTTTTTAATTAAATCAAATAATAATTAATGATCGATCATAGTTTATTTAATATTAGCTAAATTTATTAAAAAAATATTCTTTCAAATTAATGACATTATCAATCCATCTGATATACTCGAAAAATCATCAGTATATCAAATTTCGAATTTTGAACGGTTAAGGTAAATCAATATGTTTTTGTTAAACGGTTATGGTGAATCAAATTTCAAATCGGTATATCATCTGTATACATATAATATACCCAAAAAATCATCAAACACGCCATATATAGATTATATATTTCAAATTTCAAATTTTGAGCATTAATTACATCTTTAATTCAAGAATATTTCAAATCAGTATATCGTCTATATACCTCTGATATATCCCACACACCATGTATATATATATATATGATATTTTAAATTTTAAATTTTGAACATTAATTACATCGTTAATTTTAGAATCTTTCAAATCAGTATATCATCTATATAACTCTGATATACCCGAAAAATCATCAAACATACCATATATAGATTATGGTCATTTTAGTAAAAAATTATTGATAAATTAAGAAACCTACTATTTACCTAAAACTATTGAAAACTGTTATTTCTTAAAACAACCTTAAAAACTTGTCTGTTCTACAAAAATTTTCAAAAATTTAAACCAAACTTTAATCTTACACATACGCCTCAAATGAGACATTTTGTCCAAAAATCTTAACAAACATTCACACCCACAAAATTTTGCCTGTCAATAAACTTCCCTACCCAAAATACCACATCGTTTCTCTCGTCTTCTCTTCTCATTCCTTATCCTCATATGACGTCAAAGCTTTAAAGTATGAAGCTCAAATATTTCTTATAGATATGATTATTCGTGTTCTTTAACTTCAGCTTCATCTGAATCCATTTGAATGTTATTCCCATTGAACCATTTTCTTTTACCTCATTCATCATTCACGTTCATGTTGGATCCTTAATCCAACATTGAATTTATATGTAAATAATTATGTGTTGCAAACTGTCAAATTAAGTTAAATCCAATTAAAAGTGATCAATAATGTTTTAGATAATTGATGTTTTAATGTGTCTGATAGATTGTGGGCCCTTAAACGTGTAGAGATTTTAAGATAATTTCTATTTTTATGATGGCCTAAAATAGAAATACCAAAAAATAAATTATCTATAAGTGGTTATGGTTCTCAGATCACACGATAACGGGAAACCATTATATTCTCCTTAATATCTCATTGTTAGAGAGAAAACTGAGAGACTTGATCAAAGGGGACTTTCGGATAAAAAATCATGTAGATCTGGAAGGCCAACTGCTCGGCTCTAAACAACGATCTATTGTCATGAATTCAGGTACGCTTCCACTCTATATTGATTTAATTTTTGGTGTGTTCAACATGATATCTTGAAATTTTATTGAGATACAGTTTATACTGAAATGAATTTTGAACTGTTCCATCTCAAAAAGCTACATTTCATTCACACTAATAGACCCTTTGAAATATGAGGTAAATCTTTTTGTCTTCGTCCTAAATTCAACTGAAATTTTTGATGACTTTGTTGGAGAAAATATAGGAATGGCAAATAAGTTGTTGTTTCTTCTTCTTCTTTTCATTTGCCCTTCAATTGAAGAAGAATGATGAGAATAGAGTTACATCAGCAAAGGGTTCATTGCATATTATAGTTTGGTCGGTTCTAAGGTCAAAGGCTAAGAGGATTCAGGAGAGCACTTAATTGGTTGATTCAAAAAAATGTTGCTTAATCTAGTAGGAGTATTCCAAGAAGGCCAAGGTAGTGTACTTTCCTAATTTGAGCTACTTTCTTATTTATAAAGGAGAAAGACTATTATTCTAATTTGGGTTACTTTTATATTTATGAAGAAGAAGACTACACTCATATTTTGTGCTACTTTCTTATTTATAAAGGAAAATAACACTTTACTATTGCGCATATTTCTTTATTATTCCTAATTTTTGTTTACAATTAGTTTCTTATTTTTGCTACATTAGGAGCTAGCATAAAGCTAGTTTCCTGTTCGTATTAGTTTCTTTTCCTTATTTAGTTTTCTATTTGTTAGTTTCTTATACTATTATATAACCTCGTAAAATTGTAATTATGATTCAGTTTTGTGATATAATAATATAAGGTTTTTTATTTGATTCTTCAAATAATTTTTTTTTGAATTTATCAAGAATCCTTCTTATGGTATTTAAATTAGATTTATCAGTCACGATTCTTATATTTAGTGTTGAGTGTGACGTCTTTCAATTTTCTTATACCTTCAGTTTATACTTCTCAAAGTATTTACTTCGTTTATAAATCTAAAATTAAAACAATCCTAAAACTCTAAATTGATAGTGGGTCGTCTCACTTTTATTCGTGAGGCTCACATTTCTTGATTAAGAAGAAAATGAGACATCTCAACTCTAACTAGAATTTGGGAAGGGAGGTGTAATTGACAGATGGTTTTTTGTGGGTCTCATGTATCTCTTATTGTCCATTTAATGGTGGATGTGAACGTTTGTTACGATTTTTACATGAAGGTTAGATGAAATATTTCATTTGAAACGTTTGGGTAAGTCTAATTAAGGTCTAGTTTAAAATAGAGTCGAGAGAGTATGTTTTTCCATTCATAATTTGGAAGATTATAGCTGTTTATAAATCGTAACTAATTCGTAATTTTGAACCAACTCTATTTTAAAGAATATATGCTTGGTGACTGGTGAGGGGACGAGACTTGGCGCTATTAAAAGAACATTTGTTAATAATGAATTATCTCTAGAGAAGACACGTGATTATTATTGGGTTTATGTCTTTAACCACACCTAACTTAATTAATTGAAAATTTTGTTTGTACTTTCTACTAACTTTTTTTTTACCAAAGATGGATTAACATTAAAACACCATTTATTTTGAAATGCACTCCAAATTTGTCTCAATGTTCAATTAAATAATTACTCACAATTGCATAAATAATAAACATACAACTTTACCCCATCTTTCTGTTAGTACTGCATGCAAAGAAATAGAAAACTGTAGTTAATCAAACAAAATGATGATTCGAATCCAGTGCGAAAATTTTCTCCTTCAGATAAATTTACCCCATCTCAGGTGCTCAAGGTGTTGAGTAATGGTCTTCTAGGATAAGATGTATCTTTCCTTCTTACAAAAGTAGCACTCCAATCGATAGAAACCGACGAACGTAAGTTTATCTTGTAATCGCATACAACATACCCAAATGTAAGAAAGTGCAAATGTGTAGGAAAATTTTGTTGTTAAAACTTTACAACAAGTAACCACTATATATAAGTTGGTTCGTGGATATTCGAACCAACATTTGATTGCTTTTGGCAATGTTTTGAAGAGATGTGAAAGATGAAGAGGTATAAGCCAAATATCACGTCTTTCCAATAATTATAAGAACATTTGTTGAAACTACAAGATTAACCTCGTACCATGCCGAACTAACTAGCAGTGGCAGGATAATCTCTTGTTCAAATTTCTTATCTAAGTTAATTCGGTAACTTTTGAGATAATTTTTTTCATTCATTACCTAATGATTTTGACAACGTGCTATTTCAATTTATATTTCATAAAATGTATAATATGTTTGCATTCGATCCTACTAATATCAGAGTATGAGTACCATTAGATGAATTCAAAGTTGTCAAACTACCATTTCTCCAACAATCCCCCACATGAATGAAAAAATAGCTTCCACAAACATGCAAATGAAAATGTAGACACTTGTGCGATTACAAATGAAAATCAACTACCTCGGGATAAGTAGTCATAGACTTTGAGTGTCAATTATACGAGCATATTTCAATTGTGATATGCTATAACTGGTGTTGGGAGAAAGAGATAGACTTACATCTACTGTTGTTTTCACTGAAATTATATTATTCTTCTTGAACTTATCAAGTAATTTCTCAATATAATGTGTTTGAGATAGTATGAATCCTTCAGATGTTCTAGAAACCTTGATTCCTAAAATAACCTTTGTGATACTCATGTTCTTCATCTTAAATCTACTAGTTAATAATTGTTCAGTAGTTTTTATAACACTGATATTACTACCAATAATTAGCATATTATCAACATATAGACAAACAATGACATACCCTGCTTGAGTGTTCTTAAAGTATACGTATTTGTCACACTCGTTAATTTTAAACCCATTTGACAACATAACTTTGTCAAATTTATCGTGCCATTAGTTTGGTGCTTGTTTCAATCCATAGAAAAACTTAATTAGTCTATAGACTTTTCTCTCTTGTCTAGGAACAATGAATCCTTCTAGTTGTTCTATGTATATTTTTTCATCTAATTCACCATTTAAGAAAGCAGTCTTAATGTCCATTTGATGTATTTCTAGACTGTTTAATGCTGCAATGGCAATTAACATATGAATAAGTGTCAAAATAATCCAAGCATTCTCGTTGCTTGCATCATTTAGTCATAAGTATTGCTTTATACTTATCGATTGATCTATATGCCTTCATTTTCTTTTTGAAAATCCACTTACACCATAATGGTTTATTTCCTGTTGGAAGTTCAACCAGTTTCCAGGTGTGATTTTGTATGATAGATTCAATTTCATTATTAACAACTTCTTTCCAATATGAAGCTTCAGGAGATGCCATTGCCTATGTAAAACTTTGAGGTTCATTTTCTATTAAAAAGGTCAGAAAGTTAGGCCCAAATGACTTGGATGTCTTTATCCTTTTACTATGTCTAGGCTCATCCTCATTTATGGAACCTTGACTGTTATTAGACGTAGTATCGCGAGATCTCTTTAATGAACTTGATTCACTTGGCATGTTATATGGAAATATATTCTCAAAGAATGAGGCATTCTTTGATTCTATTGTTATGTTAACATGCACATCCGAAATCTCTGATTTATGAAAAAGAAACATATACGAACTACTGTTATCTACATAGCGAATAAATACGCAGTCAATAGTTTTAGGTCCTATCTTAACCTGTTTAGGTTTAGGAATGACGATCTTAGCTAAGCACCCCTACACTTTAAAATAATTAAAAGTAGAAGGTTGACCCTTCCATACTTCATATGGAATTATGTGGGTCTTCTTATAAGAAATTTTTGTGAACGTGACAAAATACTTCAAAGATCCGAAGTTTTCACTCAGATTTCTAAAGTGGGAGAAAACTGTAGAGGGGCTAATAATTATATTATGGATTTCTCAAACAATTGATTACAAGTTCATATCCACTGCCTCATTCTTCATCATGGTCATTCGTTCGTCTCGTAAGGTTTTTCCAGAAGCTCTAGGGGTTAAGATAAGGAGATCCCATGTTTTATTTGCTGCTTATTTTAGTTATGGACTCTTTCAACCATTTCATGTTTAAGATCTCCTCCAGTTATGGCCGAACATTACATTCCAACCGAACCTCATACAAGGCGGAATAAGGCCGAATCCACAAAGGTCGAAAGGCCAAATCTCAAACTCAGACTTAGTCAATATGATTGAGAAATAATAATACAGAATGACATACGGTAGTGTCTTAAGACCAAAATAAATCACAAATAGGAGGAAGATATATGAAGCCTTCATTAAAAAAGAAACTAATGATCTTTTCATATCCGCATTTAATGAAAGACTCTCCATTTTTCATAATTAATAAAATAACTCTTCGTATTCGGACATGAATGCTGAATTATCTATATAAAAGTAAGCAAATTCTCAAAGAGGTATGGTATTGAAAACATTCAGAGTTCTCTACGTTTTTCCTTTCATTCACTTTACTGTCTTAAGATCCGGAGTGTATTAGGTTAGACACCACACTGGCGTCAAGCCAATATCTTCACGTTCATTTTTCTCTTATGTTCATCAGACGACATTTAAAGGAACACGTAGCAGAATCATCGATAGTAGATTTCTAACATTCACATGAATCAATTCCTTCTTTCCTAAATTAATTTTCAGGCTTGAAACTGCTTCGAACAGAATAAGGATACACCAAAGATGAAGTAGGTCATTTCTATTAATTTCACAAAGAATGACCGTGTCATCGGCAAATAGTAAATTATACAACACTACAACTTAGAGCAAAAACCCTTATTGATTAAAGAGTTAAGAAGAAAATCCCAATTTACATGGTCATGAGCTTTCTCAATGTTCAATTACAATCAACCCCTTGTAGCCTGACTTCGATCTATAATCTGCATTCATCAGCTATCAAGACTGCATCTAAGATCTTTTTACCCACCATAAAAATCATGTTTGTTCTCCGATACGACTTTGTGAATAACACTCTTCAATCTACCAACAATAACTTTGGTAAAAAAATTGTTAAAGTTGTTGACCAGGCTTATGGCCGAAAGTCTCTAGTCAACTCAATCCCTAATTGATTGATCATTTATAACATTGATTACTCAATTCAAGTAATTTCCATTGTGTTATAATCCTTTGATTTCTATTTTTTTCCATTGTGTTATAATCCTTTTATTTCTATTTTTTAAAATATTTTTGCTTTATGAGATGAGTGCCAAATCAAGCTTACACCCGTGTGTGAGAGTGTTTTATATATCTTACTCTATAATAAAAGAGAGAATTTTGATAGAGTGTGTGATTTTTTGTTGACGGATTTGCCTTTCTAAATCTAAAGTTTCTTTTCTTTGCATTAGGGGCGTAGGAGTCATTTTGGTAGTTAAAAAGATTGACCGAATTCAAAATGTAGGATCGCTTTGATCTGGGTTGTTTATTTAATCGTTATGATAGATCTGAGCCATTTAAGACTTTTAATCTGAGTCGTTGATTGAGTCATATATATACCTCTTTTTCTTTAGTCTTAGGGTTTTTTCTCATCTCATATCCTTCTTCTCTCCTTCTGCTCCCTTCGAGTAAGGTGTTTGGTCTAGGATTTCTTAGTCTTCTATAGTTGATTTTTCACAGGTGTGGGATGCAGCTTTGGTCTTCTTCTCCTTCTTCTCTCTTCAGCAATGATGTTAGGTTTTTTTGGTCTGTTTGACAGCGATTATTTCAGAACATGTGAGATTTTTTGCATCATTTTTTGTTTATTATGTCCTCTGAAATTATGATTTTTTGTCTACTTGACAGCTATTATTTCAGAATTTTTCTTATCTTGTTCGGCGGCGAGCTCAGACTGACGAATTGTTGTTTTTTTCTTTATTTGTTTGGCTGGTTGCGGTTGATTTTTGTTTTCTTGGGTAATAGCAAACTTAGTTTTGAGGCTTTGTATTACGGCTATTATAGATCAGAACAGAGGTAAGTTTAGTTCGGTTTATCTTTCTCCTTTTCATCTTATCTTTTTGTGTTTTCTCAGTCAAAATAAACGGTTGTATATCTGATCTGGTGGTGGTCCACGTGCCTTCACATTTGTGATTCTATTATGGAAGTGCATGGAGAGAGGATTGATAAAGTACTTTTTACCACCTCTAGTTTATATATATTTCAAATAAAAAACATCAATGTGAATTAATTCTAGAGGTTTGGTAGTTCTTTCTATTGATCTAAAAGATATTCTTGTCATCTTTGATTCCACACATCTCACATTTATGATTATTATTAATTTCAAACTTAGATACTAAGTCTAAATTGATTAACCTATTTAACGTTTTATAATTTACATGGCCTAGTCTAGCATGCCCTAAGTTAGAGGACTCAACCATATAAGCAGAAGAAGAAATATTATTATTATTATTAATAAGTTGTGGTACAATAGTTATTACATTTAATTTAAAAATTCCATCACACAAATATCCTTTTCCCACATACATATCATTCTCAGTGAGGACAAATTTATCAGATACAAAGACCGACTTAAAACCATTTTTGCTCAAAAGAGATCTAGACACTAAGTTTTTCTGAATATCTGGCACATGAAGAACGTTATGGAGAGTGATTTCTTTGCCAAATGTCATTTTAAGTACCACATTCCTTGTCCTTCAATCTTTGATCTTGAAGAGTTTCTCATATACAAATGTTCTCCGCCTTTTGCTTGCGCGTACGTAGAAAACATTTCCTTGTTAGCACAAATATGACAAGTAGCTCCAGTGACTACCCATCATTCCTTAGTATTTGCAACAAGATTGCATTCGGAAACCATAGCAGAAACGTCAATGTCGGATACGCCATTTGAAATATGGTCAATTTCAGTGACATTGGCTTGAGCATTTTTTTTCTTGAAGTTCTTAGGCTTTCGACACTCCTTCGAGCGGTGTCATTGTCTTCCACAGTTGTAGCACTTGCATTTGAACTTCTTTCCATTGTTATAACCTTGACCTGGACCAACATTCAAAATCTTTCTCTTTTTGTTCGGTTCTTGTTCATCCTCCACTATATTGACTTTTGATACCATGAGGTGGCTCCCAAGTTTATTTTTAGACTTTTGATTGTCTTCTTCAATTCTCAAACAGACTATCAGCTCTTCAAGTTTCATTGCTTTACATTTGTGCTTGAGATAATTTTTGAAATCTTTCCAAGACGATGGTAATTTTTCAATTATCGCTGCTACTTGAAATGATTCGTTAAGAGACATATTCTCAGCATGTATCTCATAAAAAATGACTCGAAGTTATTGAACTTGGCTAATTACAATCTTTGAATTGATCATGTTGTATTATAAAAATTGACCGACAATATATTTCATTGCACCAGCATCTTCAGTTTTATACTTCTTGTCCAAAGACTCCCAAAGTTCTTTCGCTGACTTTACCGCACTGTAGACATTTATACAGTGTATTATCAAGTCCGTTGAGTATATAATTTTTACAGAGAAAGTCAGAATGCTTCCAAGCATCCACAGCAGTAACTTTCTCTTTGTTAGTTTCTCATTCTTTAAGAACATGAGCATCTTCAATGAGAAGTATAACCAAGTTCAAAGTGGTGAGATAAAACAATATTTTCTATTGCCATCGTTTAAAATCTACACCTCTAAATTTTTCTGATTTTTCCCCATGATTTACACCAATAGTAGAGACAGAGATAAGAGTGCTAGATGTAGTCATTTCTGTTACGAAAACAGAATAAATATTGAATATTGGAAAACTAAACCAATACAGAATAAAACATGCACTTTTTAGAGTATTAAATCCGTCTTAAGATTGTTAGTACATGCATGCAAAGAAATAGAAAACTTAAAGATTTTGTAGTTAATCAAATAAAATGATGATCCGAACCCAGTACGAAAACTGTCTCCTTAAGATGAATTTACCCCCTCACAAGTGCCCAAGGTGTTGAGTAATCATCTCTCAGAATATGCCGGATCTTTCATTCCTAGAGAAGTAGCACTCCAATCGATAGGAACCGGCAAACATAACTTTGTCTTGTAGTCACACACAACATACCCAAATGCAAGAGAGAGTATGAAAATGTGTAGGGAAATTTTGTTGTTAAAACTTTGCAACAAGTAACCACTATATATAAATTGGTTCATGGCCATTCGAATCAACATTTGGTTACTTTTGATAATGTTTTGAAGAGATGTGAAAGATGAAGAGGTATAAGCCAAATATCATGTCTTTCTAATAATTATAAAAACATTTGTCAAAACTCCAAGATTAACCCACACCGTATTGTACCATGCCGAACTGACTAGCGGTGACGGGATAACCTCTTGTTCAAATTTCTTATCAAAGTTAATTCTATAACTTTTGAAACAATTTTTTTTCATTCATGACCTAATGATTTTGACAACATGTTATCTCACGTTACTTTTCATAAGATATATAAGTGTTTACACTCGGTCCCACTAATAACATAGTATGGATACCATTCACTGAGTTCAAAGTTATCAAACTACCATTTTCTCCGAGACTTTCTCTTCAAAAGAAAATTGATTTCTTAAGAAGGAAGAGAGTACTGATCAGACCCACTACATGAATTCACTTTTAACATTGGAATCAAACTCTTTTTGAAACAAGACCCACGCAAATCAAAAGGCAAGCTTAATAATCATCTTTAATGCTTAATACATAAAAACCAGTTAAAGTTTTCCCTTTCTCCCCTTTCCATGTTGTCTTCCACTCATGCATGCACTAAACCACCTCACCTGACTTTTTCTTACAGAATACAAATTATTACTCCCAAGTCCCAAGTATATAAATATGTCTAAATGGGTGTGTTTTGGTTTGAAGCAGAGCACATGGAAGGAGCAACAACACCACCATCGGTAGTATATCAGCAGCAACAGCCAGGGGAGACATTAGGCAACCCTGAAGCTGGACAAAGCAGTAATGGTTGGCATTCATCTGGTTCAATTGGCCCATTCTTTGCAGTGATATCTGTTCTAACAGTTCTGGCAATTATTTCATGTGTGGTGGGAAGAATTTGTACTCGCAGAGAGAGAGAATCAAATCCATTAGAGAATGTTAATAAGAAGAGAGACTGTTTCAGATGGGTGAAGCGCAATTGGCAGAAGAGGTGTGATGTTGAGGTTGGATCAAAGATAATGGCTGACTCTGGGAATGATAGTAAGCTTAAAGATGGAGATGTTCAGCAAATTGCTTAGTACGTAGCTTTTGTAAAATTTTGTTTGCAAAATATTTCTCAAGTTCTAGTAGTTTCGGATAAGTATTTTAGGCTTTTGAATGACATATTTTCTTTGCTATTAAGGGCTAATAGGTTTTTTTGGTATTGGATTATTTTGTCAAATTAATACTCATATATGTGTATTTTTCTTTTTCTTAACTTTTTTTTTTATTTTAAGCTTGGGGAGGGAATAGTGAATACAATGGATTCAACTCATAAACGTTGCTTAATCATCAGTTCAGATCATTTGGCTAAAATTTTGAATTTCTCTCATATTAATTCCTAAAGTAACTTGTCACCTAATCCGCGCAAACAATTGGCAATTGGTGTTTTGATTAAAAGTAAGTGGTAACTTTCACTTATTATTGTAGCCAATTAAAAGAATCTATCACAAGGATTGCCTACCTGTATTGGATTTTGGTTACTCCACAGCTTTGAGTTTAGGGAATAAAACCTTCTGATGAAGTTGAAGAGTGAGTAATATAATCAATACTATTGTTAATATAAAAAAGGCAGTATAATAAACAAATTCAAAACGGGCATCGGAATCTAATTGATCATTTCTTTAATAGTTTGGAAACAAACCCAACTCAATCCAGCTGTTTTGAGTATGATTTGACTGTCACACCATGATACACCAGGAAGGATCGGGTTTCTATACCATTGGGATTAAATGTTAAAAAAAATTATTTTTTTCTCAAATAATATTTCACAAAATCTGGATCGTTCTGATCTGATCAAACGATCACAGATCATAAAACTATCTTGTTTGTCGTTGATAACCAACGACAGACAAACTCAATCTCACTAGGAAAATGTAGGATAGACCATAGAAAAGCATAATAATTTCTGATTTTCAGTATTTATAATCATGTATTTAAAAATATGTTGTTTAATGTAATTTCAAATAATCCGCTGAACTATACATTTAATTGGAGGTAAAATGGAAAAGTGAAAGACTTTAGACTCATTTTTACATAACTTATCAAACATTCGTAAGAGTAGTTCTAAACGAATTAAAATACGTACAAAGTATCAATTCATCAACTGATATTATAATTATTAATAAATTAATGTTTCTTCATATACTAAAAAAATAATTTGACAATAATTGTTTAAAATTAGTAAACACCACAAGCATGATTGCAAGTCAAAACTTTTACTAAATATGAGCTTCCACGAAACCTCGTAGAAAACAACGCATCTCATTTGCCTGGTGTGCTCGACAAAATTAAATCCACCGTCACGCGCTATTCAGTTCTAATGCATCCCTATCCCTCACAAACAACTCCCAACCCCAATCCATTAACAGACTATAACACCCATCCCTCACTTTCCACCTCTTCTTCCCCTGCTTCAACATCTAAAATCTAATCTTTTTTCCTCCTCCGCCATCACCACCGCCGCCTCACTGGTCTCCTCCAACCCACATTGTGACTTCTTCGTTAGAATCTTGGGTTCTTTATTTTTCATTTTAATGTTTTGTTTTTTCTTTGGGTGCCTTTTTTGTAATTGTTCTATGTAAATATGGCTGCACTTGGTGCTGAACAACGTGATGAATTAAGGTCGATATTCCAAAGGTTTGATATGGATTCCGATGGAAGCCTAACCATTTTAGAGCTAGCAGCGCTGCTAAGATCATTAGGACTCAAGCCCTCAGGGGATCAAATCCATGAGCTCTTAGCCACCATGGATTCAAACGGAAACGGGTCTGTTGAATTTGATGAATTGGTCAATGCCATTATGCCTGACGTGAAAGAAGACATTCTGATCAATCAAACTCAGCTTTTGGAAGTTTTTCGATCGTTTGACAGAGATGGGAATGGTTATATTACAGCAGCTGAGCTAGCTGGGTCAATGGCGAAAATGGGTCAGCCATTATCGTATAGGGAGCTTACCGATATGATCAGAGAGGCTGATACCGATGGTGATGGTGTTATTAGCTTCAATGAATTTGCATCTGTTATGGCAAAATCTGCCTCTGAGTTTTTAGGCCTTGCTTTGTCTTGACGAAGTCTTATAATAAAATGTTTTAATTCTTTGATGGTATGTTAAGTTTTTTCAATGGTAACATATTCATCTTCTTTCTCTTTCTTTCTAGTATTCATTATATTATTCATGACTTCCTTTTCCTTCTTTTAGTGCTGGATATTTTGGGTTCATTTCCTGAGAAGCTATTCTGTAAGTTATTCTCTGTTTTGAGTTTTGCCAAAAATTTGGGAATTTGTATATGATCTCTCTCTCTCTCTCTCTCTCTCTCTCTCTCTCTCTCTCGTCGTTGGCAAATACATAGTAAACATGCCAGAAAGGATGAGGTAAATTTACCAAAAAAACATAGCACTATTTTATTTCCAAAATGTATTTATGACTTTAGCTTCTAAAGTATGCATACAGAATATACATAGAAAGAGTTAAGTTGGCACCGTCCATCATGGTTTTCGAAGCATTTGAGAGGCACAGGATGGTGAAAATGAAATATTTCTCCATATCTTAATTATACACATGGAGAGAAAAAAAATATAATAATTACTATGTCTACAATTGTATACAATGCATGAAAAAATGATGACCATATTATTTTGATATGGTCAGGTTGCTGCCGAAACAGAGTCATGCAAATAATTTGCAGGATGGATTTCTTTCTTGATAAGCAGAACAACCAAGTGATATCTCCCTCTCTGAATTCGATATATACACAGAGATGAAACTTCGATCGGTAAATTTTAAACCTCCGTACGGAAAGAATCTGATTAATGGACCAACTACTAAGCCTTTTCTTCAAAACGTCTGGATGCTTCAAAACGAGCGGTGAAACCAACCGTCGTGTGTCGCAAGGATCTCTGCCGTACCATTTGACAATACTCAGGGTCATCAGATTGACCATCTGTTCTTATCCATTGAATCATCTGATGGTACATTGGGAAAAAGCGCATTTGGATAGACGAATAGGCGAAATATGGAACAAGTGAAGTGATCAGGACGAGCAGCGTGATGATCCAATAAAACGGAGCAGGAGCACAGGCTTCAATGAAGACCTGATAGGCAGTTGTTGATAGATTTGGTTCCAAAGCTCCATAAGCTAAGAGGAACAAATACCAGAATACGATGCTGCCCCAGATGAAGAGATGTTGTATATATGTGAAGTAATTGATGGATAGTGCCATCTGGCAGTTAACGACCCAAACGATGCAGGTGTACATGGTGGCTCCGAGTATTTCCAGTTCGACAACTTCCCCACCATTGCGGAAAGCTTGATGCTCCATTGCTCGAATGCAGAAGAAGAAGATTATGACAGAACTTAGTACCCCATTTAATGCCCACCCGAGAATTCGGAGCCAGCTAAATAAGATATTCTGTACGCCTTCTTGGTATAACAGCGGGAACTGTAACATCAAAACGATAAGGCACTAAATGTCAACAAAGGGCATGTCAATAGTAACAAATAGGTTTTTACTTGTAAAAAGATGGGATCAAATGAATTTACCTTGAGACAAAATCGGGAAGAGACATCCTGATCAAGTACTCCCAAGGCAATCACGGGAAGAGATGTAAAGAAGACATTGTATAGCGATAGGAACCAATCATTGTATGCAGTTTGGCCTGAAAACGATGCATACGCTTCGTAGAAGAAGAGAGTGAAGCCAAAAACAACGTTCTTGTAGAAGAAGTAGCAAATCTGCCAAAAAACAAAAGGAATAAGTATTCGCATTCAGTCTATTTTGTTTTGAGCTAAAATCAGACAGTTGCATGAATATAATCCTCTCTTGTTTCATGTTTAGTTTTACCAACTTTAGAAGCTTACCATTGTTGAGATTCTCCTATAGCACCAATGTCCATGCACAAGTAGTAAACGCTCCAGAAATCGAAATTGCGCAATTGCAATGTCACTTGACATGACAGCCTGGATTTAAGGAACATGATCAGATGAGAAAAAATATAACTAAAAATTTGTGAAAGATGGATCACTTGAAACTTCAAAGATGATTACAAGTGTGTGAAATATGTTTAGTGTTTACCTGCATTCCTTCAACACCACTAATACCAATCCCAATATCTGCTTCTTGAAGCATTCCAACGTCATTTGCCCCGTCACCAATTGCCAGAGTGGTGTGGCCTGTTTTAATCTTAACAAGTCTTGTAACCTGTTTTAACGTTGGAACAGGGATTAAACATTTTCAACAGAAAAGGAAGAAAATCATGAACTGATTGATTAAAAAGGAAACTTACAAGGGCTTTCTGTTTAGGAGATGAACGGCAGCATATAACTGATGCACAACCAATGGCAAGTTCTAAAAAGAGGTCCTTCACATCATCCTCCAAAGCATAGGTGAGTGATTTTCCATCAATAATTAAAGCCAATGCCTCTGTGTTTGCATTCGACGAGGTGAGCAATGCCTTTGCCTCGCTTATTTGCTGTGTCACACTTGCCTTGAATGCCTGAAAAAACAGCAAGGTGATTTGACAGTTGTTACTATTATAATCATCATTAATTGTCATTAACATCCAGTGCCAGAGAAAACCGGAAAATTACAGCTTACCGTAGCAAGAGCAGACTTGTCCTCCATCTTCTCTAGTGCTCTAATTTCTGGAGTTTCAGATGAGATAATAATTTGCTTCATTCCTTGTCTAAGTAAACTACAAGCAAAGCTGAAGTCCAAAAGGGGGAGTTTGAGTATTAGAAAACTCGACTTCCACATTAATTAGAGTCCAAAAGAAGATGATAATAAATTCAAGAGCTTTACCCAATGTTAATGGCCGTTTCCATTTTATCCCCGGTCAAAACCCATATTTTAATGCCAGCCTGTGCAAGCTTGTCAATGCATTCAGGTACCTATCCAGGCAAGAAAGTTAGAACTTTTGTTTTCCCCTCAAATCATATAGCATATACTTCAAAAGAAACGTTCAATTCACTTTCATCTAGAAAAACGAAGAATTAAAGACCAAAACCTAAGAATTAAAACATACCCCATTTTGAAGTTTGTCTTCAACTGCAGTAGCACCAAGAAGAATCAAATCCTTCTCGATTTTTTCTGACAGCTCATCGATTATTTCCTCACGATCTGCACTCACAGAGTTCTTGGCCTTGATGAATTCCTCGTGAAAGTTGTCGTATTCCTCTCCATCAAGTTCACGATAAGCTAGGACCAGCGTTCTTAAACCAGCATCAGCATATTCATTAATATGCTCTTTAGTCTTCTGTTCAAATTCCCTTCCATTTTTTGCAAGTCTTTCAAACATGACACTGTCAGCACCTTTACAAAGTAGTAGAAGTTTTCCATTGTCGTCTTTTACAATAACGGACATCCGTTTTCTCGAACTATTAAATTCCAAAATATCCAAAAGCTGAAAAGACCTTTCGAATTTTTTACCAGCGACGGCATCTAGCTCGCGAAGTGAAATGCTCGTTTGAGTTCTTCCATAGAATTCAAAACCAAGTTCTCTCGCTGCAATCACGAAAGCTGCCTCATCAGGAGATTCAGCTTCATATGAAACCCTTCCGGTTTCCTCATCAACTTCTGGGATTGCAGTATGGCAAACAGCCAGTAGTTGTAGAAACTTCTGGATTACATCCGCACGAGGCTCATTTACCCATTTACCCTTCATGATTCTTTCATCAACAAAATTAAACCCTTTAACAAACGGCCTTTCATCTGTCAAGTCTGCAGCACCACTGCCCTCTTCTTCTGCTGCCAAATTAGGCAAAAGTGACCCCTTTTCCCTCGCAAGAGCTCTCTCAACCTCAGTAACTCCTTGGCCATAAGCAGTTCCTGCTATAGAACACTTGATAAACTCCATCGAATTGCAAGTCAATGTCCCCGTTTTATCAGAAAGTATAGTGTCAACCTGGCCAAGTTCTTCGTTCAAATTCGAGGTACGAGCTCGTGCTGGCTTATCAGTTTCCTCATAGTACATAAGCTGATCACTGTTGATGAAAGCACTCTGAAGCACCTTGACTATCTCTATAGACACATACAAGGAAATGGGAATTAAATAGCTATACAACATTATGGCAGTCAAAAATTGTAAAATTGCAGCAACTGGAGCTTGTGTTGGGTCGTAGTATATCGTGGCATCATCAGGCCTAAGGTACCATCGTTTCATTCGTCCGTTTTCTATGTCTTGTCTCGTTGCAACTCCAAAGACAACCGAGCCGATGAAAGACATTAAGACCAAAACAGCAAACAAGAAGTAAACTATTTTATCCATCCTTTTCTCAATCTTGCTTCTCTTCGAAGGAGGATCAGTTGAATTTTGAATAACCTTTGTATCATGACCGGTAAATATCACCACTCCGTAAATAAAGTCCGTGTTTCGTAGTTTTGAGTCCCTAAGGAGTAGCTGCTGAGGACTTAGCGGGTACTGTTGTTCTTCGAGCTCCATCGTGCCAACAAATGTGTACAAATTGGCATTCGGATCCTCACATTTTATTATAGCCTTGAAATTTTGGAAGCTTGAGTCTTCATGTAAGTTTGAGGTTGGTTCTAGCGCTTGTTTTAGTTTCAAATTCGTTTCTCCATCGAGGTTCATGGTCTCCACATAGCAAATTGCTTCCTCGTAACTTGAGGAAAGTAAGATGAGATCAGCAGGAAAGAACTCATCTTTCTCTACTTTAACTACATCCCCAACCTTCAAATCCATCCATTTCGTATCATCGAAATTTCCGTCCCCGTAATGCACCTTAACCTTTCTGTTGTTCATTTCAACATCCTGTTTTACAAATTTATCATTAACAAACATTACAATAAAATATGCCTTTCTCTATGTGGTAAAATTTAGCAGGAAGAACACAATCTAATATTTCTAAGCTGTAAGTAACTAAAAACAGACTAAAACCAGTAAATCTAAGCTGGAACAAGTTAAGCAAAGTTACCTGTTTTGCTCTCTTCCAATCTTCAATGGCCTCTTTTCCCATTGTGACTCCAACCACCACAACTAGCGGAAGAACATTGCTGAACGGGGAGTAGGGGGAGAGAGGCGTGAAGGATAAGAAAGCACAAATGAGGAAATACAGATTGGCTACTCGTCTGAATTGCTCAAACAACGCTTTGGGGACGAAAGACGCGATGGTATACTTAGACGTCTTTACGTAATTGCCTCCATAATTCGTAAGACTTGCATCAAAACCGTCAGGGTCATTGCAGTATACTATCCTGGAGAAGCCAGGACCTCCAATTAGTGAATGCTCACTCTTGAACGATGCTTTTCCACATTGAAACTCGTGGATTCGTCTATGCTGCTTCTTTCTTCTACCTCTTGCCATATTCAACAACTACAATATTCTCTCCCAAGAATTCCTTCACAACTCCAAACAGCCAAAATCTTATCAATTCTGCAAACTATAGATGATTCAACCCTTTGAATCAGATTCCCCAAAGACTGAAATCCCAAAAGCTACACTATCCCTATGAACAACTAGTTGCTCCAAAAATTTCAGCCAAACACTAATAAATAACAACAGGGAATAAATGAATGTTTTGATAGGTAGGGAGAAGGGAAAAGAAACCAAAAGAGAAGAGATGGAAAGAAACTTTGAGGAGCAGATCCTTGAAAGGGTTTAAAGAGGAAGGAATGAATCAACAACCAAACTAAAACCAGAAGAAATAGAACTCAGTTCTGATCCCGAAATAAGATTCCTCTAAATAAAGTCCCTTGGACGTGAAGGACGAAGTCAATAATGGAAAAACCAGAAGATGCTTCTAAAACAGGGGAGTGACTCGTCAACAAAGACCTGCTCAAGTTTCGCCCCTTTGTTTAAGTTGGAATTTAAGAAGCTATTAGCTATGTACCTGACTAAAGCATCTCAGTTTTGACTATTCACCGCATGCAAAAGACTTGGGAAAAAACTTATGGGTTTTTACCAGAAGGCAAAAAGAATCGATCGAACAAAGCCAACTCAGAAAATGAAAGTTTGAAAACTCCCATCTATCAATGTCAACGGCTAAATAACCAAAAACGTGATATATAGAGGGAAAGTTTTCGGAGATTGGACCAAGCTTTTTAGAAAGTCAATAAAAGGTTTCTGTGAAGATTTAGAGAATGACAAAACTCACTCGGAGTTGAAATTTGAATCAGCGACTGAGAAAATCCATTATTGGCATTCTGGGTCTGGTTCTTTCAGCTTCCATGAAGCTTCATAGAGAGATAAGGAATGAAAATTCGACATGAGGGTCTTTGGTGAATTGAAAAATAATTGAACGTTAGAAGGTGGTTTGGTTTAAGCTAACAATTTTTAATTTGTGAATATACTAACAGTTGGAGCTTTCCTGGCAAAAAAATAAAGCTAAAATATCGAAAGTTTTTGTTATCGGAACAGTTTTTAAAATTCAGTTGAGAGAGAGAGAGAAGAGAAACAGAGATCCAGAGAATATTATTTTACATTACAAACAAGAGATGTGATGGAGAGGATGAGGCTGCGTCGGAAAAGGGTCAAACTGGACCATTCACATGCACTAAATATTTGTTTAATCAATGTTTATCTTTTAATTGAACTAGTTTTTAATTAAATTTTTGTGTTTCTTTCGTTTAAGGGTCTTGTTATTAGTTGCTAGGCACTGTAATTATATGATAATATATAACTTATATATGTCATAATTAAAAAATATATTAATAAGAATAATAAGTTGAATTGCTGATGGGTATCATGACGTTTATATTTTTCTTTCTTTAATCAATCGTGAGACTCATTGTGGAATTTGACCAGTCAATAATACCGTAAAAATTATTAAATTTAATAAAAATGAGAGAATCTAATTGATTTAGTTATTATATTCTAAGTATAATTATTAAGATTAAGAGATATATATAATTACATGTTTCGAATTTTACTTGTCAGTACAATGCAATTATAATGACAAAATTAATATTAAATCATTACCCTTTTCTCTAAATTTTTAAATGTTTTTGTCTTGTTCCAACCCACCATTTATTGTGTATTTCTAATCATATATATTTTAACGTTTTTTTCAAAAATTAAAAAATTAGATGTTATTTTAGGAAGAACGTACTTAAAATTGTACACAAAATAGCAATATAGAATTTTTAAGTCAATTACAATGACAAAATTGTACTAAATCATTACTTTTTTCTCAATATTTTGTGTTTTTGTCTTGTCCCAACCACCATTTTCTTGTCTATTTCTTGAATAATATTTTTAATCAGCTTGATAGGGAGACACCATTTTTTAGTTAAAAATCTATACAAAAACAATAAATATCGTATTTTCCAAATAAGTTTGTTAAAATTTCATAGAAGTTTGTTGGTCAAAAAAGTCAACAACAACATGAAATTTGTATCACCCTTTTGGTTTGAGTGGTCAAAAAAACAAAATGCTATTTTTGAGTTCAATTTGAATTTTGCATACCAAACTCTTATATTAAAACTCTTATATTATTCATGTTTACCTTCTAGTCTTATAAGCACTTTTCCTTGGTGGTTGCCTCTTTTGACTTTCGGGTGAGCTTTTTTTCACGCATTTTTTTTAATTTTGAATTTTTGAATTTAAGATTAGAATTTAGATTTAAGACTTAGATTTAAGGTTTGAATTATAATATTTATTATAAATTTTAATTATGGTAGATTAAATTATTTGAACTAAGTCAGATTAGATAAATTTACTATAACAGTCTCTTATTAAATAATATTATATAAGTTTTATCTTTGGCATTAGTAAATCAGGGTGTGCATGTGTCTTGAAATATTTGTCTCGTCCCGAACCGAGTGGGATAGGACGGGACACTCACTCTTGACGGGACAGAATGGGATAAATTTTCTTCTCCCGTTTGGGACACGGGGCAACTTGAAAAAAATCATCCCGTCCCAATAATTTTATAAATAGCATAAATTTTTAAATTTTTTTTAATTTTAACCTTTAATCTTTTTTAACATTAAACCTTTTTTTAACATTAAACGAATTAAACCTTTCGTCCCGTCCTATCCCGTCCCAAACCAATTTTTGTCCTCAATGCAAGATGGGCGTGACAAAAAGTCCAAAAACTCATCATGTCCGTCTCGTGCACACCCCTATGAGTAAGTTTATCTTTTCTTTTCAAATCTAAAATTGTCTAAATTTAATATTACAAATTAGAACCTTTTAGTTGAATTTAAAAACTTATTACTTTCAAAAATAAGTAAACGTTAAATTTGGTTACAACTTCAAATACTTTGTATTTATAATATAAATCTAGTAAGTAAGCATTCACCCCTTACACACTTTTCTCCGTTAATATTTTAATTGCTAAAAATAATTTAGTTTGACGTTACATTTTAGAAAAAGATATGTTATAATATTACTAGACACTTGAAATCTTTTTGGCACTATATTTAAGAACATGCTAAACTAACTATTAACTAAAGAACGTAAGTTTAACATAATCGTTTTCAAATTTTGCACATCGTGGACCATATAAACGTAATTTTTGGTTTAGATTCTCTCTCATAATTCATAAAAAAAGTTTTATTAAATAAATAAAAATGTTTTTCAATATCTCAGATCTATAAACCTGATTTCTCCTCTTATTCTTAATATTCTATGCGAAACAGGATCTCAATCCCCTGAATATTAGGACTAACTGAATCATTACCCAACTTTTTTAATCCTTCTTTCCATTCTTAGGTGTGGATGGAGGTAGTTTTTTTTTTCTTTTTGCTTTTTTAGACAGATTACACTGAACCTTAGTCTTCGAGTAGTCGCACTTTATTCTAAATTTTTTAAATCAACACTTTTAGTATCTAAATTTTCACTTTTAAGAACACATTAGTCTAGATTATTTAACATTTTTTTACAATTATTAATGAAAACATGCATATGACATGCATATACTCATGAGATTAGCGTAAAACTACCACGTGTCATTGTATTTTAGGTAATTTTATCCTTTTCACCATCGCTTGTG
Source organism: Datisca glomerata (assembly GCA_003255025.1). NCBI lineage: Eukaryota > Viridiplantae > Streptophyta > Magnoliopsida > Cucurbitales > Datiscaceae > Datisca > Datisca glomerata. The sequence continues at coordinate 1,011,098 of QANY01007699.1, forward strand.
AATGAGACAATAAACGGGAGAAATGCTTTAAAAATGACGTTGATATAGTCTCTTTCACGAGCATCTCATAATAATTGAACGTGTGTGTCATACGTTTATTTTCATTAATGATTTTAACATAATGTTGTATTTTAATCGTGCGTGCTTAAAAACGAAAGGTTAGCTAAGTACGAAAGTATTGTTAATTCTCAAACATATAAGGCCTAAAGTGTAGTTACCGAAAAGTTCGAAAAGTTAGAGGTTTAGTTTTATTTATCTTTTTTTATGCAAATTCTAAGACTCGAATGAGGAAGACGAGAGAAGGAAGACCACCACCAAACTAGGTTAGCCTCCGTTGGCTGGATGGAGGTATTGTTGGTAATGTAATTTTAATGCATGGGCGTACGTGTTGTTTTTGTGGTAAAGCTTTAAAACCATACGTTACCCCACTCTCTCTAATTAATAGAAACCTACAATATTATTGGATTGGTCATTGTCAGACTTTTCTTTTGGGGTTTGCAATATTTCTACAAAACAAAGTTTTACCAAAATTATCATTATGATCAAAAGCTATGTCTTTCACATGAGAAACTTCTATATATTTTTGTAATAAATTCTAGAACATTGAACTGTTTTGTCAATGTGGTTGTCAATAGCTAAAATAATAATGGGAAACTTAGTTTAAACAACTTAATTTGTTGATTTTTGTTGTTATTTTTTAATTAAGGTAAATATTAATTAGAAAAATGAGATACAGACCAGAGAACTATTATGTTAACTTTTGTTGTAGATAAATTTTCTTCTTTTATTTTTTTACATCTTTTAACTATCATCATCTTTTCTCATTATTCAATTCATAGTCCTATTGACATGCAAAAGTTGCTTAAAATATAAGTTGACATATATTCTGTTATGCAAATATTAATTATTTATCCTAAGTAAAGATGGTTCATTAATAATAATTAAAAAATAATTTGTTTATCATATTACAAACTCTTACACTCCAAAAAATTCAGGGTTTGAAAAATAAAAATAAAAAATAAATTAGGTGCATATAGGCATCTCCCCCTCTGTGTGGGTGATGATCAAATATCCGATTTCTTTTAAAGATTTTTTAAAAATGTCTTTTGGTTAACATGGGAGAAAAAGGAGGTGATTAAATTAGAGAATTTAGTCAAAATATCACATTCACCTGGCACCATCTCAATTTGACTCGGATTAGTATGGCTTAAAGGTTACGGTTATGGATGAATCATGAAAGGTAATATGCCTTTTTTTCTACGAACTTTAATACGTAGCTACGTGGTGAACAAATAAAGCATTAATGAGCACTGCTATAAAATTGAGCTTTAATGACAGTCATAAATTTTTTTTATAACAAGTTTGTTGAACTTCTCATAGAAAAAAAGTTTTTGAGTATATGATATTTTATTTTTTGAGTTACATGACCGTGTTTAAAAGAGTTGTCATCAAATATTTATCTACTATGACAACTATTTTTTAGGCTGTCATAAAAAAATTTTGTTTTCTTAACATGCAGGCTTGATACCCATATTTCGTTTTAATTATAAAAAAGTCATCCATATAATGCTCAAATTTCTCAGAACCCTATCATTCCCTCTCATCTTTCTCATCTCTTAAACAATCACTCTCATCTTTCTCATCTCTTAAACAATCACTCTCATCTTTTTCAACCCTTAAACTCTCTCTCTCTCTCTCTCTCTCTCTCTCTATCGTTAATTATCAGTAGAGAAGATGCTTCCACTCTCATTTGCTGCAATGGTGAAGAAAAATAAAGCTAGGGTTTCTGAAGAGAAATCAGCAGAAGAACGATGGTTCGAGGTGGGTTTTGTCCCTCTGATGTTTGCAGTTTTGAATTTCACGGTGACCAACTTAAGGTAAGGGTTTCGGTTTTTGTTCCTTTTGTTTAAAAGTCTTTTTGATTTCAGGTTCCGAGATGTGGAGGAACTTGTTCGTCTAGTTAGGCTTGCTATAGAGGCCATAAGCCGTTCAGGATCCGACAATGCTAGAGATGTAAGTCAATCATGTATACAGTGTATTTTATTTATTTATTTATCCAGATCAACATTGAGATAGGGGAAAAAGATGTTTACCCATATATGTACGACCTGACTTGATAATGATTATCAAATAATCAAGTTGTTGTTGTTCTCAGGTTTATAGTCATCTGAATCTTGATAATGATTATCAAATAATTTTTTTTCAAATAAATTTTCAATATAATTTGAAGGTTGCCTTATAAAAATTTCTTCCGAGCTTCTTATGTTTTAATGTGTATAATAACAATTTTGTGCTACATTCCTATTTTGGTGGGGTTGTTGCTTACAATCATATTTTAAGCTGAGAAATTTGCAATGATAGGTAGCGTCATGATTGGTTCGCTGTTCTAGGGAACTTAATATGAAATTTTCATGTAGAGGGCAGAGAAGCTTGAGCTTGACATTTGCAATAAATTAGCTGGGGTAGACAGGAAATTGAAAAGTGACGATAGTAATTCTATAAAGAAAAATGCGGCGGCTAGATCTCCAGGTTTTCTCCCTGCACTTTACTGTATCTATCGGATTCTCAACCATAAGAATGAACATAAACAAGATAGAACAAAACTAAAGTAAATGACATTTTCCATTGAGCAGGGTTACCCAAAAAAACAGGGCCAACAACATTAATTCCCTTAAAGCCTCACTTTGTATGTCACGTTACTCCCTAAATTTTAAATTGCCTCATTTTGATATCCCAATTATCATGATTTTCTAGTTGTCTTGATAGCTCAAACGATTAACCTTGTAAATTTTTGAACTTGGTAGGCACAAGATCCTTATTGTCTTTTATATTCTGATTTCCTTATGTGACATTAGCATTTTTAGCTAGTCGTTTATGTTTGAGGCTCAAGTTGTTGTAGTACTCACCATAACAGATGGTTACTGCTTCTTTATTTAACTAAATGAAGTTAGCATAATGATTATTTCAGATGGACCTGTTCACAAGTAAACTACTGTATGATCTACTTTTCTGAAGTATATATTAGCTAGCTTAACAACTTTTTCATCTCATAGTTAGTTGTTCTGTGCAGAGTATATTAGGATCATGGGTCACCATGCTAGGAGATACATTGATTTAAAAGTAATGTATTTTGGGAGAAGGTGGATATCATTTTCCTCATCCTCTATCACCTTTATGTAAATGTTAAAGAAATACTAGTTTAGATCTTAGTGATAGCTATGTATTTTGGGAGAAGTTGTATATTTTTTTACTCGTCCACTATTAACTTATGTAAAAGTTCAACAAATACTAGTTTAGAAGGATCTTCTACATCTTGAAGAGGCAGTGTGGCAGATAATTTTACTTTTGGCTTTGTAAAGGACTTTAGTTACTGAACGTTTTCTTTTTTATTACAAATTTTGATTGAAATGATGCTTGTATAAAGTGGTTTTTTTCTCTTTCTATTTAATATGATCAAAATACTCATCCACCATGCCTCATTTTTCTTATTTAATCATTTGCTATTCCTGTGATTCTTTTACATTTCTTTATTATTGATTGCCCTTCTTTTAAAAATTCATGATGTGTGGATAGTCTCAATATTTTTTTCACTTCTGAATGACATTTTTTCTTCAAATTGTAACTTATTGAAACAATAGTAACAATTCTAATAATACTGATCATTGTCATTGTGTTTTAGATTTAATATTGTGCATCATATATAATGTTTGACTAAAAAATATATTCCTGCTAAAAACTATTGTCTACCATTAATACTATAGTTTTTGTAGTTGCGATTATAATCTTGACTTTATAATTATTGTTAAACAAATGATAGCGTATTATTTCTTTGTCTAAGTGGTCTATAAAGCATTTGGAATAACGATAAGCAGACTATCTTAGACCTTTGTTGTTTTTTTATTAGTGTGAACTGGTTAGCAGCTTGTAAAGAGTGATTTGAGTTTTGGTGGGGGATTCTTTTGGTTTTGATTGGATTGCTCATCCCTCGAACTTTGCAATTATCTCTTTCTTTTAATATAATTCATTTCTTATCCAAAAAAATCTTTGACCTTTGTTGGTTACACTATTCTTATGAAGCAAGTCGTAGTCTATTGCACTTTTTGTTCCACAATACTTGAAATTATTGACAAATTCCAAACTTGTCTTGAGCGTCAAGCTTGAAGGCATGATAGTACTTTAACTTGAACATAACCATTTTTCTCTTATGTGCATTCTTTTATCCCCCCCCCCCCTCTAATTTTTATAATACACCCCATTTATTGTGTCTTAACATAATGGTACTGATTTTTAAAATTATTTAAGTCCTAATAATGTTGTCCCTACAAATAGGTTCTATGGTTTTGCTTCAGAGGCACAGATGGAACCAACAGTTGAGGTATCTCATTTTTCATCGTAAAATTCTTGTCAAATTATGTTATAGGTTGTATAAACTAGTAATACGCAAGACTGTCAGTTGATATGCTAGGTTTGCTTCTTTCTTTTCCTTTAATAGATAAACTATGTTTGGTTAATAACATATTTAAAATAACGAGAAGGCAATGCTTCTAGTTGGTGACAAGAAGGACTAACATTATTCAAGATGTGGGATTTGGGTGCTTCTAGTAAGAAGAAAAAAGTGCGCTAGTTCTTTTTCGGATTTTGCTACTTTATGGTTGCTTTGGCATGAAAGAAATGGAAGGATTTTTGAAGATTCTACTTCCAGAGACAGTCTTATGGAAGAGAGTGATTTTGAAGCATGAGAAGATAAATATTTTGAATCCTCGAGTAAGTAGATGCAATTGAAAGCTTATCTATCCACTTGAAAGATCAAACTCTTATGTGATAATGGTTGTTTTTTTTCAGAGTAGGTTACATCAATACTAGTTGTAGTTTGTTTTGATTAGCTTAGTTGAAATTTTTTTAATTGTCTTTGAAATTATTTATTAGCTTGTTGTGTTCAATAAGAGTTTCTCCACCTTTTACACCTTCTGCACTTCCACTACTGTCATGGGAAGGTGGGTTTTTACCTTTCCATGGCAGTTTTTTTTAAATGGCCCTTTAATGATGGAGATTCCCCGTCATTAAAGATGTATTTGCGACACCTACAATGGCGGGCATTCCCCGTCACTAAAGGTTTTTTGTGATAAGTTTAATGATGGGGATTCACCGTCATCAAAAGTGTTTCGGCGACACATTTTGATGACTGTTTTTGGTAAACTGAGTTAAGATGACAGTCTGATAAATGACAGTCTGATAAATGACAGTCGCATCCCCATCATTAAAGACTTTTGATGACGGGTATTCACCGTCATCTAAGCCTCATTTTGTAGTAGTGGAGAAATAATAATTAAAGCTAATCTTTAAACTTTAGGATCAATATATGTAAATTGTAAATTGCCTAATTATTTTAAGAGTAATTTTACACTAACGAAGTAATTGATCAAGTTTTAGTAATGTGACAATCATGCATATGTTAATTTATCAAATTATTTTAGTGAGTCATTAAACATCAATCTATAAATTTTGCATCACTTGGTCAATTAAAATTTGACCAGCTATTTGTTCATCCTAGAATTATTCTTAACCTAGTTATTCACTCATAGTCTTGGGTTCATTATATTAATTCGTCAATCACTATTTGAGTTAGTATAATTTAATTGAGCATTTATTATATTAATGCTTAATTGGTTATTTATTTTTTTATCAATAAAGTAATTATATTATAAACAAAAGAACTCGTTAGGTTGTACATCTGTGAAATAAAAAAATGAGTCCAGATGTTAAAAAATCCGGTCTTATGAATCGGGTCTAGAGTAAAGAGCCACTCTTTACAAGAAAGAATAAAGGAATTGAAAACATAGACACAATGAGCATGAGCGTCATCAAATATGCGTTTGTTTCTCTCACGGTGAATGGTCCAGATAGACATATAGGGGTCATTTGGTATAAGATTGTAAGTAAATGATTTTCGAAATAAGATTACTGGAATATGATTGCGGAAATGTATATGCCTGAAAAGTTAAGATTACTTTATTTGTTAACACTTGAGAATGTTCTGATTTAATGGTGAGTGTTAGATTACTTTGTTTGTTTTGATGTAATAGGCAAGTGAATGTTTTAGGCATTATTACCAAATTATAATTTTACCCTTGGACTAAAAAATGCTTATGAATAATAATTACTTAATTTATAATAAGATGAACAACACAAGTAATAACAAAAATGTAGATTATACCCATGGATTTTTTCGTATATACTTATTAATTTTTCGATCAAACCCTTATGTTATGATACCTTGTGTATATTTTCATCAAATATTGTCCATACAATTGAATTAATACCGCTCCAAGTGTATTAATATGGTATAAAATTTACAATATAAGATAATAATTCTAATAAAAAAATCACCCATGATTTTCAACTCTATAATCAATATTATAGTACTAAAATAAATTTCTATCAAATTTCAATCATGATAATAAGTAAAATTCAATTTATAGTTAGTCTAATATCAAAGCATGTAAACATAATATATTTTATAAAATATTAATATTATCGAGTAAAACTTGCAAAACAAACTCCTTTTTGAAAGGCGCAAGAAGAGCAAAGTAATAATGAGTATGATCATGATCTTTCACAATCAACTTTCCTGCTAGTACCTTCTCAGCATCTGTTAGTCCATATATTTTCATTATTTCATCAAATATCAGGGAAACTCTATCAGCACTATCAACTTCATGTTGAAAACACTTTACCAACTTGCTTATATTGTCATTTATGTTTGAGAAGAATGTCTCAAAATATTTGACCGTGTTAGTCAGTGTCTCGACCAATATATCATCATATCTAGCCATCTTCTTGGATTTTTTTTGTTGGTACAAAGGTTGAAGGAATTTGAGAAGCAGATGCTGAAGAAAAATTTGGAGTTTGACAAGTAGAGTCAGTAACATCTGCTTCTACAAATCTCATTGCAGGGTCTGGTACATAAAAGTCATCATCTTTCCAATTAAAGCCATACTCTTGTTCTATAGCATCAACCATATCTGTAGGACCTTCAGCACCAAGTCCAGAAGCTCGATCTTTTCCAAACACCGACCCCAAACCATCAAAATGCCGAAAAGGCTTGTTCAGCATGTCTTTTACATTTGGATGGCTCTGCAATGTATATCATTCAGAAAACAATTTATTAACCCATAGTTATCATTCAGAAAGCAGAACCAAAAAATAAGTTATCACCCCCCCCCCCAAACAATATAAATAGAACTAACAAACAAGTTATATACACTTATATGCATTTAGAAAACACCATATGAACCAACATTTATCATTCAAAAAACATCATATTAACAAACAAGTTATCAACGCCCCCAACAATATAAATAGAACTAAAAAATAAGTTATATATGCTTATATGCATTCAGAAAATACCATATTAACCAACAGTTATCATTCAGAAAATATCATATTAACAAACAGAACTAACAAACAAGTTATCAAAAAACAACATATTAACCCACAATTATCAGCCTCCCCCCAAACAATATACTAGCTCGGTCAGAAGTATTAATATTATCACATTTTGAATGGTTCATAAAATAAATAAAGAACTCATACCTTAACCCAATCATCAAATATATCTTTAGCAGTGAACACACACTTTACAGCACCAACCCATCCAAAACCGCTACAGTTTGGTCCTAGCATCTTTGCTATAGCACCATATTGCTTCTTAAACAACTTGAACCGAGATTCAATATGTGGTTGGGCTCGAAGGCCACACCTAGGGACTCTTTCTTCCATCCACTTCTCAAGTTGTTGCAGGAAACCAGCTTTGAACGTTCCATTATCACCTCGCCAAGTCCCAACTTCTACTATCCTCACTAAGCACTCCAACAGTTTTGTATCCTCATATTGGATCCATTGACGTTTCTTCTTCCCAATAACTTTTTTTTGCTCATTTTGCTCCATTCATACACATATAGGTGTCTAACATAATAGCTTACAAACTCATTTACAATTCAATTGTATAAAATGAACATAAATACTCAAACTGTACACATCATAATGAAGAATTGCTCATTTTAATATAACCCAAATAAAATGGTTTTCAAATAAAAATCTTACAAGTCCAAAACATGAAGTAAAAACATAAGTGAATTCAAACATAAACAAGCAACCTAATGACTTAATTTCTAGTGAAAAATCAATTCATTTCATTGGTCCACTCTTCAAACATCTCTTTTGCCAAGTTGTCCCTCCAAGTAGTTCAACTATTTGACGGTTCCAAGTAGGTTACATGTTGGCTCTCAACAAATTGTTCATCAACATAGTAATTTTGTAACTCAAAAGGATCCGTAGACATTTCACGTAAAATCAAATTATGAAGAATGCAACATGCCGCTACATTGAATTTTAACGGGGTAATAAGATTTCCCTCTAAGTATTGCCCAACGACCCTTTAAAAACCCAAAAGCCCTTTTAATAACATTTCTTACCAAGGAATGCCTCATGTTGAAGAATTTTTCAAGAGTAGTTGGTTGATGTCATTCCCTCCAATCATTCAAATGATATCGTTGCCCTCTGTATGGTGCTAAGAAATATTTACCATTGGTATATCCAGCATCACATAAGTAGAAATATCATATTATCGGGATAATTGATTAGAGTCATATACAGTTAAGAAATAAAACATGTCAATCTCTTGCTGATGTTAACAATGACCTTGGGGTACCTTAAATCCATTTGTTGTAGATAAAGCATCACGAAGAACTCTAGTGTCTGCTGCTGAACCCTCCCATCCAGGTAAGATATAAATAAATTATAAATCTTGAGCACAAACTCCCAAACCATTAGTTACAATTTCATTCTTTCTTGTACGATACTGAGGTCTATCAACAGCACGTACATTGACCTTAATATAGGTTCCACCTAAAGCTCCTAAACAGTTCTGGATTAATATAATTCCAAATGTTACAAACCTTATAGTTTGGTATATAAGAAGGAATTCAATTTGAATTGCATATTTGATACCTTGAACCATTTTCATCTTCTATCTGTAGAGTTTTCAAGGATTGGCACTGGTTTTTTCAATAACACACCATGTAGACGTAGCACTAAGTTCAATTTTTTTGTAAAATGCCTACTCACTGTTTCACCAAAACGTGCAAAATGTCGTCTAACAATTATATTCTTCATGTCATGTGCAATTATATGTAAGAAAACAGCAACCATTTCTTCTACATCCATATTCCTAGTTCCCCTTAATTGACCAACTGTCTTAAGAAGTTGACATAAAATGGTAAATGTTATTCTGTCCATTCGCGTGCTTTCAAAACATGCTAAGTCATTTGCAAATATCATTCTATGTAAATTTAGTGTCCTGATATAGTGCCTATCAAATGATATACCATCTCATTCAATTCTACGTTTCTTTCTCCTAGAAATGATAATGACTATCATTCAGAAATAAAATTGTTGATTGTTTTAACATCTCCAAGTAGTAAACTAAAATACACATAATCCGTCTTTTGGTAGCCAAAGGAAGTCAAGCCATATCTGTAAAATATAGTTGACCAAAGATATGTACTTAAATCAGGTTTACCCATAACAACAAAGAAGTTAAAGAGCCACACAATGCCAAAAGCCATGAAATCAATATAATAATGAAACGTAAAATAGAAATGAAAGCAGTGAGAGAATAAAAAAAGAGTTATGCATTCTTGTCAACAAAATCAGCCCAGAAGCTAGCTTGAGCTTTCTAGTAAGGATCAGAAGACAACAACGGAGCTATACCTTACGCCTACATATATAGCAGAGAAATTAACATCTTTGACCAGATGATGAATATGGAATAATGTTTTAATCACATCCATTGATGTTTGGTCTCTAGCAGATAACAAATTCCATACGATGTTTGGTCTCTAACAGATAACAAATAATTGTGTCTAACATTTTGTCATAAAATATTACCATGAATATGTAAGAATCTATTATATACATTCATAACAAACAATAGATCATTCTAATAATTTTCACAAACTAATTATGCAACTCTGTGTTTATCTCGAGAGATATGAATGTAAGTTAATTTGTAACTTAGATGTTTAAATTGTGTCCTCCTAGTAGACAAACTATCTGCTAGGCCTAGTTATGAAGAGAACTATTTCATCAATTCTTGTATGGATATGGTGGTTTTTTTTATGTTATATATGGATTTTGAGAGGAAAAGACTATGGCTTCTTCTTCCTCAAACCTCTACATATTTGCATACTTTTTCCCTTTTTTTAAAACCAAATTACATATGTAAGGTCCACATAGAACAGATTTAGGCTGAAAAGCTTTATTTTCTATATTGGTGCTAATCTTCTACAATCGATTATCAGGCTACAATGCATCAAAACTGTCCTCAATGATTCTCAGTTTGCACATAAACTTTTGGAAGGTTCATATTTGGCATGAAACCATAGCATATGAAAGCAATAAGCATACACACACACACACACACACACACACACATATATATATATCATCACAACAAAAATAAACCATATTCATCAAATCAAGCTACAGCTTCTATAGCAACATCTTCAGCCAACTTATAGCAATTTGATATGAAACAAAATATATATAGAATCTTCCTAGAGCTTCAGCACCTAAAAGAGAAACTTATTGCTCAATCCTCAAGATCAAGTTTATTCATCTGGAATGAAAAAATCAAACCTCACATCAACACAACCAGAGCTCTCTCCTCTATCTTTTTCATTGAGGACAATTTTACTCTTTTGAAAGCCTCCTATTTGCATCCCTAGATCTATCGAAAATCAATCCCGATTTCAGAAATTAACTAGGTCTAAATAGAAAAAAGCAGAGAGGAGAAGAATAATTCTTCTCACGAAGCTCTGTAAAAACTTACTTCGAGTCTTTGGCCTGTACAAAAAATGGAGAAGAGGGAGAAGGGCAGAACGCATAAGGGCACACACACACACACATAGATTACCATGGGTCGCTGGAGCTTGTGAGTGAGGGGGAGAGGGAGAAGGCAGAACGAGAAGCCTTCGTGAGAGAGCTTACATGGGTCACTGCTCGTGAGTGAGAGGGACAGGGAGAAGGCAGACACAAATAGAACACCTAAAATGGATACACCCCTCAATTTAGAGGGGTATCAATATACATTCAATGGAGGGTATCTTGACATTCCAGTAATGTAAAGCACTACAAAAAAAAATTAAACCAAACAAAGAAATGTTAAAATCACCCCACTTTCTAGGCATCTCACATAACATTACCCCATACTAAACAGGCCCACAAGGATGATCCTTCATGAACTAATATCTATCAACCCATTTCCCAACAAATTCCAGCCAATAAGAAGCACTTTGTCTTAGCTGGGATAGTCCACGATAGATTCAGCCTTCCAAAACCACTTGCCTACATCCTATGAGCAAAAGGGAAATGTAAAAACAAGTGATTATTGTCATCCTTTGCCTTTTCACATTTGTAGCAGCCATTGACTCGGTTCGGTCTGATTTTTAGCATAAAATTTGGACCGAACCAAAATCAAACCGATCATTATGTGCAAATAAATCAAACTGGCCGGATAACAAAATAATTGGTCGGGTTTTACGGTCCACAAATATTTGTTTTCAAAAGGTCAATCAATGAGTTTAATCATATATGTTCTAAAAAAATTCCAACTTTTTTATGTATTATAATAAAAACTCACAATTTGAACCATATGTAAACTAGACATTAAAGAGAGATGTGAGAAAATCAAATGAGAGACGTGTGTGTAAGAGGTAGGATAAACGGTCAGTCAAGTCTAAAATGTAGGAAATTTTTTTACCGAACCGAAAGCTCGCCTTTTCTAAATCCAAGACAGAACCACTCACAATTAGTTAAAAATCGACCAAACTGATATTTTTTTGTTCATTTTGGTTCAATATGGTTTGATCAATTTGGTCAATTTTTGCACACCCTTATTTAGTATATCAGTAGTAAGGTTAGCTTCCTTGATTGTTGACCAGCATAAAAATGCAACTTTAGGGGAAGCTTCGGTCTTCCACACATTTTTCCACACGAAAATCAGGTGTGTGGACTGGTTTAAGGCTTTATAGTATGTCTTCACACGAACCTTCCACTATTGGAGAGATTCCACCTCACTGACGCTTCCTGTATATGGTTTACTGAGACTTTATGAATGGTATCCAAACACTTGATCATATCATTTAGTTCCCAATCCTTGCACGATATAGAAAAATGTGAATCCAACATGAAGTTGTCCCCACATATCTTAAGGAAGTCTGCCACAAAAGCTTGTATGTTGGTGCTCATCTTGTACAAGTGAGGAAAGGAAGTACTAAACATGCCTCCACTGTAACGCCTCGATCTGAGGGTTAAACATGCATGTAATTTTCTCCAATTCAATTGAAACCTTAATTGGAGAAAATTTCCAAATTGAAAATCCTAATTTTACTCCAATTTTAACATTAAATAGCGGAAGCATAAAAATAATTTTAAGAGAATATCTACTCAATAAACTAAAATAAATTATTCATTAATTTGAAATAAAGTTGATTATGAAAATCCATAAAACATGAAAGTCAAATATATTATCGAAGACTAAAATGTGAAAATTCATAAACTCCTGAATTAATTGTAATTAAACTAAAATCTATTTCTGATGTCATATAATCATAGTTAGTAAAAATCTCTTATTTTCGCTGATTATGACAGTCTTTCACTCCTGCTGCTCACCATCACCTGTAACATATTCATTTATAAGGGGTAAGTATTAAAAATACTCAGTAAGTAAACTCACATACTAATAAGCTTCACATGACATAAATATAAACATATAACTCATTCAACTTCAATTTAAACATTCACTTGATTATTAAATAACATAAAGTACTTGTAATTAACATAACTGATTTCATAGTTAACATATAACTTGAACTTGTACTTATTCTTACTGATACTTGTACTTGCTTGATCATAATTCGACTAAGCGTATTCCCCGATTAACAACCTAACCAGAATTGCTTCACACTTAAACTTGAACTTGCACTTGTAACATGAACGTGAACATGACATATTGAGTGTCTTGAAACTTGATGTCACTAAAAGTTATCGGAACCATAAGGATGCTAGCATGAACATGATGACACCCCAACCGTATAGCTGATAACATTACATGAATAATCTGATTACTTGATAACCAAGGGACATGACTAAGTCTACCTCTGGTTTACTTATCACTTTACTTGAGTTAAGATTCATAATCCACATTATCACATATACATAAGTAAACATATAACTTATTCATGAACATAAATGATATATATATTACATGCATAACTCAAAATATAATTATACATAACACGATAAATAATTTCATCGTGATATAAAAAAAATAAAACATTTGATCATAAGATTGAGTAACATGAAGAAATAATAAAAATAATTTTACGTTATATATGCTACACTTATAACATATGAACCAAATTACTATGTAAATCCACTTACCTAGGTTCACTACGAATTAAATTCAGCAACTAATTACCTAAAATCCAAGGATCTCATATCACAACATATTCATATAATAATTAAATTTTTTTAATTAACTAGAGGGCGAGTGAGATTGGAAACGGGAGGAAACTAAATCGGGTGTAAATTGATCAAGCGGTTCAAACCGGTTCAACTAGGTTCAGGTGGTCTGAACTGGTTCAGTTCTGCTAGGTTGGGCCAGTTTGGTTTGGTCGAGCTAAACTGGTTTGGTCTGGTCTAACTGAACTAGTTTGGTTTGGTCTAACTGAACCAGTTCAGTTTGGTCTGGTTCACTTGAACCGACTCGGACTAGGTAAAATATGCCCGGGTCGGGTCAAAATCGACTAGGTCGCAAGACCCAGTTGCAGGCAATACAAAGAATGAACAATGAATGAAAGAAAGAAAGAAGAAATAAGCTTACCGAACGCAATAACGATGAAGACGATAATATGATGTAGAGAAGATGATGATGGAGGGGCTGCCATAGAAGGAAAAGAAACAAAAAAGATAGGGGTGAGATCAGAAAGAGCAACAAAACAAAGAGAGAAAAGATAAGGAAATAGAGAGAATGAATGTTTAAGGAGAGAATGAAAAAGATTAAGCTTACCAGAATTTGAAGGACGGTGGCGATGCGACAGCGAAAAAGCAACAATGACACAATGAACAGTGAGATGATGAAGCAATTTGCTGAGATTAAAGAATTTCATAATTGGGTATTTCAAATTTTTGATAGAAAAATCTATATTAAGGAAGAGAAAAGAGGAAAAAGAAGAAAGAAAATAAAGGAAACAAGAAATTGCTTACCAAAGATCAATGTTAGAGGGCTGCCTAAGTTGAAACGAAGAAGAAGGTGAAGAATAGAGGGGCTTCGCTGGGGAAGAAAATTGTATGGCAAAGAGACAAAAGTAGTTAAAGGAGAGGGTTTGTGAAGAAGAAAATGGAGAATGGGGGAGGTGGTTGATTGTGGTGCTTATATTATGTGAGTGGGGGTTAAAATTACAAAATAACTCCTTAAGTCCTTCGGGTATTACATTCACCCCTCCTTAAGAGCTTTCGTCCTTGAAAGAAATGTACCTTATTGAAATAACTCTAGGTACTTGACACGTATCTCCGCTTCTCGTTCCCACGTTGCTTCTGCGATCCAATGATTTCTCCAAAGAACCTTGATTAACTGAAGCATCCTATTACGAAGAGTTTGATTCATGCGCTCTAGAACTCTGACTGGCTTCTCCTCATAATTAAGGTCATCATGAACTTGCAAATGTTCAAAATCAATGACATGTCCTGGATCAGGCACGTACTTGCGTTGCATTAAGACGTGAAACACATTATGAACACCTGAAAGAGCTGGTGGTAAAGTGAGCAAGTAGGCCTAATGATCGATATAATCCAAAATCTCAAAAGGACCGATAAACCTAGGACTCAACTTCCCCTTGCGACCAAAAAGCATAACACCCTTCATTGGCGCAACCTTGAGAAACACGTGATCACCCGCTTTAAATTTGAGGTCCTTTCTCCTAACATATGCATAACTCTTTTGCCTACTCTGAGTGGTCTTCATTCTATCTATGATTTTCTAAATAGCTTCATTCATAGACTGAACCAAGTCAGGGCCCAAAAACTTTCATTCTCCAACTTCATCCCAGTAAACTGGCGATGACCTTTTCCCATAAAGTGCCTCAAATGGAGCCATTCCAATCATCGTTTGGTAACTGTTATTGTAAGCAAACTCCACGAGTGACAACTGCGTGTTCCAACTACCACATAAATCTAAAACATAAGCTCAAAGCATATCCTCTAACGTCTGGATCATACTCAGATTGCCCATCAGATTGCGGATGAGAAGCTATATTATAATTCGATTGAGTACCCAAAAATTTGACATGAACTGTGGATCTTGATGTGATACTCTAGACACTAGAACCCCATGAAGTCGAACAATCTCTCGGATATACAACTGAGCCCAATCATCAACTGAAAATATAGTCTCTCCAGGTAAAAAATGTGCAGAGTTAGTAAGACTACAACCTAAATGGAGTTGTCACCATTTACCATCCTTGGTAGCCGTGAAACAAAATCTAAAGTCACATACTCCCACTTCCATCCAGAAATACTTAATGGTTGTAATACCCCAAATGGTCATTGTCTCTGGCCTTGATCTACTGACACACCAAACACTTACTAAAAAAACTCAGTGATATCACGCTTCATACCATTCCATCAATAATGTAACTTTAAATCGTGATACATCTTGGTACTGCCAAGGTGCACTATATATGGTGGACTATGAGCCTCTCCACGAGTAATTCTTACCTAATGACTGCGTCTTTCAGAACACAAATCCTCCCATGAAAGTGAATAGCTAAATCATTACTGACATCGAACCCTTGTCTTTTATCTGAACCCACTTCACTTTGAATCAGAAGTAACTAAGAGTCTGAATTCTGTGCATCAATAATATGTTGCTGCAATGACGATTGAACTGTGTGTTGAGCTAGCTATGTTGTAGTGTCTTTCTGCAAGACTTGGATCTCAGCATTTGTAAAATCTTCCAGGATATGCTATTGAGACGTAATCAGAGCTGCTAAATGAGCTGATATTTTACTTAAGGCATCAACCACTACATTAGCCTTTCCTGGGTGATAAATGATCTCGCAGTCATAAAGTTGGAGGTTATACCCTCAAAGCATGTGTATTGACATTTTAATATAAAATTTAATGGAATTACATTTTTCTTATAATTGTTCTTTTAAGAAAATTCTATATTCATTGATGAGACTATGATGTTGTATTAGTACGAGATGATTAAGATCATAGATAATGAATAAAAATGTCAGCAACATATTAAAGTGTGGAATCTTTAATGAATGGTTGCTAGTACTGTACAGTAAGTATTATGAATGCATGTGATCTAGATCCAGATCATTGACGTGGATAGACATCTTAGTGATGGTATTTTATATAATAAGATTATACATGACAGGATCGATGTGTATTAAATCTTTATTAACGTACTGTTTATCATAAAGATTTAATACACATCAATCTGATGATCATATGTAGATCAGTCTAAATCATTAGTAGTCATGAACTCCTATACATGTCTCATAGATCTTTTGATTCACTCGTTAAGGTTTATTTCTAAAATAAGTTAGTGACTTTTGTTTTGGAGATTCAGTTATATGGATGGCTGGGAACATGATCTTACAAGATTTGGAATTCAAGCTTTCCTAATGGATCTTATATTGGTTTCCTTAAGTGCTAATTTTGTAATTGAACGGTTATTAAGTTCAAATTTATAATACGATTATAAATTAGTCATTCACTAGTGAATTAATGATACTTAAGGATCAAGATGTAACTAGAAGGGTAAAACTATAATTTTGACCAGCTCTAATTTACAAACCAATAATTGGAGAACAGAACTACGTGAAATGATTATATCAATGGACTACACGAGAATACTTTGTAAATACATTTTATAATCTCTAAGAGTGCAATTGCATATTTATAGTGGAGTAATAATGGAATTAATAAGTAAGATTATTTAATTAATAATCTGATTTATTGGAGCTTAAGATTATAAGTCCATAGTCCCCAAGTCACCTCTGTACTAGGTAGTTTAGAGTGTGAATATTCCAGGACATGACAAAATGACTGACTTACAAAAAAAATTATTTTTGAGGCAAATACGTAATTATGAGATAAATATATTCGATTAAGAATTATCTAATTGAATTATATATATATATATATAATTCAGAAATTATGTGTGTGTATATATATATTAATAATTATATCGATTAATTTTCTAATTATCGATAAGTGAGACAAAATATCTAATTTGTGAAATAAGATAATTATAAATTATTATTAGATAATAATTTGAATCAACTAAATTTGTTATTTGTGAACTAACAGATAAGTTAGTCAAAGGGATAATCGGATATGTTATTATTGAATTAAGTGATATCTATATATTTATCTGATTAAGATAAATATTTAATTCACAGTAATTGTTGTTTGTCAATCACTGATTGAGAATCCAAGATTAACATGAACTACTGTAGTGGCACGTGACATTACAGTAGTGCCACATGAAACTACAGTAGTGTCGCGCGCACAGTATCGTGAGGCACTGTGATAACTCACAGTAATTGCAGTGCCGTGTGGCACTGCAGTTGTTCATAAATTGCAATGGGTCACATTGTAATGGTAATTTTGAAATTAAATATTATTTTCAGTTCATCTCTAAAAATCTGATATGCCATTATCTAAAAAATATATGGATATTATTTTATTGGCATCAATGTTGATAGAGAGTTGAGAACACAACTGCTATCAGGGTGAATTCTCTTTGTGATTAAAAAGTTAATCAAAAAGCTCTGAAAAAAAATCTCATATGATTGTCTCACTAAATTAATCATTCTCGGTAAATCTCTAGATCTCATGTGTTGAGTACAACTAGAGATAGAAAAAGAGTCTTTGAATTATTTTACGCGTACACGCAAGATCGTTGGTTTGCGAGAATGATTGCTATAGACTACAAGAGGTATATGATTCATATCCATATATGTCTTTGATTTAATATATAAATATATAATGGATCCTGATTGAAACGAGTTTTCACTAAAACTTTTATTTTGGAAATTATTACGTCGCTCTTGTTTTCGTTTTATCGAAAAAATATACGATTCATTTTTAATATATTTTTAAAAACCACCATGCCTCCGTTGGGCGAGCACCACATTTTCCAACACATAATCCTTCGCTAGTTCCAACCAATGGCGTTGCCTCATATTAAGCTCTTTCTGAGTGAAAAAGTACTTCAGACTCTTATGATCTGTGTAAATCTGACACTGACAACCATAAAAGTAATGTCTCCAAATCTTGATGGCAAATACAACTGCACCCAACTCCAAATAATGCGTAAGAGTTTTATTCATAAGGCTTGAGTTGAAGAAAAGCATATGCTATGACCTTTCCATGTTGCATCAAAACACAACTCAAACCTCTCTTGGAAGCATCACTATTGCCATCTAGAATGATCAACACTAGTGCTGACACTAATTTTTGTTTAAGGCTCTGAAAACTATTCTCACATTCAACCGTCCAAGTAAATGTGGCATTCTTCCTGCTCAACTGAGTAAGTGGAACAACGATCTTTGTAAAACTCTCATTGAATCTCCTGTAATATCCTGCTAGACCTAAAAAACTGTGAACTTCCCCAACATTTTTCGGTCGAGGCTAGCTAACCACCGCTTCAATCTTAGATGGGTCAATGGAGATTCCATCTCGAGACATCACATGGCCAAGGAATGATACTTGCTGAAACCAAAACTCACACTTCTAGAACTTGGCATATAGTTGGTTTGTCTTTAATGCTTGTAAAATAATCCTAAGGTGATCTATATGCTCAGCCGTTGATCTAGAATACACTAGAATATCATCAATGAAGATAATAAGAAAATAATCCAAGTCCTCTTTGAACACCCTGTTCATTAAATCCATAAAGGCTGTTGGAGCATTAGTTAACCCGAACGACATCATTACAAACTCATAATGGCCGTAACGAGTACGAAACGTTACCTTAGGGATATCCTCATCCCGAATCCTGAGCTCATGGTATCCTGATCTCAAATCAATCTTAGAGAATATTGATGCTCCTTGAAGTTGATCAAATAAATCCTCAATGCGCGATAACAGATACTTATTCTTGATAGTGACTCTATTCAACTCCATGTAGTCTATGCATAGTCTCGTTGATTCATCTTTATTTTTAACAAATAATACTAGAGCACCCCAAAGTAAAGCACTAGGTCTAATGAAACCCTTATCCAGTGATTCTTGAAAGTTATCATTAAGTTCCTTCAACTCTACAGGAGACATATAATACAACGTTGGATATAGGGGCAGTGCTTGGTACCAAATCAATACAAAAATCTATCTCCCGAATAGGAGGAAGTCCCAGCAAATCATCAGGAAAGACATCCAAAATTTAACAAACGATTAGAACTGATCAAATATCCACATTTGTCATAGTTGTATCCACCACAAAAGCTATGTAACCCCAATTACCACATCAATTAGGCGATGTAACCGCAAAGCAGATATAACCTTGGGTATAGGTCGTTGCTGGGATCCCCTAAACTTGAAGCTAGGTCTACCTGGAGGTAGGAATCAAACTTCCTTTCCGTAATAGTCTATGTTAGCATAGTTAGCAGCCAACCAGTCCATCCCTAGGATTATGTCAAAATCATGCATCCTTAGGACTATAAACCTAGCATACATATCATGATCTACTATCATCATTAAACAACACTCTGTCGCCTTATTAGCCAGGAGAGAAGCTCTAGAAGGCGTAGAACACATAACTCAAAACTCAATGGCACAACACGCAATGATACATGAGTTACAAACGAAGCAGATATAAAATAGTGCTTGGATCTAGAATCAATCAATCTAAAAACTGAATGTCCTAGTACAAATAATGTACCTACCATAACTGTACCTAACTACTCAGCTTCCTGGTGAATTAATGCGAAAACCTTCCCTTTTGCTTTATCTCCAACGACATTGCTATTCAGTCCTTGAGCAAGTAAAAGGCACAACCTGAGGTATTGCCCAATCTTTCCATACTTAAAGCAAGTTTTATTCACCTTAAAACACCAACCACTGTGGTGCTTGTTACATGTAGCAAAAATAGGGATTTAATTTTATTGCCTGCCCTTTTGCGTTGTGAACCAGGTGAGAATTCTGAGATTTTCTCTTTACATGAAATGATTTCTCTGACTGTGGTGGTGCACGAGGTGGAAGATTCTGTTCCATCAAACAAGGCGGCTTCAACCACGTCTCCGTAGGTGGTGTGCGTATGGAGCGACGCATAACCCTTTATTTCTGGTCAAAGTCCCCTTTCAAACATCTGAACCTTCTTGATCTTACTATCAACGTAATGCATGGCATAGCGAGATAATTCCTTGAACTTCCTTTCATAATTAGCAACAATCATATTACATTGCACCAACCTAAGAAATTTGGCCTCATTACTTGTCCTGACGGTGTTTAGAAAATACTTCTCGAAGAACAACTTCTTAAATCGATCCCAAGTCACTGGATTATGCGCAACATCATAAGCTCTTTGTATGAGCTCCCACCATATTTTAGCTTCTTGTGTCAGCATAAAACTTTCACAAACAACGTTTTGAATCTCAGAACACAGCATAAACTAGAAGATCTGTTCCAATCTCATAATCCATTCATCAGCTAACAATGGGTTGGACGAGTGATCATCAAATTTGGGGGGGGGGGGGGGNGTTAGTCTCCTGAATGTATGGATCAGCTGCATGTCAGTCGTTGTTATCTGCTATGGTTGTTGTTGTTGAGTTGGGCGAGCCGTTGCTGTCTGCCTCAACAACTCCGAAAATTCTTGAAACATTTTAATCATGGTTGCAAGAGGGTTCACAATAGGATCGATCGGTGAGTGGGTTTTGTTTCTAGTAGGAGGAGCCATTACTTTGCTACCCATAAAAGTCATGACTTACCAAAAGACTAATCTTATCACACAAATATAACATAAACGTAACAAACATGTTATAATGAAACTAAATCACATCATACTGAATCAATAATTAAACAGATATAGCATGCGTGCGTAACTGGCTTGTAAGGTGATGGAGGAGCCGAGTGAGCGACATGTCATATTTTCACTAATAAAAAGTCTACATAATCTAAAACATTTTTTGTGATACCAAACTGTAACGCTCTGATCCTCAAAGGTTAAACATGCATGTAATTTCACTTATTCAAAAACTCTCAATTCAATTGAACCGTAAGTGGAGAAAAATCTCAAATTGGAAACCCCAATTTTAACATTAAATAACGGAAGTATAAAATTATTTTAAGAGAATATCTACTCAATAAACTGAAATAAATGATTCATTAATTTGTGATAAAGTCGATTACAAAAATCCATAAAACATGAAAGTCAAACATATTATCGAAGACTAAAACATGAAAATTCATAAACTCCTTAATCAATTGTAATTAAACTGAAATATATTTTTGATGTCATATAATCATAGATAGTGAAAATCTCCTATTTTCGCTGACCATTACCTGCAACATATTCATCTATTGGGGGTGAGTATTAAAAATACTCAGTAAGTAAACTCACATACTAAGAAGCTTCACATGACATAAATATAAACATATAACTCATGCAACTTCAATTTAACACATTCACTTCATTATTAAATAACATAAAGTACTTGTAATTAACATAATTGATTTCATTGTTAACATATAACTTGAACTTGTACTTATTCTTGTTGATACTTGTACTTGTTTGATCATAATTTGACTAAGCATATCCGATTAACAACCTAACTAGAATTGTTTCACACTTGAACTTGAACTTACACTTGTAACATGAACGTGAACATGACGGATTAGGTATCCTGAAACTTGATGTCACTTAAAGTTATTTGAACCTTAAGGACGCTAAAGTGAACATGGTGATA
Source organism: Datisca glomerata (assembly GCA_003255025.1). NCBI lineage: Eukaryota > Viridiplantae > Streptophyta > Magnoliopsida > Cucurbitales > Datiscaceae > Datisca > Datisca glomerata. Next base: position 1,033,141 of record QANY01007699.1, read on the forward strand.
CCCAACTATATATCTGATAACATGACGTGAATAATCTGGTTACTTGATAACCAAGGTACATGACTAAGTCTATCTCTTATTTACTTATCACTTTACTTGAGTTAAGATTCATAATTCACATTATCACATATACCATATAACTTGTTCATGAACATAAACGATATATCTATTACGTGCATAACTTAAAATATATGATAAATAATTTCATCGTGATATGGAAAAATAAATAAAACACTTGATCATAAGATTGAGCAACATAAATAAATAATAAAAATAATTTTATATTATATATGCTACACTTCTAATATATGAACCGTATTACTATATAAATTCGCTTACTTGGATTCATTACGAATTAAACTCAACAACTAATAACCTCAACTCCAAAGATCTCAGATCACATCATATTCATATAATAATTATAATTGTTTAATTAACTAAAGGGTGAGTGAGGTTGGAAACATGTGGAAACTAAACCGGGTATAAATTGATCAAGCGGTTCAAACCGATTCAACTAGGTTCGGGTGGTCTGATCCAGTTTCATTATGTTGGGTTGGATCAGTTCGGTCTGGTCATGTTGAACCGGTTTGATCGGGTCTGGCTGAACCAGTTTGATTGGGCCAGTTTGGTTTGGTCTGACTAGATCGGTTCAATCTGGTCTGATTGAACTGGTTTGGTTCAAATGAACTAGTCTGGACTAGGAAAAATGTGCTCGGGTTGTGTCAAAATCAACGGGTTCGCAAGACCCAGTTGCAAGCAATACAAAGAACGAACAATGAGTGAAAGAAAGAAGAGAAATAAGCTTATAAACGCAATAACGATGAAGACGACAATGTAATCCGGAGAAGACGATGATGGAGGGGCTACCATGGAAGGAAAAGAAAACAAGAAAGATATGGTTGAGATCAGAAAGAGCAACAAAACAAAGAGAGAGGAAATAGAGAGACTAGAAGCTTAAGGAGAGAACGAAAAAGATTAAGCTTACTGGAAATTGAAGGACGGTGGTGATGCAGCACGATGAAGCAACGATGGCACCACAAATAGAGAGATGAGGAAGAAATTTGCTGAAATTTAAGAATTTAAGAATTGGATATTTTAAATTTTCGATAGAAAAATCTAGATTAAGGAAGAGAAAAAAGGAAAAGAAGAAAGAAAATAAAGGAAACACGAAATTCTTACCAAATAGTTAGAGGGCTACCCAAGTTGAAACGAAGAAGAAGGTGAAGAACAGGGGGGCTTCGCTGGGGAAGAAAACTGTAAAATAGAGAGAGAATAGCAGTTATAGGGGAGGGTTCGTGAAGAAGAAAATGGAGAATGGGGGAGGTGGTTGAGTGTGTTACTTATATCATGTGAGTTGGGGGTGAAAATCACAAAATAACTCCTTAAGTCACTGGAGTATTACATCCATACTCCAATTATCATGCCTTAGCTTGATTTTTCCATTCTTGACTATAAAGCTCACATGCGGAGCAAAAGGAACTCCACATCTTTCTAATATTGGACCAAAGCCTATCATCAACTATATTAGACCCGTCAAGCGTCATCCATCTAGAGTCCTCCAAATTGAATTTGTCAGCCACAAACTTTCTCCACATATTGTCACTCTCATAAGCAAATATTCATAACCATTTTTCTCAAAGAGATTGGTTAACAATATTAGGTTCTTACACCTAACCCCCCCTAAAAAAAGATTTGGGCTTACAGATTTTATTCCATCTTACAAGATGGATCTTGGGACAGGAGGAAGTACCACATCAGAAAAAGTCCCTCATAATTTTCTCTAATATGTTTGCTACTATTACATGAATGGAAAACGAAGACATGTAATAAACTGACAGGTTGGACAAAGTGCTACTAATCAACGCCAGCCTCTCACCTTTGGACAAAAATGAACCTTCTTAACCCGCAAACTTCTTATAGAATCTTTTCACAATAGGATCCCAAAGCTTGCAACTCCTAGGGTTTTGCTCCTAAAGGAAGCCCTAAGAACTAGGGAGCTTGCCAACTTTACAGTTAAGGATGGAAGCTAAAGACTCCATATTTTCCACATCTCGTATCGAAATTATAGAGGGTCGAATAATTGTGTTATGAATTTCTCAAATAATTGATTGCAAATTCAAAAGGACATAAAGCAAAAAATATTGATGAACCTCATATTTTGGCCGAAGTTCATATTTTGGCCGAAGTTCACATTTTGGCCGAATCTCGCCGAGCCGAAATATGGCCGAACTTTACATTCCGACCGAACTTCATACAAGGCAGAATAAGGTCGAATCCACAAAGGCCAAAAGGCTGAATCCTGAACTTAGACTTAGTCAATATGATTGAGAAATAATAATACTGAATGATACACGGTAATGTCTCAAGACCAAAATAAATCACAAATAGGAGGAAGAGATATGAAGCCTTCATTAAAAATGAAACTGATGATCATTTCATATTCTGTATTTAATAAAAAAACTCTCCACTTTCCGTAATTAATAAAATGACTCTTCGTATTCGAACATGAATGCTGAATTATCTATATAAAGGCAAGCAAATTCTTAAAGAGCTATGACATTGAAAACATTTAGAATTCTCTATTTTTTTCCTTTCCTTCACTTCACTGACTTGAGCGTCAGAGTGTATTAGGTTAGGCACCACACCGGTGTCAATCCAATATCTTCACGTTCATTTTTCTATTGTGTGCATCAGATGACATTCAAAGGAACATGTGGTCGAATCATCGACAGTGGATTTCTAACATCCACAGTTTGGCGCCGTCTATGGGAAACACCAACCAATCTCATACTTTTTTCCTAATTTGCGCTACGTAAATAATGATGAATGCAAAAAATGTTCTAATGGACGCTTCATTGGACCCGCTATCAGCGGTTGAGTGACGCTCAGTACCACCCACCAGATACCCATCGGCACCAACAGAGCAAGAAAACATCTATCTGGTAGAGATTATGCTCGTCATAGGACAATTGAACAATAAAATGGAGATTCTTGAAAAATAAAATCACGACTTATAGAGCACTATGGATTTGAATGGTTCCACCAATCCTCTCTGACACGTCGAGAGTGGAAATTCTAAGACTGAAGCACTTCTCCGCTCGAGAGGTATCCCAACAGATCCAGGTCACGATGGAAATTATAGAAGGAAGGAAGAAGACCGTTATAGAGCAAGACAATAAATAAATATGAGAAGTCACTCTGAAGATTCTCATGGGAGTTCTTCCCCAAGAAGAAGATTCAGAGACTTAGGAAATAGGCGAGCTAACCAAAGCAGAGATATGGTGAATGGAAACAAGCGCAGACGAGCAATGTTAAATGAAAACAATTTCACGAAGAAAATCAAGGATATAGACCGAAGACAAGCACAACTCGATGTGAAAGTGCAAGAAGAAGATGACCCATCTATCATAGACTTAGCCGAGTCACCACTCGTCAAGAATATATTGGTAGTTGAACGGCCAAAACATTTTACCACTCTAACGCTTCAGTTGTATGACGGATCCAAAGATCCACCTGATCATATTACCCATTATAAACAAGATATGACCACAGCAGGAATTCCCCATGATTGATTAGAAGCAATGTTATGCAGGCTATTCACATCGAGTCTTATGGGACATGCCCTTACTTGGTTCGGCACTTTGGAATCAGGCTTAATATCAACTTTTCGCCAACTCGCTCAAGCATTTGTCACTCAACATGCTATCTATAAAAAGGTCCCTCGATGATCTCACCATCTTTACAGGGTCATATAGGGCCTTGATGAAAGTTTGAAAGAATACATAAAGTGATTACACGGGAGAAAATGAGGATAGTGAATTATGATGATTCCACAGTCGCGGATGCCTTCGTAAGTGGTCTTCTTCCAAATTCACGCATTTGTGAATCTATGGTGCTAAATGAGCTATGTTTGGGACAATGACTCAGTTATGCAAGACAAGAAAATGTCTCAAAATCAGGTAGACAAAAAGGGAGCACAAGGGGATGTAGACAATTCATTCCAGCTTACTCCACTTAATATATCTTATTATGACCTTGTAGCACAGGTCAAGGACAGAATATTTTTCTTAGCCAAGAAAGATGAGAGGCCCACTCAATCGAAGGATGAGCCCAACAACTATTATGATTTTCATCGAGATTATGGCCAAAAAACTGATGAGTGCAGGCATCAGAAGTGAGAAATTAAAGAACTTATAAAGTGCAGATACCTTAGAGAGCACATTGAAAAAGGAGCCGATAAAAGACCAAAGCCAAGACAGGAAAATGATGTGCCTATTCAAACTCAGAGAATAATCATCAACATTATACATGGAGAAAGCACAAATGGAATGTCATTCACGGCAAGGAAAAATCTCATCAGACTAGCTAAGCTCCTAGTTCTCAATCTTAACGCCCCAAGTAAATTGGCGCAAGACCCGGATATCTATTTTTTTCTTTAGAGTCACAAGAATTTCACCAAACACATGACGATGCTTTAGTTATTTCTTTGGACGTAGCTAAATTTAACGTAAAGTGCATCTTAGTGGACCCAGGAAATGTGGTAAATGTCATCTATCTCCCAGCTTTCAAACAAATGAAAATAGATAAGTTGAATATCATCGGACCTAAGACAGAGTTGATCGGATTCAATGGAGTGGTGACCAAGTCTTCCGGAAGTATTAATGTTCTAGTCATAGCAAAAGGGGCCAATAAGTTGACAGAGCTTCAAGTTGTGGATTCGGATTCTCTGTACAATATGAACCTCGATCGGCCATGGATTCATTCAATGAAAGTTGTTCCTTCGACATATCATTAAACAATCAAATTTTCAACTCCTAATGGCATCTAGGAGATACGTGGAAATCAAGTCACTTCTAGAAATGGGCCATCTCGAAAGAGTCACAATTTTGAGTAAAAAAATCCACGAGCTTCTTTCTTAATCCTTCCTCCAAACTCATTCCAATCTTAACAACTCTTTCAGATTTGGAAGCGTGAATACTTCCATCGTTTCTTTTATGATGGGGTTCTTTGGTTCATTGACTTGCAGATCTTTGAATCATGACGTCGATTTGAATTGTTGTAATTGAATTGACCCAGAAGTCATGACTCATAGGCTGGAGGTAAATCCAACTCATAAGCCAGTAAGGCAAAAGAGGCGAATGTTTGTAAAAAATCACAATGTCATAATTAATGATGAAGTGCAGAGACTTCTCAATGTCAGATTTATAAGACAGGTAAGATATCCAGATTGGGTAGCAAATGTTGTAGTAGTAAAAAAGAAAAATGGGAAATGGAGAAATTATATCGACTTCACATATTTGAACAAGGCATTCCCAAAAGATAGTTTTTCCTTACCTAAAATTGTTCAACTGTTAGATGCAACTGCATGTCAAGATATGCTTAGCTTTATGGATGCTTTTTCTGGGTATAATCAGATATACATAAATCCATCATATCAAGAGAAATGGCTTTCATCACCGAGTAGGGAATTTATTGTTACAAGGTCATGCATTTCTGCCTAACGAATACTGGAGTGACTTATCAGCGGCTTATCAATCGTATGTTCAAGGAGCACCTTGGAACCCGAATGGAAGTGTACATTGATGAGATGCTCATCAAATCTCTCATAGCTGAGGATCATGTGGAAGACCTTCGGCGGGCTTTTGAGTACTAAATATGTATAAAATGAAACTTAATCGTGTAAAGTGTACTTTTGGTGTCTCTTTAGGAAAGTTTCTCGGACACTTGGTAACATGAAATGGAATTGAAGCCAATCTCGAATAGATTCGGGTAGTGTTGGACATGTCAGCACCTATAAATATCAAGGAAGTGCAAAAATTAACATGAAGATTAGCCGCACTCAATCGTTTCATTTCAAGATCATCAGACAAGTGCCTTCCTTTTTCAATAAGCTAAAAGGAAGCAAAACGTTCGGGTGAATGAAGGAATGTGACAAAGCTTTTTCAGATCTCAAACTTTACCTGATGATACCTCTGCTACTGGCAAAACCAAAGGATGAGAAGACCTTATATCTTTATTTGGCCATTTCTAACATGACAGTTAGCTCCTTTTTTATTCTCGAGGATGGCAACGAGCAACAACCGATATATTATATAAATCACACTATGTTGGATGAAAACTCGCTATTCACAAATGGAGACGCTTGCCCTCGGATTCATCACTTTAGTAAGAAAACTCAGGCCTTACTTTCAAAGCCATCCCATTGTTATTTACACTAACAATCCCCTAAAATTTGTGCTTCACAAACCTGACATGTCAGGAAGACTCATGAAATGGATGGTGGAATTAAGAGAATTTGACATATCCTATAAACCACGTTCCACGATCAAAGCTCAGGCATTGGCTGATTTTATAGTAGAAATGACAAAGGTGTCAGAAATTGAAGGTTTAGAATCTCTACCCACGGAAGATGGGGCTGTTGATGCTATTATGAAAGATCCCAATGAGGATGATGAATGGGTTTTATACGTAGATGGTTCGGCAAATACTAAAGGTTGCGGAGCAGGGTTAATATTGAAAACTCCTAAAGGAGCAATCATTGAACAATCACTCAGATTCAGTTTTTGTACATCTAATAATGAAGATGAATATGAAGCGTTTATAGCATGGATGAACGTAGCAAAGACTATTGGGGCATCCATTCTAACTTTCTTTAACGACTCACAGTTGATTGTGAATCAGATAAACGGGGATTTTCAAGAGAAAGATACGCCCATGAGTTTATATCTTCAAATGGTGTCTCAACTTAAAGATTTTTTCCAAAAGTTCAGGATACAACAACTTTCTCGCAGCGAGAATAGTAATGCTGACGCTTTGGCCAACTTGGCCTCAGCCATTGATACGGAGTTAAGGCGAATGATCCCAGTGGAGTACTTGGTAGCACTTAGCGTACGACACTCCACAAGTAACCAAGAATCCCCAATCATGATCAATGAGTCATTTTCAATAGAACCACATCTGTCTGAAAAATGCTGGATTGATCCAATCAAGAGATACATTTCTTGTGGAGAACTTCCTGAAGATAAGTCACAAGCGAGGAAGATTATGATGCAAGTAGCTCGTTACTCAATCGAAGGAGTACTTTACAGATGATCATTCTCTGGTACATACCTTAAATGTCTCACTAAGGAGGAAGCACGATATGTATTAGCAGAACTACATGAAAGCCAGTATGGAAATCATTCTAGGACACGTTCACTGGCGTATAAGGCTAGAATGATTGGATATTTCTGGCCAATAGTGAAAATAGACGCAGTTGAGTATACTCGGCGATGCGACAAATGTCAGTGATTCACACCAATCGTGCACTTGCCAGTAGAAGAGTTAAATCTAATCCTAGTGCCTTAGTCGTCATGTAGTGGGGGATGGATATAATATGTTCTATGCCTATGGTGCTTGCTCAAAAATGTTTTTGCCTATTGGTAAACAACTACTTCTCTAAGTGGGTGGAAGCTGAAGCATATGCGAATATCAATTTTATGAAAACATGTGATTTGCCGTTTTGGCATTCCAAGATTAATTGTGACTGACAATGTACCCTATTTACGGGAAATGTGTTAAAAACTCCAGCAGAAATCTGAATATTCAACTCAGATATTCAACACCGCGTCATTCACAGGTAAATGGACAAGCTGGAGCTTGGAACAAAGCGATAGTTGGTAATCTGAAGAAAAGACTTGATCACGCAAAAGGAAAATGGGTGGAAGAGCTTCTGGTAGTTTTATGGTCTTACCGCACCACCAGATAAACACCTACCGGAGAAACACATTGCTATAACTTATGGTACAGAAGGCATCATACTAGTAGAAATTGGTCTTCCATCTTACAGAACTCATTTTACAGACATAAATTAAAATGAAGATGCGATTAAAGAAGTTCTTGATAACTTGGAGGTAAAAAGGGAAGTCGCATTAATAAAACTTCAGATTTACCAACAACATATCTCAAGGTATTACATTACTAAGGTCCACTTCAAAAAATTTATAGTTGGCGATTTAGTGTTACGAAAGGTGTCTCAAAACACTCAAGAAATTGGTGTTGGCAAGCTCTTCCCAAATTTGGAAGGACCATGTAAGATCATACAAGTCACGAGGTTGGGGGTATATACCCTTCAAGACGCGAACTGTCACATAGTCCTAAAAAATTGGAATGCAATCCACTTGAAACCTTACTTCATGCCATGTTCTATTAACGATTAAGTTAAGTTTCTTGTTTTTCTTTTTTATCATTGCAATATTAATAAAATGCTACCTGAGGTTTTTTTCAGTACATGATTGATAAAATGATGTTTTTCCCAAGGATAGTTAGCCTTATTCTTTTTCTTCATTTTATGTACTATTTGATAATGACAAAAAGACAGCAATGTCGAATTAGAAACAACAAACGCATTCACATACACGATTAATTCATAATCTTGAATAAAGTCCTAGCCCACATACAACTAGGCAGATCAACCCTAGCCAGTATCGGCCCTACGCCCATTATGTCCTGATTCGACGAAATTTGGCACTAAGTCCTCGTTCGACGAGATGACGCAAAATAGTTGACAAAGTTCGGCATTCGGCCCTAGCCAAATTCGGCCTTTAGCCCACTAAAAGTCCTGCTGTGTGGAGTCAGGCACCTCAATTTTATAAGGTTTTTAGCTTCCTATTATTGGTAGACCAGCGACATATAAAAGAAAAGTTGTGATCATGAACAAAATATTTGACTTGCTTAATACAATTGAAAAAAGAGGGTGAAATTCATTAGTTCATTCAAAATGGAGTTTTAAGGTTCGATGATGAGTGTATTTTACACTTATATTTTAAATAAGCTTAACCTTATTTTTGTCAGTTCTTTTAGATTTATTGATTAATTTATGTATATTTTTTTTCATCTTGTAGGTTTGATATTCAATTGCATTTGGATTGATTTGGAAAGATTTGTAAGTCAAAAATTTTAAAAATCACAAAAAGAACGGAACTAGGCAGGAGGGCCAGCGTCGGGACGTTGGCTTCCTAGCATCGCCACGCTGGTAGTACAGAGCGCTAGAGTCACGGTGTTGACTTCCCAGCGTCGCGACGCTGGCACGACATATAGGCAGATAGAACGCCAGCCTCGTGACGCTAGCGCAATATTATTTTTCACGTTTTTATCCTGATCGAACCCTAGTGTATAAAGAGAATATTGTAGGTATTTTGTGGACTTTTTGGACATGGGAGGCAGAGGAGAAAACTTTTTAAAAAGGAAACAAAGACAAATCCAACCGAGAGACGGATCTTAACTTTAATTCATCCTCAAATCTAGTTTTTTCTTCTCTTTTCCTCTATGTTCATGAATATTATTAGGATATCTTCTTATTCTAGTATGTTCTGAATTTCTTATCTAGGGATACGACGTAGCCAAACCATGATTGTTCATAAATTTTGATTTTTAATTTAATTGATATTTATTCAGTATTATTGAGTGTTATAATATTTTCTTAATGCTTGTGATTGTCTGGCCAACTATTGCATGATTTTGGATATAATTTTGAGACTGAGAAGTGATGATTGAATTTTCTCTTTGTTTATAACACCATTATAATTTCATAAGTTAGAGATATTTATGAATCTAGTGTAGCAGCTATAATTTCTTATGCTTAATGAGTTTCATTATACTGAATCTTGACAGAGATGTATGATTCATATTTTTGTGTCATTATTATCGATGCTTGAGAAATATTGATAATTATATTAGAGAAATTCACTATCAATGTTCTAAATAAATTTTAATTGATTGAGAATTGGAATTTAGAGCATGTTTGGTTTGGTGAAATCGAAAACCCTTGAGCTTTTAACTATTCAAATTTTATCTTTGTCAAATCTTTATCATTTTAATTTAATTTAAAAATCTCAACTTTTTGTCACTCTCAATTATAATTAATGTTTAGTTAATATCAATCAATCATGTGGACGATAATTAATTTTATAGAAATTTATTACTTGACGACGATAGTGTACACTTGCACTATAGAAAACTCGTAACAAGTTTTTGGCGCCATTGCCAGTGATTGATTTTTTTATTAATATTGGAGTTAAATATTCTTAATTTTAATTTGAGTCTTAATTTTTTTTAATTTACGGTTGTTTACTATTTGAATTTTCAAGCGTTTTCTGAGGAGTATGAGAAAAATTGGAAGCGGAAATTTTACTCCCCTAAATTTGAAAATTGAGCGAACTTGCCGTCGTAATAGAAAAGTGAGGAGAGAAGCTTCTAAAGAACCTCAAGAAACAATAGAAGATGTCAGAGAAAATCCTGAAATTGTGAACAACCAAAATAACCGAGCAATGCGAGACTATGCTATGTCAGTGGTAAATGAGGTTGCATCTGGCATTCAACGCTCTGTTATTAATGTCAACAATTTTGAGATTAAGCCGGCTATCATTCAAATGATGCAAGAAAACCAGTTCAGTGGTCTGCCTAACGATCATCCAAATGTTCACATAGTCACATTTCTTAAAATCTATGAGACATTCAAGCACAACAATGTCTCAACTGATGCAACTAGGCTGAGATTATTCTCATTCTCACTACAGGATAAAGCTAAGAGTTGGTTGAACTCTTTGCCAGCTGGATCGATCACTACTTGGAATGGCCTCTCTGAAAACTTTTTAGCCAAATTCTTTCCACTAGCTAAAACAGTCAAAATGAGGATTGAGATCACCACATTTTCCCAACATGAGATGGAGTCTCTTTATGAAGCATGGGAGAGGTTTAAAGAGATGTTGAGAGCATGCCCACATCATGAACTTCCTGGATGGCTACAAGTCCAAACTTTCTACAATGGTTTGGGAAATTCAACACGGACGTTAGTGGATGCAGCAGAAGGATGTGCTTTGATGGCATAAGGATGCTTATGCCTTGCTAGAAGAAAAGGTTGCTAATGCTTATTAATGGCCAACTGAGCAAAATGTACAAATAAAGTCTCATGGAGTTCGTGAAGTAGATACACTTACTGCCCTCACAGCTCAAGTAGCTACACTTTCAAAGCAATTTAGCCCTTTCATGCTAATGCTAGTGCAGTTCATGCGACGCAGGAAGTTTGTGAATTATGTAATGGACCTCATTCTAGCACGGAATGTCAAGCTAGAAAATTTGCTCGTTCTCAGAATGAACAAGCTAACTTTTTTGGGAACTATAATAGGTAGAATAATCTATTCTCCAACACCTACAATCAAGGATGGAGAAATCACCCCAATTTCTCATGGAAGAATAGTCAGAATGTGATTAATCCACCAGTTATAACTCAGCCTCAGTTTCAGCCACAACAACCTAAAATTTCTCTAGAAGATGTTATTGCCCAGCTCACAGTTAATACTACTCAATTTATGGCAAGCACAAATGCTACATTTCAAAGGCAATAAACAGGTATTTGGAGGTAATAAACCAGTATTTAGAGTCAAGCTGCGTCGATCAGGAATTTGGAGCTTCAAATGGGTCAACTATCTGAAATACTAACTCAAAGACCACAAGGTAGTCTACTGAGCAATCACTGAGAGGAATCCAAAAGAACAAGTAAACGCCATTACCCTTCGCATTGGCAAGGAGTTAACAGAACCTCAGAAAGCCACTCTTGAAAATTCTCAGCCAATTGAAGCAGAAGCTGAGACAATAAGTGATGATCTTACCAAGAGCTCAAAAAAGAAGAAAGGCAAGCCTAAGTCAAAGCTCTTTCCTGATAATCCTAAACCATATGTTCCATATATTCCATACCCTCAGCGGTTCCAAAAGCAGAATTTGAACAAGCATTTTTCTAAGTTTCTTGATGTGAGCAAAGGCCGAGCTATGTCAAATTCATGAAGTATATTCTCTCAAACAAGAGAAAGCTAGAGGAGTATGAGACAGTTGCACTTACTAATGAGTGTAGTGCTATCTTGTAGAATAAATTACCTCTGAAGTTAAAGGACCTTGAGAGTTTTATTGTTCCTTGCACCATTGGAAATTCATATTTTGAAAAGGCTTTATGTGATCTTGGGGCTGGTATCAATTTGATGTCATATTCAGTTTATAAGAAACTAGGTCTTGGAGATGCTAAGCCCATGATGGTATCCTTACAGTTAGCTTATCGGTCTATCATATATCAATTGGGGATTATTGAGGATGTTTTGGTAAAGGTAGATAAATTTATCTTCCCAGCTGATTTTATTGTTCTCGACATGGAGAAAACCAAGAAACTCCAATTATTCTTGCTAGACCATTTTTAGCTACGAGAAGAACTCTGATTGATGTGCAAAAAGGGGAACTTATTATGAGAATGTAAAATGATCAAGTAATTTTTAATGTCTTCAAAGAAATCAAACACCTAAATGATATGAAATAGTTATTTGCGGGTGGATAGTGTAGAATTGGAGAAGGTAAACCTAGACACCTACCATTTATTGAAAAATCATCAGTGTTAGACCTCCATTTTCGGTATACCTTTATGGGAGAAGCATCCACTTTGCCTCTCATTATCTCTGCTCGGTGAACAAGAGGACAAGTTGCTGAGGGTTTTAAGAGAGCAACAAATGGTCTTAGGATGGTCAATTTATGACACAAAGGGAATTCTAAAGTTAGTGGACAATGTTTGAAGCCTAGATGATCATTATGTCTGGCTGAAAACATTAAAACAAGCGTTACCGGGAGACAACCCGATTATATTTCTATTATTTTATTTTTTTGGTTTTTTTAATTTTGTTTTTCTTCAGGTTTTTGTATAAAAAAATTATGGACGAATTTGGCTTATGCACCATTTCCTCTCAGTTGGAAACATTAAAACAATGCAGAGACTGATGAGGATGATAACTCATCATTATTCAGGGAAATCCTCTCTACTGACTCCTTTTACATATTTTATTTTCATTGAGGACAATGAAATTTTTTAGTTTGGGGGTGATGGCTTTAATTTAAATATTTTTTTGGCGTTCTGTTGTTGACAACACTAACACCTATGATGAGATTGGTTTTGAATTATTGATAGCTTTCTTATTTGACTTAAGAAGTCATTGTGATCTCATAAGAACTCTAGAATCAATTTTCTTGTTGTTCGAGGTGAAATTTTAGGCTACACTTCACTTAGGACATGATTTATGCCATCTTTGGACCGTTTGAGCTTTTTAAGCCAACATGTGCAAAAAAAATTTCCTAGTCATCCATGTTGAGCCTAAATAGCTATTTTTTTATCACCCATGGCAATTTCGTAATCCTATAAAAAGTTTTCCCTAGTACCCATTTTTACTCATAGTATTTGAATGTTCTGGGAAAATACTTGGAGCAATGACAATCTGGGTGGATGAGAGGAGTTTTGATATAAAAAATGGTGAATAAATTTGATTTCGAAGCCTCTTGGACTTGAGTGACTAAGCTCGAAAGGGTGTCTTAAAACCTAATACCCTAAGACCAATTGGTTTATGAGCTATTAGCTGAAAGCTCGTTAAGGAAAAGAGAAGCTTAAGGAAATCAAATAACAAAAATCAAAAAAGAGAGAATGGTTGAGCATGATTGATTATTCAAGAGGTGAAATGACAAGTTTGGGGGTGTTACAAGATAAGTTGACTTAAGCTCCTTTATTCCTAGAATACATGTGTGACTATGGGTAAAGATTGAGCCAAAATAATATCATTTATCCTACCTTAAACCCTACCCAAACATTACAAGCCTTTGAAAGTTCTAATGATCCTTAGTGATGTGATTTGTCTACACTAGTGGAGAGTGGCATGAAAAACTGGTTATGCAGTTCTAATCTATTTATAGATTATTAGATACCGCTTTTACAAGACTTGATTGCATAAACTCATCTCGGTTTAAAAGATTAGACGACTTAAGGTAACACACACACACTCAGGACTTTTCAAGTTGTAATATAAGTTGGTAATTATGTTAAAGCTTTACATGATCATAATTCAGAAGTTTTTCTTGAGTTATCGCTATTTTGGAATCTCTGAGGCAAGTTTAATTAGTAAAAATTACTACCTCACTCTTTCTTTAGCTTTTCAGAATTAGTGTTTATTGTTTTTCTTGTTTGATTTTTTTGTTTTATTTTGCTCGAGGGCTAGCAAAAAGTTAAGTTTGAGGGTATTTAATGAGTGTATTTTACACTCATATTTTAGATAATCTCAACCTTATTTTTCTTAGTTCTTTTAGATTAATTGATTGATTTATGTATATTTTTGTTTCTATCTTGTAGGTTTGATATTTAATTACATTTGGATTGATTTGGAAAGATTTGGAAGTCAAAATTCAGAAAAATCACAAAAAGTGATCGGTGTTGTAGTCTTCAACATTTTCTTCCTTAGCTGCAAAAACGATTGGTGACCATTTTTATGCTTTGCTATCTTTATATTCAACCTTCATCATATCTCTGCCTGCGACGACCCCATCATAATAAAGGTTCTCTCTTTATTCTTTCGTTTCAATCATGTTCTCCTCCAACCTCTTCACTTTATCCTTTAAGCAACTATAATCCAATAAAATTTGATCTCGCTCGCAAGATATGTTATCCAACTTTGACTCTGTCGATATCAATTATGACTGGAATGTGTCTTTTTCTTGTTCCAACTTGACCACTTTATTTTTTAAGATTGTCGTCTCACCCTTGATAAGATTAAACTCAACCTTCATTTCCTTCAATTCATCCTCAATTTTCATTTTATATTTTTCTCTTTGAATAGCCTGGTTGTATAAGTCCAAAAGAGATTGAGAAACTTACAAGAATAAATATTTGGTTAGTTATCATTTACTAAGTTACCAAAAGAATAAGAATAGAAAGAAAAGTCACCCTCATCGATTGTGCAACGGCTGAAAGATAAACTTCGTCATCTTCTTTTGAAGATAAGAATTTTCGATCACGACTCAAGTAAATGTTCTGCAACAGAACTTCACTCAGTTTATCTTCTTCTTGAAATTATGAACTAGGAGTAATAGGAATGATAAGTCCTCTAGATGGACATTCGAACTGAGAAGCACCAGAAGTGACCGGCAGAGAAAGCACAACTGATGGTTCAGATCTCGATCGTTTCGAGCCTTGAGCATCAATATCAATTGCTTGAGGAGGGGTTAGAGTCAAACTCTCTATCATTGGTATTTTAGGTACATTTTATACCTTCTATTTCTTTTTTACAGCAGCTGTACCCCCGCCTTTCTCTTCATCTCCTCAATATTATTCACGGAGGAGCATTTTTTATGCTGGCTCTTGCTCTTTTCTTCACTTCCTCAATATCATTCAGTGGAGGAGCATCCTTTATCATATATGCCATGACTAAAGATTTTTTTTTAATTCGGTCAAGGGTGGGTCATTTTCAAAAAGGAGTAACGTCCATACAAGTAATTTGATGCACTTTTATCTAGTGTTAATCTATTAAACTCAAGCGGAAAGTAAGGAATACCTTTGGAATGTTCTCTACACAATGCCAAAGCCTTGCGTCCTTAGGATTTTCTGCAGAGCATAACTTTTCCTACGATTAGGTATCATTAGATAGGCATCAAAAATATCTTATGAAGATCTAGATATTGGAATACGAGCAATCGAGTCGATTGCTGTAAGAAAATTCAATTAGACGACATAATGAGAATATACACTACAAACAAAAGTAAGCATCTAATACTTGAGGTATCCTAACTAGTCCTGACTCGAGCATCATGAACATGCTCGTCTGGACCATATTCCCAATGACCTCGAACCCAAAAGAATCATGGCTTAAAATGTTAATTACTAGTGAGAAGTTGGTGAATGAGATCTAAACCGCCCCTATGACTAAAAAAGTACTGGCCGAAATTCTTTTGATGTTGAAATAAGGAGAGGCGACCTCTCATCATACTTAGTGAAGTCCTGACGCCGGTTTTATGGCCAAGGATGATCAAAGAAATGAGAATCCACCATGCATTCGGAAGAAGCTGAGTGGGAGCTAAGTTTTAATGTTTCAATACCATTCAGATAAACGGGTGAAGAGGAAAATGAAAGTTGACCCAACGTGAAGGAAACTCATAAAAAGTAACCCAACCTTCTAATTCTGAATATACTCTCTCATCTTAACTAGGGGCACACAACTCAGTGGAAGATGGAATGTCATATTGTCCTCGTAAGTTTTTAAGATCATTAGTACGCATTTTAGAGAAATGCCATTTGCCCTTCGGAACACCTTGAAACACAGTTTCGACATGCACCTCAAAATTAGATTCATTAGTGACTAACTGGTATTCAGATGAAGAAGAATCTTGTATGGACAACCTAGACTCTTCATGGGATGATTTTCGGGCCACAGAATCAGATATATTTTGAGAATAAATAGACGTCGAAGAAGTAGTGATTTGAAAGTAACTAGTGAAATAAATGGCAAGGCAAGATGAAAATACCTTCACCAAAATGTCTTCGGAAACCACGTCGAAAACATCGTCGAAACCTCATCGGGAAACGTCGTCGAACAACGCCGGAAATGTCGTCGGTAATTTCACTGGAAACTTCATCGAAAAACCTCGTTGGATGGAGGATCTTTTAAAATTTCATAAAAAAACAAAAGATAATTGAGGAATGAGGATGAAGAAGTTGAAGTTGTGGTAAAGATGGAAATGAAGAAGAGTTAAATATATAGTGTAATTATAAACAACCGTCCAAGATCATACGACATGGCGTTCATCTAAAGTTAAAGATTGAATTCACATGGATCACAATCCATGTCATCATTCATCCAACGGTCATAATTATTTTAATAATGAAATAATCAATGGATGTGGATGAAAGCACGCAGACCACTATCCATGCCTTTCATTCCCATAAATTCATCCAATGATCATAAACGATAAGGATCAAGGGTTAACAAATTAATTCACGCAGATCATAATCTATGGCTTTCATCTAATCATCGAAAACATGACCCATGGATCACGGCCTGACCAAACTGATCAGCCATAGTTCAGCCTAACCGAACTGCTCCAGGTCGAATTCAGTTCAGAATGACCTCACTACTCTAGGCCTGGCCGAACTGCTTCAGGTCGAGCTGAGTTAGGCCTGGCCGAACTGCTCCAAGCAGAGCTCAATTCGGCTTGGCTGAACTGCTCCAGGCCGAGCATAATTCAGGCTAGCTGAACCGTTCCAGGTCAAACTGTACGACCCAAAATAGTTTGGCTTAGATGAAGAAGTTCAGTCTAGCATAGCTTGGTCACACTCAGCATCTGCTAAGGAATTGACGATCTGAGTTGCCTAAGAAATTTTTGTGAACGTGACAAAATACTTCAAAGAATCTGAAGTTTTCACTCAGATTTCTAAAGTGGGAGAAAACTGTAGAGGGGCTAATAATTATATTATGGATTTCTTAAATAATTGATTACAAGTTCAAAATGACATAAAGCCAAAATATGATCGAACCTCATATTTTTGCTGAAGTTCATATTTTAGCTGAACTTCAATTTTGGCCGAATCTTGCTAAGCCGAAATATGACCGAACCTTACATTCCAACCGAACCTCATACAAGGCGGAATAAGACTGAATCCACAAAGGTCGAAAGGCCGAATCTCAAACTCAGACTTAGTCAGTATGACTGAGAAATAATAATACAGAATGACATACGGTAGTCTCTTAAGACCAAAATAAATCACAAATAGGAGGAAGATATATGAAGCCTTCATTAAAAAAGAAACTAATGATCCTTTCATATCCGCATTTAATGAAATACTCTCCATTTTTCATAATTAATAAAACAACTCTTCGTATTCGGACATGAATGCTGAATTATCTATATAAAAGTAAGCAAATTCTCAAAGAGGTATGATATTGAAAACATTCAGAGTTCTCTACGTTTTTCCTTTCATTCACTTTACTGACTTAAGCGCCGGAGTGTATTAGGTTAGACACCACACCGGTGTCAAGCCAATATCTTCACGTTCATTTTTCTCTTGTGTTCATCAGACGACATTTAAAGGAACACGTGGCAGAATCATTGATAGTGGATTTCTAACATCCACATGAATCAATTCCCTCTTTCCTAAATTAATTTTAAGGCTTGAAACTGCTTCGAACAGAATAAGGATACACCAAAGATGAAGTAGATCATTTCTATTAAATTCACAAAGAATGACCATGTCATCGACAAATAGTAAATTATAAATAGCATTTCATCTTTCCTATTAACCTCAAAATCCTTTAGCACACATCTGGAGTATATCTTAAACATGAAATGGTTGAACGAGTCCATAACTAAAATAAGCAGTAAATAAAACATGGGATCTCCTTATCTTAACCCCTAGAGCTTCTGAAAAAAACTTATGAGACGAACGTATGACCATGATGAAGAATGAGGCAGTGGATATGCAAGTTTTGATCCAACACTGCCACTTAGAGCAAAAACCCTTATTGATTAAAGAGTTCAGAAGAAAATCCCAATTTACATGGTCATGAGCTTTCTCAATGTTCAATTACAATCAACCCCTTGTAGCCTGACTTCGATCTATAATCTGCATTCATCAGCTATCAAGACTGCATCTAAGATCTTTTTACCCACCATAAAAATCATGTTTGTTCTCCGATACGACTTTGTGAATAACACTCTTCAATCTACCAACAATAACTTTGGTAAAAAAATTGTTAAAGTTGTTGACCAGGCTTATGGCCGAAAGTCTCTAGTCAACTCAATCCCTAATTGATTGATCATTTATAACATTGATTACTCAATTCAAGTAATTTCCATTGTGTTATAATCCTTTGATTTCTATTTTTTTCCATTGTGTTATAATCCTTTTATTTCTATTTTTTAAAATATTTTTGCTTTATGAGATGAGTGCCAAATCAAGCTTACACCCGTGTGTGAGAGTGTTTTATATATCTTACTCTATAATAAAAGAGAGAATTTTGATAGAGTGTGTGATTTTTTGTTGACGGATTTGCCTTTCTAAATCTAAAGTTTCTTTTCTTTGCATTAGGGGCGTAGGAGTCATTTTGGTAGTTAAAAAGATTGACCGAATTCAAAATGTAGGATCGCTTTGATCTGGGTTGTTTATTTAATCGTTATGATAGATCTGAGCCATTTAAGACTTTTAATCTGAGTCGTTGATTGAGTCATATATATACCTCTTTTTCTTTAGTCTTAGGGTTTTTTCTCATCTCATATCCTTCTTCTCTCCTTCTGCTCCCTTCGAGTAAGGTGTTTGGTCTAGGATTTCTTAGTCTTCTATAGTTGATTTTTCACAGGTGTGGGATGCAGCTTTGGTCTTCTTCTCCTTCTTCTCTCTTCAGCAATGATGTTAGGTTTTTTTGGTCTGTTTGACAGCGATTATTTCAGAACATGTGAGATTTTTTGCATCATTTTTTGTTTATTATGTCCTCTGAAATTATGATTTTTTGTCTACTTGACAGCTATTATTTCAGAATTTTTCTTATCTTGTTCGGCGGCGAGCTCAGACTGACGAATTGTTGTTTTTTTCTTTATTTGTTTGGCTGGTTGCGGTTGATTTTTGTTTTCTTGGGTAATAGCAAACTTAGTTTTGAGGCTTTGTATTACGGCTATTATAGATCAGAACAGAGGTAAGTTTAGTTCGGTTTATCTTTCTCCTTTTCATCTTATCTTTTTGTGTTTTCTCAGTCAAAATAAACGGTTGTATATCTGATCTGGTGGTGGTCCACGTGCCTTCACATTTGTGATTCTATTATGGAAGTGCATCTAAAGAGAATTTAAAATCCGGTTTATAGTAGTAACCATAATGGTAAAAACTATCGAACTTGTATGTGGTAAAGATATCATACGGTAGAATTGAAACAACAAGTAGTAATCAAAACTTTGGGAGCATGCTCTCACTTAAAAGCCAAACTTCTCAGTTTAAAAATTAGAGTTGATGGTTATTTCTTTTTCCCTCCGTACATATAAATTAGTTGATATTATTATCAACGAGAATATTACTCTTTTTGCTTTTGCGTTCGATCATGTCTTTGTTTCTGGTGGGTGAAAATTTATTGGGTCTCTATTTGTGGTATGTCTGTATTTTTTTCTTTTTTTCTTTTTGTTCGTTTGTGTCTTTGTTTTCCCCTATATAAATACTTCCATTTGTTAGTTTATTTACTTCTCTTCATGTATGTATGATGTTGTACAAACATCTTGTTAATCAGTGTAGCGGTGGTTTATTGGGTGTTTCTTCAGCCAATTTTTATAGTCAATCTTCTATTTTAATAGCTACATTTCGGTGGAGGTAATCCTGTTTTTTATTTATTCTCTCCATAGTTGATTGATGGATTTTGTTTGACCCGTCTTAATGGTTGATCGCACGTAACCTTTGTTCAGGTTTAGGATAGACTTGCATTATATTCCAAGTATATCTTCTCAACAATCGGTTTTTTGTCTATCTAGGTTGGTGTAGTTCGTTTGTTTTTTATTTGTACGTTTATAAATTAGACATTCACGTGTTATCCAACTCCCAAATTTTCTTCTGCTACGTTTTTGTTCCTCTGACTTTTGCGATTGATTATTTTTGGTTTGTAAGGTGAGTTAGAGTTTTCTGACTGATCAGTGTTAAGTTGATGTTCATATGGCTTTAAAGTAGTTCTTTTGTTATTTTTTTACTCTTTATATTTGTTCGTCCTGTTTTTTGTGATCGCTTACTTTTGGTTTTTTGCGATTGCTTATTTTTGATTTAAAGGTACGTAAAAAATTTCCAGTGTTCAGTGAATGGTCTGGGGTTTTTTCAGTCTTAGTCTTTGTTTTTGTTATTTTTTGCTCTATGCTTCAGCACCATATATGTAGGTTTGGCTTTGTAGATTTACTATATTTACAGTTCATGCTTTTATATGCTTCTTCCTATGGTTGAATTATTGACTCTGTCTGTTTTTTTTTTCATTTGATTTTCAGCTTTTGTGCTATACTGGACGTAGGGTTTCTCTGCCTGATTTGGTTCTTCGACAACGGTGGGTCGTTGGTGGTGGTTTCCGTCGCTTTCTCGTCCTTCTTTTTCTTTGCGTGAGTTGGTTCGTGGTATGTATTTCTTTGAGTGAGGGCTTTCGATTTCTAATCTGGAGATTATTTTTTCAAGTTTTTGGAATTGAATCTTTATTTTTCTGTTTTGTTTTTATGTATTTGAGTGTTGTATTTCTGTTTTGTTTTCATTATTGATTTCTGAATTTGATGCATATTATTCGTATTTAATATTGATTGAATTACATATGTTTTTTTATTTTCATTTGGTTTAGCGGTGTATGCGTTTGATTGTTCATATTACGACAATAGTAACTCATCTTTGGACGACAAATTGAATGAAAAGCATGACAAATGGCCTAGAATAATTAAAGAAGAACACAGTTTAAACTTACCTGGTTTTGGAAATAAATTAGATGTTCATTGATATTTTTGCGAATGCATACTGTAGTTTGTTTCTATCATGAATCTATCAATTTCGTATATAGAGGTAACATTAGTATATTTTTCTGCATTAAAAGAATCTAATTTATTTTTATATGTTGCATATTATATCTTTATCGGTGAGTTATTTGGTTTAGTTTTAATTTGTGTTTGTTGCTTGTTATTAAGAAGAAGATTTTTCTCACTACGCTTACTCTGTGTTTGTTTCTCTTTGTTTTTAATGATGTGAAGAATTTTTGGGATTATTAGTCTTAGCTTTTATTTGTGTTTTTATTACTTTGTACAATACTTATTCTATTTGCAAGTTCTGGCAAACTCTTCTTATGTTTGCTTCTACTTATTGAGTTCTACTTGCTTCGTAATACATGATGGTTTCCACTCAATCATTGCATTCAGATTATTAAGGGATGTTCCATTCCCACTCAGACTACATTTCTCATAATAAAACAAATTCATTTGCTTTGATGTTGTGTTATGAAATTATATTTGATGACCCCATCCCTCATAGAGGACTTCTTTTGTTTGACAAGTTAATTTAAGGTGTTGCAACATTCTTAATAGTGGTTCTTATTGTGCACCCACATAGAATGTCATCATGAACTTCACCTACACTTGTTCTATTAAGTATTTTTTGTCTGTTTTGCAATATTTGATTGAGGTATGATTATAGAAATTTTATATATTTTTTCTTTAAATAATTATTTAGCTACCTCAAAGTTTGAAGATGTAATTCATATTTAGTTTAATTTTAGTACATATGTTATGATTGTCCTTATTGTTAACGCTTGCCTATCACAGCATGTATATATGTTTGTGTAATAATTTATTTGATCAATATACATGTGACAAATTTTTCACTATAAACTACATATACTGTGTGTGTGTGTTACAATTCATGTGACCAATTTTTTATTTATGATTTTTAAATCCTTCAAGTAGATTTCAGTGTTAAAAAAGACAAGATAAGGAGAGCTTTTGAAATAGACCTTTGTCTTTTATAGTTGTGGTTCTTTTATGTTGATATTTTCTTGGTGTAGCTTGAGCAGATTGTGAGATTTATCTCTTGCGTGTTTTTAAATCATGTGAGTTTGTTTAGATCCTAGCTATGTTTTGTATTGTCTTCTTCCTTTTCTGCAGATGCCATGGCATTTGAATGTTGCTTGGTTGTTCTGTTTGTATTATTTGCTATACATTATTATCTTCCTTGCTTTATTACTTTTTATTTGCTAGATTAATCATTTGAAAAATTGTTAAATCGATTGGTTGTTTCCTATTTCAATTTTTAGCTAGACGCATAGAAAATTTCCCTACTTTACAATTGTGGATCATGTGTTGTTTCCTCTCCTTCGAGGCTTTGGATTCTTTTTCAACAATTGTTACCTCAATATGTTTTGTAGGTTTTCCAGATAAAATTTTTGTACTTATAAATCAGTTTATGATTTTATGTTTCTAATGGGAGTTTAAAATGTTTTTGAATGATGAGTTGAATTCTTATATCGATTTTCTATTTTATATTAGTTGTTTTTATTTATTTTGATTTTGTAAGACTAAAATTTATATTATGTATTTTGATATTAGTTCTTATTTATTTAGTATGACACTATCAACAAAAGAATCACATGTTGATGAGGAACAAGAGGCCCTCAAAACCATTCGTCGTCTAGTTTTAAGAGATTTTGGCAACATGGAAAGAGCTCTTAATCAAGAGGGCTTGCTAGGAGCATCGCCTATATTGTGGAGTAAATTTGAGAACTACCCCAAACATCCTTTCATGGAACCTCGGGAAATTCTCTGTTGACAGAGTAACAAATTAAGGAGATTGAGATTGTTTTGGTGAGATTGAGATTATTTTCTGCTTATTGGAGTGTACTAACAAAAAAAATATCTGAGTGCAGATATAAATAAATAAAGTCAACATCTTTGTAAGTTTTGTCATTGTATATTTTATGTAAATAAATGAAATATATATTATTGTACATCTTTACCTAACTTGTTAGGAATGATGATGATAGTTTATCTCAAATTTAATTACATATGTGTTATTACTAGCATTGAAATATACTATTACAACCGAGCACGTGCCGGGCACCTAGTATCACAAAAAATTAAAGGGTTTTGTCCCACATCGAGTAGTTAGGTGAAGCGTGTGTTGTATTTACATTGGTTAATGGCTTCAAAAAGGTCAAATTTTTTAGGTGTTTATTTGTCAGTCTTTTATAGCCCCTTCCTCAGGTGTATGTTATATAAATCTGAAATAAAACAAGGGTTTTGTCCCACATCGCAGGTTAAGGAAAAGCTTGCTCACTCTTCAAATTAAGGGTGCATTCTCCAACATCAAAAATTAGTTATTACACTTTTATAGTTCTCCGCAAAAACCGAACCCTGAACTGAACGACGAGGAAGAAAACAAATTCCCCCATGAATTGAACTAATTACACGTGAGTTTATTCTTGCACCTTAGGTGAAAGTGATATTGTGTTAACGTGGTGGTGAAGTAAATTATTATTAATGTTTGTAAAGCCAAACAACTTTTTCAGATTGTTTTAAAAAGGATAGAAAGCATAAAAAATGTAGCATATATAAATTGTTTATTACACACTAAACGGATAACCATGTTTTTAAAAATAATCATTGATTAACCTAATATAATAATAATAATAATAATAATAATAATAATAATAATAATAAAATTAGTTGTTAGATACTACTCCTTAATCTCTTCCATTTTGTCATTTTCTCCTGTTCTCTTTTATATTCCACTCCTAAGTTTTATTTGTCACGATTCATAACACATTTTCTTATTGTTATTATATTTTAATGTTCACCTAAAATAGTTGTTCAACTTGACAAATTATTATTTGGAAAAATAGCAGGAAATGCAGGTTTTGGGGTGGAATTGCAAAAATGGTTGAAAAAATTTTTATTTGTAAAAATGGCCGAATATGATCGTGGTAAATAACTTATTTAACATAATTAAACAACGGTAAATAACTTATTTACCATATTTTAGTATTTTTATAATAAAAATTTCTGGACATTTTTATAATTTAAACTTGGAAAGGGGTTATTTTTGCAGTTCTCCCTTATTATTTTCACTTAATAAATTTGAATATATTGTAACAGCCCATCTAATGAATTAGAGTCTTTTCTCTTCATCATTACAACTTATAAGCAAAACAACATTCCTCCTGTTGTTGTTTACACAAACATATATATTTAGACTTGGAGGTCATATGCTTCGATACCCGACATAACATTTAATCATCACACAGAGTGATCGGTGTTATCACATCCCAGTATTCACATTCAACCAAGTTTGGTACCATAAAATTTTCTAGACTTTGAGTTAGGGAGGAATTTTTTTCATTTTTTAAACAAAAATGAAAGAGAGAACTACGAAAATGACCAAAAATGAGGTCTGATTTGTAAAAGAGTTTAAAATTGTAGAAAAAATTGACTAACACTAATAATAACAAAAAATATGAGTTAACACTTTCATTTATGCACAAAATCTACAAGATAATAATATATACATGAATGTATCATGCGATAAAACATGAATAATATTAATGTAAGTATTTTCATTATTTATATCTAATTTTCATTTTTATTAGTCTATTTTATTTTTATAAGTACTTATATAATTTATTATGAAAATTATCATCTATAAATATTTTCTCATATATTTAATTATATAATTTTCATTAAATGTATTTTTTCAAATGTGGATTAATCCTTATTGTTATAGGGGAATTAGTTGTGATCTTTAGACAAAAACATATTTTACTAATAAAATATAAAGTAAGAGTAACTAACAATTCGAATAAGTAATTTTTAAGAAATTTTTTTGAGTAAATCGGTTAATGTTTCAGCCAAAGACTTCAAAGTTGATATTCTCTTTTTGTGGTCGATCTTTAACCTGGTCCGGATGAGGCCTTAATCCTAAGTCGTGTGTTTGCTCTGACTATTACGCCAAGCGTTGTATCCTCCCTTACCCAAGCTGGGGGATGATTTAAGATCCTGAACTGCAATGGGCTTTAAATAGCCTTAATCCTTTTCCGATGGACTTGATCTAATCAAACAAGTTGCCCCCTCTGTAGGTCGGGGGTCATACAGACCTATCGCGACCTTTAAGGAGCCTTCCGAGTGTATTCCTATTCAGGAGGTCCTGTCGATCAAACCTTCCTCACGGGGATCCTTTTGATATTCAACCGAACACGCTTTCCTCTCGCTGAGCTCTTTCCTGGCCTTGGGCTAAGGGACCTTCCCTTTGTCACTTACCTAGGTGTCCTTGTTTTTTATAAATTCTTGAGTGGTAGTGCTCATCAGAGGGCCTTATTTCGAGCTATAATGCTTTGATCCTCTATGCGAGCATGAGTGCTCGACATAAATTTCTTGTTGATATCTGGTCAAGCTTTTCATGCTATGGATATATTTTTTATCTCATCTACGAGCATGAGTGCTCGACAGACATTTTTTATTGACATTTAGCCAGGCGTGTCTGCTCTGACTAGATCCTTGATCATGTTTATGATCATGAGTGCTTGACATACACCTTTTGTTAGTGTCAAGCTAGGCGTGTCTATTCTGGCAATGACCTTGATCAGTATGAGTGCTCGGCTCACTGTTTGTCGATGTTTAGCCAGACGTGCCTGTTCTGGTAGATCTTGATTTTGTCTGCAAGCATGAGTGCTTAACTGGCACCTTTTGTCTATATCTAGCCAGACGTTTTTACTCTGGGCAGATCGTAGATCATGTCTGCGAGCATGAGTACTCGAGAGACATCTTTTATCGATATCCATCCTAGGGTGTCTGCTCTGGCTCAGTGTTAGTTGATAATATATGTATAATACACGTATTATACATGTATTTTATATCATACACATAATTTTTGTTTTTCATACTTTTGTGCCCTTTCCGAATTCTACTAAAAATATGAAATAATTCACATATTTTTTTTGTTTTTCATACTTTTGTGCCCTTTCCGAATTCTACTAAAAATATGAAATAATTCACATATTTTTTAGTAAAACCATATAGTTTGTGTATAATACGGCTGGCTTATTATACAGGGTGAACTAAACACCCAAAAAACCTACAGTCTCTTCTCTCTCTCGTAGACGGCATACCAGTCACTCAGCCTCTCGGCTTTTTGAGTTCTCTATCTCGGGTCTTCTTCAATTCTTCTTTAGATTTTCGGAAGTAATCTGGTATGGTCTTCTCTCTCACACTTTTCTTTTTTCTCTCTTAGTTGTTCTTCTGATTTTCTCCATGTCGGGGGTTATTAAACAAGAAATTGAGATCAGATACAAATTAGAAACTAATAACGGAAAATAATATTGAAGGCAGTGATATAAAATTATGGACTAGGGGAGGCCTCGATGATTGCTGGACTTCTCTTCCTCTCTTTTATTCTGCTGAAAAATCAAGCAGAATCAGAAGCTAAACAGTGAAGAGGAATATTTAGGGGAAGAACTCTATTCTTCTTCTTCTCACACATGTAGTAAAATAGTAACTAAATTTGTCAAGTCTCTATTTTGATTCTTTTGAATCAACGATTTCAGGAACTGAATTTTACTACTTGCATACACAAGCCTTTGTTTCGAATCAATGATTTTACTAATTTTGTAGACAAGTGTTGATTTATGCAGACAAGTGTTGTAGGAAAGTTATTTGTCAAACAACTCTCTAGTTCAACATATAATTTGAATTTTTTATTAAAATAGATTGAGTGGAGCAGTACCATTCCTTGGTTATGATGACACCATGAATTCAACATAGAAGACAAGTGCCAAATACTGTATATGGACATCTAAGTGATGTACTTTTTTATTTAAGATTATTTCAATAAGAAGTTAAGAAAATAAACTACTTCTCAATTTGGTTTATGTTGATTTAATTTGATTTACGTTGATTCTGAATTTTGGTTAGTTGATTCTGAATGATATTAATTTTGATTGTGCTTAGGTTTTGTTGATTCTAATTCAAAATTTCTGAATTTAGATTGTCATGGTGAGAAAAATGATAAGTTTTGGGATTATGCTAAACAGCTAAATAATCGTTCCAAATGTAAATTTTGTGAGAGAGATCTTGTTGGAGAGTAAAAAATCATTTATCTAGAATAAGTGGTCGTGATATTAATATATGTAGTAAAGTATCGGAGGAGGTTCAAGCTGACGTTCTTGTTAATTGGAGATTCAAAGTCTAGTAAGAAGAGAAGAATGACTCGATTAATGAAAGTAATCAAGGATTGAATGCTTTCTCTTTGGGTCTATCAAATCACATTCAAACTACAATCCCATAATTCTCTGCTAAGAAAGAGAAGAGCAATGTTGACAAAAAAATTGCTCAGTTTTCCATCATGAACAACATAGCATTTAATGTTATTCCGTCCAAGCCGTTTCTTGACATGAGTAAAGCATTAGATGATTTTGGTTGTTATATTGTACCTAGTTACTCAACACTTCATACTAAGTTAATACCGGAGGCAATAACAGATGTTGAAAGTCATGTTGCATATGTCAAAAAATCATGGATTAGTACAAATTGTACTAGTATGTCAGATTCTTGGACAGATATAAGGAGACGGTCTTGGGTCAATGTTATCGCTAGCTCACTGTTAGGTGCTATTTTTTTAAATCGTTTGAATGTTCAAAGGATAGATTGATCAGTGAGTATCTTTATAACAATCTCTTTTTTGTCATTGATGAAATTAACCCTGAACATGTTGTGCAGATAGTTATTGATAATGCCTTAAATTATGAGTCTGATGGTTGCATGCTTATGGGAAAATATCCGCGATTATACATGACTAAATGTGCAGACCGTGGTATTAATTTGTTGTTGAAAGATCATTATAATCGAATTGAATGGATGAAAAGTGTGATTGATGATGCAAGAAAAATAATAGATTATATGTATAAGCATCATATAAGAAAATATATAGATAACATGGAGTTAAAATTTCCATGTAAAACTAGATTTGTTTCCAATTTTTTTATGTTTCAATCGATAATTGATCTTGAAAATAATTTGAAAATTTTTGTTACATCTTCTAAGATAGTGACTTAATTCAGAATGAGTCTTTCTGGGTGGATGCGAAAGATTATGTGAATGTTGTGAGCTTTTGGTGAGAGTTCTTCGTTTTGTAGATGGCGAAGGATCTACAATGAGATATTTATATGATGCTATGTAGAGGGCAAGAGAAACGCTCGATCACTGTATCATAAAATATTGCAAATTAGAATTTTGAGTCAATCGTGTAGCTCGTCAGCTTGTGAGAGAAATTGGAGTGTATAGGAAGTAGCTCAAATGAAAAAGAGAAATAGATTGGCACCGACGATGTTGGAGGATTTGGTGTACGTGAGAATTAACTTTCTGATGATGAAAATATACAAAGATCATGAAGTAACTGATACATCACCTATTGATTCTTCTAAGATCAATCCATTTGTTGAAGAACGGTTTGAAGAAGAACCAGAGTTTTTAAATGAGAGTGAGACTTTAGATGACATGAGTTTGTGTAACTGGTCTTAGTTTCTTCCAATCCCAGACGAATCTTGAGTCTGTTTTGATGATACTTTACCACCAAACGATCCCATCATTTGATGATTTTTAGTAATTCAACTAGTATACTATGGATTGGTCAGTATTATAGATTGATAAATACATTTTGGATGAAAATAATATTTTGATTGATAATTATATTTTGGATGAAAATAATATTTTGGTTAATAATTATTTTTTGATGAATACTATTAATTGATCGATATATTTTGGTTCAAGAATCAAGAGTACTTGTAATAATTTCATAAATGAATGATGAACTGAATATTCATTATGAATATGTTTGAGAAATTTTAGAATGATTTTTTATTGTCATATTCATAATATATTGTTATATTGAGATATATTTGTAAATTTTACAACTGTATTTTTTGTGTCGATTTTTTGAAATGAAAACATATAATACTCATTTAAAACCTGTATCTAAATTTTTACATATCAGGTATTATTGATTGAATTTTAACCGAATGTTTGACCTTCTCGAATTACACACGTCAAATAGTGCTCTGACTTTTTATCGTCATAGAATTAACTAACTATGATCTGGCTCGATCATTGATTATGTCTGTGAGCACGAGTGATCGGCAGACACATTTTGTCGATATCCAGCCAAGCGTGTTTGCTCTAGCCAGATCATTAACCTTGTTTGCGAGCATGAGTGCTCGACACTCACCTTTTGTCGATATCCATCCAGACGTGTATGCTCTGGCTAGATCATTGATATTGTCTGCAAGCATGAGTGCTCAACAGTCACCTTTTATCGATATCCAACCAGGTGTGTATGCTCTGGCCAGATCTTTGATACTGTCTGCGAGCATGAGTGCTCGACATACATCTTTTGTCGATGTCAAGCCAAGCGTGCTGCCCTAGCTAGATCCTTGGTACTGTCTGTGAGCATTAATGCTTGACAGGCACTTTTTGTCGATATATTGACCGGCGGGATAGAGTGCGACACCAGTCGTAACATTTTCTTTAATCCCAACTAGTCGTCTAGATGGCATTTGTCAGTCATCACTTTTTACTTAATCATGTCTGGTCGGCTAGAACGCTTTTACCAGTCATCACTTTTTGTTAATCCTGACTGGTCAGCTAGAGTGCCTTTATCAGTCATCACTTTTTGTTTAATCTCGCTTGGTCAGCTAGAACGCCTTTATCACTCATCACTTTTTGTTGAATCCCGACTGATCAGTTAGAGCGTCTTTACCAGTCACACATGTCGTAGAAGAGTCGATCCTCAGAGGCTTGTAGAACAGTTAAGGAGTCTTCAGTAAATATAACATGTTTTATCTTTTCATAAAAGTATATTCGTATATATAAAAAAAGACCTTAGCAGAAGTTATTCCTAAGTAAGGAGAAAAATGAGTCCTTTCATCAGAAAACTCGTCGATGAGTACGTGATCTCTGTTGTCTGCTGCTCTGAGATGATGGGGTGTGAGGATAGCCCAGCTCTGATTTCTCGAGATTTTGGCCTTCCATTTTTCATCGGGGCGTCCCTCTCTAAACTTCACCTTTGCCTCAGCGGTAAGACACTTCTAGCTTCGTACTTTGCTAGGAGGTGAGGGTTGACTTGTCATGAACTGTTCTTCCTGGCGATATGGTAGAAGTACGACTAGATCCCTGACCCATCAAGTTCCCTTTCAGGGGCTCCTCCCTAGTTAATATGCCAGCCACAGGCTCATCTATCCTTATGGTTCCAGTCATCTCGTATGTGGGCTTGATGGGAAGATGCTCGTGTAGAGGTCTCGTGAAGTTCCTAACTTCATTGAAAGCTGGTGTGAGAGGGCTGATGATCTCTCTCACCCTCTCATTAAGGCTTCGTGTCTAGGGGTGACTAGCTTGTGCTCTAATTTTGTCACGATCCTTGTCTTTCCCTTCCGCCTGCTGTGGGGTGTGGGGATTGGGCCACGTGGTCGGGGCTTGCATTTCAGTTATAGAAGAGGGTTGATGCAAGCCTCTATATTTCAGTAGGGACAGATTCTCAGCTCGTCCGACTACATCGTGCGATTTCTTCATGGAGGCCAATGGGATACCACAAACCCGAACGGTGGACGACCCCCTAGTATATTCGTAGTTGCTTGCATGTTGCCCCTAAGGGTACTTCGGGGATTTTTACCTTCATTTTTTGGGGATGACCCCAGCCAGAACCTCACAAGAGAGGAGTCTAGCCCTTCACAACCTGGATTTGTCCTGGTTCCGGTTTCCTCAAGAGGTGACCCTCGCTCCTAGTTTCGAGGTCGTCCTGCCCTCCCTGGGTAGTTTCCCCCGGAGTTCTGGGAGCGCGTGCCAACTTTACCGGTGATCTTTTGAGCCGTGGAAGGGTATCATTCCCGTGCAAGACACCGTTGTGACTTGAACAGGATCTGGCACATCTTTCCTTTCCTCCTTGGGTATCTTAGAAGTTACAACAACCACATCTTTCTTCATTTGTTGGATAGTCTTAAGGGAGGTAGGAGGTTCCTTCCACGGTGGAGAGACGGGCTGGTCTACTTTTCGTCTTGAGTTTCATCAGCATAGAACGTTGGGCCCATCTTCTCTTTACAGGAAGAGAAGGGGCTCATAATGCTTCGACGAGGATGGCTTTATAGTCGTCCCCACAGACGACGCCAACTGTTTCGACCAAAAACTTTAATAGTACACACGTTGAACACGCGCTCTCATCCAAGTGGTACACATGCTTTTCCTCTCAGCAAAAGCTTCCCTCGACCTCAACATCTATAAAACACAGACAAGGAACCCTGTATACGGGGAACCAGGAGATGGTTACCCCACCTAAGAGTCTTTGATATCTAAGTCAGTAGATGGTCGATATTTTGCTATAATTTTGTCAGGGAAAGTCGGCCTCCCTCCTTTGGCGATTTGGGGAAGTATTTATACTTGAATTCTCGGGGACAGTTGGTAGCATGTTGAAGAAGCCTCTTGGAGGCGTGCTGTAGAAGATTCATGAGACATATAGCCTGCCTAGACTATCCTTGATTGGACAGGGGCATTAATGGTTGATGTACTTCTTAGGTAACATTTCGAAGACTGATTGACGTTCTGCCATAGCGATTTGGACCAGTTAGGCTACTTTTGACGAGTGATGATGACCTTATACTTTCGACGACTGATTGACGTTCTGCCATGAGTCTACTTATGTACTCTAACTATTTTCTCATGTGCTCGAGTTCGGGCATCCTGGGCTCCGTAAGGACCGAGGTCGTTCCTATTCCTTCCCTGAGGTCGGGAGTTCCCCAATTTGACATGACATGTGTCGTTGTGTTACTGGTAATTAGAAAAATACTCTTAACAATTAACTAAGTAGATTTATATACTCTTATATTCATGGTGATCATGCATAGAAATTGGATTAACAATTAAGTGCATTTGTACTATAATTTTGTTTAACATGCAGTGAGTTTATTCTGTTAAATTAGTAAATTCTTTTGATAAAATTCAGCCGAATAAGCATATTTTTAGTTGAGAAAAATTGTTTAATGTAGTATAAATTCATATTTTTCTATAAATTTATAAAAAAAAAATTAGAAATTGGGTGTTATGAATCCAGTATTGAACATAAAATAGCATTGTTCTTACAAATTTAGAAAGTGGACTAAAAGTTATTGATTGAAAAATATTTTCTCCATTGATCTTACTGATTTCTCAATGCACGTCTAATTTTTCTTCTTTATGAAATATAAATCTGTAAATTATTTGTATTACAATTTTTTTTATTGTAATACTCCAGTTTTGCATGGACCCGTCAATCCTATGAAAAATAGAGATTAAGACAATAATAGACTTGAAGAGCTCCATTTTAAAGGGGTAAATTTAATTTTATCTTTGTGCCCATAATTTTTTCTGTTTGATTTATATTTGATCATTATTTTGAGGAAATAACTACAATGAGTTAATATTGGGTACCTATTAGTAATTAGTCATGGTTAATTAATAAAACAGATTGAATAAATTGGAAAAACTATTCTTTATTTAGTCTCTTTTATGGTTACGAAAGTGAGATATATTTATTATATTAATAAATTGATCTTTATTATTAATACAATAAATCAGTGATGGAGGATCAAATTTAAACTAGATATAGATTTTTCTAGACAAATTGAAATCAACGAAGGAAATCTGCCTATTTTTAGCTTTTTCATTTTACTTAGATAAGCATGTCTAATTATTTTTAAAATTTTTAAATTATCAATTTGGTTACGATATTTTTCCTTATTTAATGCTCCATCTTATCTATAAAATAAATTATACAGTTATTTCCTTAATAATATCTATTTTCATTAATTAGTTAAATATTATTGTAATATTCTATATTTTTAGGGTTATAATAGTAAAATTTAATAAACATTTTGGTTGACTTTTACCTCATCGACTAGAATGCTAAAAATAAAAATTAATTACTATTTTACAAAATAAG
The DNA here is from genome assembly GCA_003255025.1 of Datisca glomerata. Classification (NCBI taxonomy): domain Eukaryota; kingdom Viridiplantae; phylum Streptophyta; class Magnoliopsida; order Cucurbitales; family Datiscaceae; genus Datisca; species Datisca glomerata. The sequence goes on from QANY01007699.1 coordinate 1,066,451, forward strand.
TTTCTAACATGGTATATAGCTCTAGTTATGTTAATAAGTAGTGAACTTCTACAAAAAACATAAAAAAAAATGGTTGCGAGTAAAAATAACATAAAAAATAGCCCCCTAGCATGATTTTCGAAAAAAAATAGAATTTCACGTGTAGGGAAAGTTCACGCGCACGTGCACCACTGCACCAAATTTTAATAGTTTAACTAATATATATAGTATACATTATATATACCTATGTAGTTTTTATAGTATATTTTTTCGAAGAAATTCAAAACTTCACCAACGAAAAATACTGATTTTTCTTTTAAATTTGAGTGACTTTTTTTAATCTTGTGCTATTTTTTATTTTTTTTCTTAAAAATAAATCTATAGTAATCTTAATAGTAGTCAATTTTAAAAAAATCATCAAAATAGCTATAAATATAAAAATATCAAAATTGCCTCTAGACACAATTTTTAAGAAAAATAGTCCCACGCAGAGTGAGTCTCGCGCGCATTGGTGCCTAGATTTCATCAGTTTATATAATTTATACAGTATATAATTTATATATTTGTATAATCTTTACAGTATATTTTATGTACATAAATACAAAACTTTGTTGGCGCTCGCGAGGGATAATTTTTGCGTTAATTTTTTATTTTTTTAAATTTAGGTGACTATTTTTTTTTATTTCATTCTTTAACTATTTTTTATTTTTTTAAAAAGTTTTGACGATGATAATCTATACTTGATGTTGATTCATATGAGAGTTAGTCCAAGCCCAAGTTTGGCAGGCCTTGCACTCCTCGAGCTTTCATCCGAAAGAAAGTGTTCAGAACATAGATGACGCGCCAGGGTAGCGCGTGCTAATCTGGAATTCAACGCGCTTTCACAGGCAGACTAGCTTTGCCCTAATCGTCTGCGAGCTAGAGCTGCCTCTCTTATCAAGAAGAACCACATTCTCATCCTGTGATAAAATTACTTATATCGATCATGCCCCTCCAACTCCTCCGCCTCCTTCTCATCTTCCTTCAGCTCGGATCATCAATCGGTTGAATCTTCGTCTTCGCTCTCAGATCCGCCAACATCTGTTCCTGATTCGATTCATTAGATCTGTAAGCTCCAATCTAATTCTTACTGTTCTTTCGTTTTAATTTTGGATCTGTTTTTTATCGATCTAGGATCTATTATTGTGTTAGATTTGTTTTACGATACATATATTTGTTTTTGTATTTTTAAATTATGGTGACGCACTTCCAGGATGGAGCCGATAGACATAGTGGGGAAGTCCAAAGAGGACGCTTCTCTCCCAAAAGGTTCGTTTCACCCCGTGTAAAATTGGTCCTTTCGATTTATTTCTCAAAGGTTTTTTTAACAGACGATCTCAATATTTTGCTTTAACTTTAGATTTATGAATTACTGAGTTTATTCCAAAAAATTATAAAGTGAAAGATTGCTCAAAATCTATAGCATATGGATTTTTGTAGCCCCTGGCCTCGTGGGTACGGAATTATTAATTTCAGGGTCATTTTGGTTCCACGTTCGCCAGGAGATTGAATTCCTCTTGCTCGTGCTGTAACTTGATGCCAGATCACAGGAAATATTCTTAAACAAAGAAAATGTCAAGAGAAAAACATGTCGAAAGAAAGTTAGCGAGGTAGTAAGAAATCAGAATCACCTAAAAACGTGAAAAACAAAACACGGCCTTGTAAATCTTGCATTATATAGTTTAAATTGTTGATTGTAATAATTTGAGCATGTGGGAAAATTTATATAATTTGATGGTCTGGCTAGATCTTTATTTTGTCGATCTTTGTTTAGGCATTTGTTCTGGCGATGGAATGGATTTTTATTTCTCGACGACATCATAAGGGAAATTTTGGATATGGACATGTAATTATATGTTTATGGTTCCTTGGGAGTCTGGAGAACCAGTACTGGAGAATGATTAACTTGATTGGATGTGAACCATTTTTGTTGTTGATAATCTCACCCTTTTTGTCATGAAAATCTTCTTTTTGAAAAGAAAGTCTGTCTTTTTACTTACTTGAACGCCACTACTTTGTTCTAGGAATTAGACTAATCAAAGAGTTAATCAATTTAGTTTATATGTTTTTTTTATTGCGGCATCAGCTACTATGACAAAAATCATTAAAGAGATGTTGCCTCCGGACGTCCGTGTTGCAAGGGATGCGCAAGATCTTCTAATAGAATGTTGTGTAGGTAAGGACATCATGGTGGTTTTTCTTCCTTTTCAGTAAATAAATGCACTATCTTGGCTTCATTTTCAACTCTATTCATCTGTCCAGCAAGTGAGATCCAGTTGGGTCAAAATATGACCATTTTCATCTAACTTGAGTCTGAAATTCTACTGCTTCATTTTCTTATGAAGTTTTGTTTTCATGTGCACGTGGACAAATACATGTTCTGCAACTGACAATGAGGCACTAAGTCTAAACTTGCTTATTATGTGAAATAGATGGCTTAGCTAAGAGGCAATTTATTGAAGAAATATACATGCGAAATTTATGAACTTCAGCATATCAATCTTTATTGGTCAATTTGTTTGGGGAAATATCTGAAAAGGTACACTTCAAGGGATCTATTATGTCCTATGTTATACAAACTAATTCCATATTGTATTTCTTTTTTCTATTTAGGTTCATCTGATCTGATTAAAAGACAGCCTTCTACGTAATTTGAACATGTATGAAAATCTTTAGAAAATATCATATTCCACAGTACTCGAATAAACACGAAGAAGTGCAATGCCCGTATATGATAAGAGTGAGACATATATGTTCCCCTCCCATTTGTCCATGTAGTCCACTGTTATACTTCTAAATCGTTGTATGCGCACGTACTCTTCGCTGTTAACTATTTGTTATGTCATCGTTGATGGCTGTTTGTTGTTTGACGGTAAAGACCATAATTTTAGTTTGAGTTTCCCTTTTTCCTTTATTCTTGCAGAGTTTATAAACCTTTTATCATCGGAGTCTAATGAAGTTTGTAGCAGAGAAGATAAAAAAACAATTGCGCCAGAACATGTACTCAAGGCCTTAGAGGTTTCTCATCTGGCCAATTACCTTTGCAACTTTCTAGTTTAGTTGTTTGTTCTTTGATGGCTATTGTTTTTTTTTAATTTGTTCTTCCTTTTACTTTGTCTAACAAATACCCACACCTCAAATTTTGGATTGACAGCTTGCCTCATGCATATGGTCATATTTTCCAGCTCGAAGAAGATATTATTGGTTGTATATTTACTGTGACCAATGTGATCATCATATGCTTCCATCATGTCTTAGTTAATCCAGCCTGATTCAGTTATCCAATCATTTCATCATATTATAGGTTGAGATGATATCATTTTTGTGTAATTATGCTTAGCATTTTCTCCCACTATCGCATCTACAATTTTTTTCTGATAAATTTGCTGATTATGCATGACCTTAATTGGTGACATGATTAAAATTAGTTATGTACTTTCGTTTTGCCTTGAAACTGTTTTATTTCCATATTTTGCAAGCAATTATTTTCAAGAATGTTTGCAATTGGACTTATACATGTGACCCTGATCAGGTGCTTGGGTTTGGCGACTACATAGAGGAAGTTTATGCAGCTTATGAACAACACAAGCATGAAACTGTGGTAACTTGTCTTTGCATCGTGCTAGTGCTACTTATGCTTGTTCGAGTAAGTTATTAATTGTCGCATGGAAACTTAATAACTGACTTATTTTTTGGACATTTCTACAGCATGATTACTTGAAAGGCGCAAAGTGGAACAATGAGGCTAAAATGACAGAGGAAGAAGCATTGGCTGAACAGCAGAGAATGTTTGCAGAGGCGCGTGCAAGAATGAATGGGGGCATCGCTGCTCCCAACCCACAGGAGCCTGACCAAAGTTTAGATAGCTAACTTTAGGATATTTATTTCTGGACTCGTAGGCAAGCTTCCTTGACTTCGGTTTTACTTCTAATATTCCTCTCATGTACAGAAATCTTTGAGTAACTGGATACTGGATGTTCAAAAATTGTATCCTACATTTGATGTCTATATGTTAATCCAATTATTGACGGTTTGTTCAATTTCATCCTTTCCAATGCGATGCATTCACTCCATTTATATGATGGATTTTTTGCTAGTTCATTGTTAATACCGTGTTAACAAATACTACACTTATTCAAATGCATATGTTCTCCAAAAATATGTAATAGAACCATAAACAGAAGTTCAAACATTTTACTTGTCTTTCCAGTTTATAGAGGATGGCATCAGATCTGCAAAAGGCGAGAAAAAGATACCATGTGTGCTCTTAAAATCTGGAGGGCTACAACAATTATTAGCTTCTCCCTCCATGCAAGAAGAGAGAATACTTAAATATGTGCATCTGTGAGCTATTCATACAAGAATATAGTACTTATAGAGGTATTGTGCTTGGAAGGTCTCTCTTAGGTTTTGAGTATCTCTAACCCCTAAGCACTAATAAAGATCAGTATTTTGGTCAGGAGCATCATGGGTGCCAAGCAAAATGATGCCTCAATCTTTTGGTAGACAAATAAAAGAACCTCTATGTTGGTTTGAGGAGCTGTCCACAAGCAATGAGATGTCAGTTCGCAGGTATGTAAAATGTAAACTTTGTAACCAACATAGATAATGAGATTTCAATGAATCAGGGAAGTCAATTACATCCCACTGATGCCGTGCAATAGAACATAGAGATTAGGAAGTGGAGTATGTCCATTGTGAAATAGTGATGGCTTTACTTTTGTATGTATGGGTAATGGCCTTTGAGTTGGCTACATAATTTTGCTGTTTCGGGTTTCAAGTCAAAAGAGTCAGTCAATCAATATCCCTCTCTCCACCCCTCAAGAAAGTGATATAACACACACATTGTCCCCTTAGATTCCCTTATTTCTTGTTTTAAAATCTCTCTCTCTCTCTCTCTCTCTCTCTCTCTCTCTCTCTCTCTCTCTCCTAAATCAGCTGGTGGGCCAGTCTATGTTTCTTTTGTCAGGATTCTCTTGCACTACAGCAAAGGACTTGAAACAAAGAATTGATAAAAGCCCCACATATCAATAAAAGAGAAAAAAACCGAAGTCTCTCTCTCTTAAAAACACTCATTCTCTCTTACCAACCATCTTAAGCAGCTACTAACTTTTCATTTTCTCTCTCAGAAATAAGAATGAAGACAGTCATGGCTAGGACTAGGAGTTCCAATGCGTCCTCTTCCAGAAGGCACTTCCACTGGACTCAAAAGGTTGGAAGTGAAGATGATGAAGTTCCAAACTTCATATCCTCCACACAAGCCGTCGAAGAAGATAAAAACAAGAACGATGAAGGCCATGCTGAGGAGAAACAACCCCAAGTTACAGATCAAGCTTCAAAGAGGAAACTGCAAGCTGTGGCACTTTCTAGGCTTCGAACGGTTCTCACTGTATTTGGTAGAAACCGCTCCAACGTCCAAACTGGTCTTGGCTCCAGAGTTGTGGGAACCCTTTTTGGGTCTCGGCGTGGCCATGTACATTTTGCATTTCAGAGAGATCCCACTTCACATCCTGCTTTATTGATTGAGCTCGCCACTCCAATTAGTGGATTGGTTAAAGAAATGGCATCTGGGTTAGTTCGAATTGCATTGGAATGTGACAGAGCAAAAGAAGAGGGAAAGAAATCAGGGAGACTGATAGAAGAGACTGTATGGAGGACTTTCTGCAATGGAAAGAAGTGTGGGTTTGCTACAAGAAGAGAGTGTGGTCCTAAAGATTGGAAAATTTTGAAGGCTGTGGAGCCAATTTCAATGGGTGCTGGTGTTTTACCAGCAAATGAAAGTGAAACTAAAACTGGGTCTGATGGTGAACTCATGTACATGAGAGCAAAGTTTGAAAGAATTGTGGGTTCAAGGGATTCCGAAGCTTTTTACATGATGAACCCAGATAGCAATGGAGCACCTGAGCTTAGTATCTATTTTCTTAGAGTCTAATCAAGCAGCAGCCGTGGAAGCTCCGGAGTCGCTCAGTTCTTTTTATGTCCTTTTGGAGGGATTTGGAAAACTTCATCAAGTTTATGATAGTAGTTTAACTTTGAATCGTCTATGGAGGTCTAGTTCACTCCAATAACCTTTTTTCTTTGTTTGCTGTTTTTTGGGGTTTTGGTAAAGAAGAAGGATTAGTGGGGGTTAATGTATTTTGTAAGCGTAGGTGGAGGGGGCAATACATAACAATATATGATGGTAGGAGGGACCAGAAGGTGTATATGTATAGTTTTTGATCAATCCTTTATTAAGTGATGATTAGACATGGTGGCGTTGCAATCATTATTTTCTTTGCATTTTGATTTTAATTTTTATTCTTATTTTGAGAAATTATTCGGTCTACCGATCACAATGTGGTACCGATCACAATGTGGCATGAGATCCACATCTTTTAATTATGATTCATTGATTCAGATCTGAATGGTTCTGATATGTTTAAAATGAAAATTAAAAAAATAATTCTGTTTATTTATTTATTTTTTTAAATTAAAATAAATCTTAACCGCTCATTTTTAATCTAATGGACACGACTGAGGATTATATTATGATTGATAGCCTCTATAATTTCTTTTTCTAATGGGGGACTGAACTTTTAATTACATCAAAGTATGGAGCAGAATGAGTGTCAATTATAAGGAGAATTAATTTATTTTGCTTTATTTACTTTATTACTATGCTTTTCTGTTCCAATATGACATTAAAAAGGAAAAGTACCTAAAAAAGTCATTAGCTCTTAATCCATTGCCGATGGATTGCTTAATTCTCTTTTTCATATTCTATGATGGTATAATCATGTACACCTGTTTTTCATTATTTTGTATAATGATGAGCTTATTACATATCATTTATATTCGTAATTTACTTGCTTCAAATGATTTCTCATCTTTATAAACTGAAAATTTAATGTGAATTTTATAAAATAAGGCATAAACCTCATGTTTATCTTTAAAAAATCACTTCTTTTGTAAATAATCAATTTTCTTCTATCAAAATGTGTCATATCTGTTCTCTGGCTATGATCTATCAGCAAAGCAGGCAAAAACATGGTCATCAACCACCCCAAACATTTGAACATTTGGTCTAAAAGAGTAAGATGTTCCAATGATTAGCTTTACTGCATAAATATGTGTGAAATGATCCCAAGAATTTTTTTGGTTTAGTAAAAGCCAAAACATAGAAGTCATCAAAAAGCAAAAACATTTAGATCCAATTCCTGACATCAGAGATTGGCTTTTTTCTGCTATTGTTGACTGCTTTTCTAGGAAAACAATTCTCCACAGCTTTACATTTCATATCAGTTCAATAGGTTTTTAATGCAGTTCGTTTCTTTGTTCAGTATTTTTAATTAAAAATAATTTTTAAATTATATTATTAAAAAAATAATATAATAACAAAGATTTATTTCGGTTTAGTTTGATTTTGTATGAAATTATTAATAAAAAAATTGAATATAATTTTTCAGTTCGAATATCACTCATTTTTTAACTGAAAACATATAAAGAACCGACCGAACCGGTCAATTTCAATTTGATTTGATTGGTTTGGAACAATTCTAAACACCCCTATTTCCTATTGTAAAACTCAGTTTAGGTTGAGTAACCCAAATCACATCTTGATTCTTAAAAGATTATACTATCTACTTAGCAGTTAGCAATGTATTGAAAATTAATACGTAATCTAACATTCGAAGAACACATAACAAAATGATATCTCGAAAAACAACTTTTTTTGTGTTGTTACATTAATTATGAGAGATATAAAAATGCAAAAAGTGTGACAACTCCAAGAGTAGAAAGGTTTAGAGGTGTTCACGGTTTTGTCTAGTCAGTTTTTTGATAAAAAAATCGAACTGAACCGAAATTTCAGTTCGGCAATAAAATTAAACTGAATCGAACCGTGAGTTTCGGTTCGGTTCGATATTATTAATTAAAAATAAATTTTCAAATAAATTTTAAATGGTATCATTGAAAAAAAATGTATATAATCAAAATTTTGTTGTTCGATTTGGTATGGTATGAAATTATATATAACAAAATATTATGAATTTAATGTTTCAGTTAAGTTCGAAAATCATTAAAATTTTGAACTGAACCGAAACTTCGGTCCTCTCATTTTTCCAAATCAAACTAAACAGAACACATATAAAGAATCGACCGAATTGATCATTTTTTGTTCGATTAGATTCGGGATAATTTTGAACACCTTAAAAAGATTAAGATCTTAAAGCTATGTCCAGAAAATAAAGATCGATTGTTATAGGTGATTCATCATCAAGCTTTAAAAGATAGTTGCTGAACAATAAAGTTAAGGCCACGAGTCTTTATAACATTATGACTTCAATTAATGCAGACTGAAAAACTTCACCAGCCACGCCCACCATACAAAAGAAATACACAACACACTGCAAACTGCAAAGCTATACGGAAAGAGTCCCCCACAGGGCCACAGGCACAGTCCATTTCTTTCAGTCTATTTAAGCAATGGTTACATGCCTAAAGCAACCAAGCACAGCGTTGTACCATTTATGTTGCAGACTTCCATGTAACTCTCTTTTATTTTTTCTCATAGCATTGTCAGTTTTGCTGTACGTTTCAGCACAAGTTAATCACATTTTTGGTATATAGATATAGATAAAGGATTGACATTAACTCTCTTTTTTTCTGGAAGATTGTGTTTAAACAATTAGTATGCTTGAGATCTTAGCTCAATGTCTCGGATTAAGAGAATATATCTCTCTCGGTTCGATTCCAAATATGAGAAGATTTGTTTTCATATATAAGAGGAATGGCACAATCTTGAGGTAGAAATTCTTTGTCATTTTTAATCCAACCGCATATAGCATGTATAGATTTGTTAGTCTTTAAATCAGTTCTGAATGGTCTAGATCTCACATAATTATCAAATAATTTTTTTCCTTTTACATTTTCAGTTGGTATGGTGTAGGTATTACAAATATAATCTAAAAACAGGACTTGGCTAACTTCCCTGCCGTTCTCAACAAAAGAATCTGTATCCCACTATTTTTTTTAACAAAAAAATTATATTTACTATAAACATCAAACCATGTGTGATCAAATGATGTAGACCAAAAGAAGCTTTTCGTCCTCTTGATAACTGGAAGTTTGAATATTTTCTAATCCAAGAACAATCTATATATCTAATGATCTAATAGATATAATATTAACTACCCCAAAGTATGAACTAAGTTAAGATGGTATATATATTTACGTGTGTGTCAATTTTAAGATATGTTAATACATTTACATTTTGGCTTAGTTTATGATATTGAGGGATTATGAGTTGTATAAGGACTCTATAGTCGACCTATTTCCCTCACTAGTGGCTGTGTAGGGAAATTAGAGTTGCATACCTGAGGGCGGACCTGTTTGAAGGTAGCGGAAATGCATGAACTCCCCACTTATCGTCGCAGAGACACAAGACCACGATGCCCTAGATCAGTATGAAAAAATCCGCGACGATGATCAAGGAACAAGAGCCATGTGGGCTGAGGAGTAGGTATAAAACATTGATACTGTTGGAATCGGCAGCGGCACACGGTGTAGAGGTGTGATGGTTTTAAAAAAAACTTTATCGATTGAAAATAAAAACAAGCCACAATTTTCAAATAAAAAAAGTCAAACGTTAAATAAAAATATTTTTTCTCATCGGATCCATTATATATCTATACATTAAATTAAAGACATACAGATATAAGAGTCATACCTCTTGTAGTCTTATCAAGCGTAATTGCAAACAACGAACTTGTAATCCCACGAACAACAGACTGCGTGATCTGCAATAAGATCCTTCAAGCCAATCCTCAAATACACTAGGACATGTGTGGGCATCGTAGAATAAATCAAAGACATTTTTTCTCTAGTTGTACACAACACATGAGATCTAAAAATTTTGGAGGATGCCTATTGCGACACAAAACTCTGAGAGAAAATTAAGAAAACTCATATTAACATTTAATCATACAGTTACAAACATTGATGTCAATAGAATAATATCTATTTATATCTTTTACCTCAAGGCTCATCATATTTTTAAGGATTTATAAAATAATAATTAATTACAAAAGTACAATTATAATTGAATCCACTGCAATTGAGCAACACAGCAGTGTCACACGGCACTGCAGTGTGTCGTGTAGAACTGTTGCGTCTCACGACACTACAGAGTCACACCACACTGCAGTGTCATGAGGTACTACAGTATGCCATGTGTCACTGTAGTGTCGTGTGATGCTACACTAACTCATGTCAATCTCTGATTCAAAAATCAGTAATTGACATGTCGCAATCCAGTTACACATGACAAATTTCCTAAAATTTATTATTTATATTAATCAAATAAATATCTAGATATCAGTTAATTCAAAATTAATTTATCTAATCTCTCAATCAATTATTTTATCTGTTAATTAACAGATTAGATAAATCAAATCAAATCATTATCTCACAATGATTTAATATTATTTAATCTAATAAATCAAATATTATGTCTCGCTAATCGATCAACATTAAAATAATCAATATTATTAATTAATTAATATCACGTAATTGTCTGATAATTATATCTTGACTCATAAATTTAATTCCTTATGCAAGCTAGTCTTTTCTCACGTCCTCAAATATTCACACCCTAAACTATGTAGTACAGAGGTGGTTTGAGGCCATGGACCTATAATTCTAAGCTCCAATAAATTAAATTATTAATTAAACTCTTTAATTAAATAATCTTATTTATTAATTTCACTACAACTCCACTCTAAATATGGAATTACACTCTTAGTACTTACATAATATATTTACATAGTATTCTCGTCCATTGCTTTAATCACTTCATGTAATTTTATCCTCCAAGCTCCTAAATTAGAACTGGTCAAAATTATCATTTTATCCTTCTAATTATTTTTTGATCCTTAAGTATCATTAATTCACCAGTGGACAATTTATAATTGTATTATAAATTTGAATTCAATAACAATTCAGTTCCAGAATTAACAGTTAAAGAACCAATATACAGTCTATTAGGAAAGCTTTGATTTTAAATCTTATAATATCATGTTCTCAGCCATCCATATCACTTAATCTCTAAAATAAAAGTCAAATAGTTCGTTTTACAAACAAACTTTAACGAGTAAATCAAAAGATTCACTAGACATGCATAAGAGTTCATGACTGCTCAAGATTCAAACTGATATACGTATGATCATCATCTTTGATGTGTATTAAATATTTATGATAAACGGTAAATTAATACATATATTAATCCACATCGGTCATGTCCTACATAATCTAATTATATAAAGTACATTCACTAAGATGTATATTCACATCAGTGATCTGGATCTAGATCACATGCATTCATAATGCTTAGTCAACCGTACTAGCAACCATTCATTAAAGATTTCATACTTTAATATGTTGTTGACTATTTTATTCATTATATATGATCTTAATCATCCCATACTTATACAAGATCATAGTCTGATTAATGAATATGAAATTTTTAGATATTTAGATATATAAATTATTCAACAATAATTTAAAAGAACGATTATGTGAAAAATGTAATTTCATTAAGTTCATATTAAAATTGTCTAAACACATGATTTGATGGCGTTATGCCTAAGAATCTTCCATTTGCCTTAAAGTAATATGTGGCATCTCTCCCAACCACATATTTCACACATGACCCTCAAATGACTTCCCAAGAAGTGTCTTAGTAAAAGGATCAGTGAGGTTTTGATCTGACATTATCTTCATAACAGCCATATCTCCTCGATGCACGATCTCTCTTACAAGATGATATTTCCTCTCAATGTTCCTGACCCTCTTGTGACTCCTCGGGTCTTTAAAATTAGCTATTACCCCACTGTTGTCATGGTGCAGAATCAATGGCTTGTTCATAACTGGAACTATTTCCAGATCAGTATAGAACTTTTTTTAGTCATACTGCTTCTTTTGCAGCTTCACAAGCCGCTCTATATTTGGCTTGCATAATGTAATCTGCAATACTGGATTGTTTAATACTTTTTCAGACTACAGCACCTTTACCTAGGGTGATACTGATCCACACGTCGACTTTCGACTGTCCCTATCTTATTGAAAATTAGAATCAGTATATCTAGTGGGGTTCAGGTCTCCACCTAAATAAAAAAACATATAATTTCTCGTTCTCCGAAGATACTTGAGAATCTGCTTTACTACAATCCAATGTTCTAAACCAGGCTTTGATTGACAACGACTAACAATTCCCACTGCATAACAGATGTCTTATCTCGTATATAACATTACATACATGGGACTACCAACGGCTGAAGCATAAGAAACATTTCTCATATCATATTTCTCTTGAGGTGTCTTAGAACACTACTCCTTGGAAAATTCATGTCTGGTCAGTAGTTTACCTTTCTTAGAATTTTTCATAGAGAATCTCTTCAGCATCTTATCAATTTAAGATGCCTAAGAAAGTGACAAGAGCTTGTTCTTTCTATCTCTTAGGATTTGGATGCCTGGCATATAGATCGTCTCTCCCAAATATTTCATTTGAAATTTCTCACCTAACAGTTCTTTACTTTCGACAAAGTTTCTACGTCATTCCCAATGAGTAGAATATCGTCTACATAAAGAACTAAGAAAATCATTATCTTATATTTGATGTATTTATAAACACAAGCTTCTTCAACATTCTGCTCGAAGTCCTACGATTTAATAATTTCATCAAAGGTAAGATTTCCAAGATCTTGATGTTTGTTTTAAGACAACCTATTCGCTATGAACTATAGGCATATGATCGTCATTATCATCAACCACATTAAGACGTGTGTGGGCATGTATAATAAATCAAAGTCGATTTTCTATCTTTAGATGTACTCAACACATGAGATCTAGAGATTTTTTAGAATGATTATTGTGAAAAAAAACTCTGAGAGAAAATTAGGAAAACTCATAGGGTTTTTTTTATTAACCTTTTAATCACACAGTTGCACGCGCTAAGGCTAATAGAATATATGTATATATTCTAGGTCAAGAGTCATCATATTTTTAGGAATTTATAAAATAATAAATTAATTACAAATGTGTCATAGTGGGATTCACTGTAATTGAGCAACACTACAGTGTCACACGACACTGCCGTATAGAATTGTAGTGCCTCACGGTAGTCACGCCACCACTACAATGTCGTGAGACACTACAATATTCCACGTGTCACTGAACTGCCATGTGGCACTACATTAACTCATGTCAATCTCTGATTCAAAAATCAGTGATTGACATGTGACAGTCCAACATGTCACGTGACAACTTTTCTATAATTTATTATTTGTATTTATCATATAAATATATAGATATCATGTAATTTAAAATTAATTTATTTGATCTCTCAATCAATTATCTTATCCGTTAATTAACATATTAGATAAATCATATCAATTCATCATCTCATAATGATTTAATATTATTTAATTTCATAAATCAAATATTATGTCTCACTAATCAATCAATATTAAATTAATCGATATTATTATTTATTTATAATTTCTAAAAATTATAATAAATATTATTAATAATTAATTCTTAATTAATTAATATGACATAATTGTCTCGTTATTATATACTTGTCCCATAAATTTAATTTCTTATGCAAGCTAGTCATTTTCTCATGTCCTAAAATATTCACAATCTAGACTGTGTAGTAAAGATATGGCTTGGGGACCATTGACCCATAATTCTAAACTCTAATAAAGCATATTATTAAATGAACTCTTTAATTAAATAATCTTATTTATTAATTCTATTATTACTCCACTAAAAATATTAATTACACTCTTAGTAGTTACAGAATATATTTATAGAGTATTATCATATAGTTTATTGATATAATCACTTCATATAGTTCTGTCCTCCAATTATTGGTTTGTAAATTAAAGCTAGTCAAAATTATTGTTTTACTATTCTAATTACATATTGATCCTTAAGTATCATTAATTCACTAGTGAAAGACCAATTTATAATCGTATTATAAATTTGAGCTCAATAATTATTTAGTTTTAGAATTGACACTTAAAGAAACCAATATATGATCCACTAAGAATGTTTGGATTCCAAATCTTGTAATACCATGCTCAAAGCCATCCATATCACTGAATCTCCAAAATAAAAAGTCACTAGTCTGTTTTATAAATAAATCTTAACAAATGAATTAAAAGATTCAGTAGACATGCATAGGAGTTCATGACTACTCAAGATTCAGACTCATTTACATATGATCATCATTTTTTATGTGTACTAAATCTTTATGATAAACGGTAAGTTAATAAAGATATTAATTCACATCAATCATGTCCTATGTAATCTAATTATATAAAGTATATTCACTAAGATGCCTATCTACGTCAGTGATTTGAATTTTGATCACATGCATTCATAATGTTTAATGAACCGTACTAGCTACCATTCATTAAGGATTTCATACTTTAATATGTTGCGAACTATTTTATTCGTTATCTATGATCTTAATCCTCTCGTACTTATACAAGATCATGATATCATTAATGAATATAAAATTTTAAGATATTTATATATATATAAATTATTCAACAATAATTTAAAAGAACAATTATAATAAAAATTTCATATTAAATTTATCTAAACACATGATTTGAGGGCGCTATGCTCAACAGATACGTCATTCGGCATTAAATACTATGGCCTATCACCGTGGCGTGATCAACTTGGGACAATGCACGTTAAATGCGCTCGCATTTAACGATTTGTCAATCCTTCAACTACTCCCCCAACCACTCTCAATTGCTCTAACCGAAGTCAGAGAATCATCGATGATTGCTCTCAAGGCCAACCATGATTCTTCAACCTTATAAATCCCCCCTCCGAACCTTGGAGAAGGTAAGTTCACTACAACACTATCAAGAATCTTCTCAATTCTCTTATCACTACTATTTAGATTTCAGCAGCAACATGATCATTTTACTTAATTCATTAGTTTTTTAAAGTTGAGATATTCAGTTTGGTCTTCTACCTATTAATGCTTCATCTAAATTTAACTTACTCAAAACTTACTTGGTGCTTTCAAAATTTGGTAAAGAGGGTGGGTTCATATTTCTCGTCATAAAGGCCTTGTTCAATGTATATGAATAAGGATCAGCATAAAATCGGATAATTAGTCTGATTTGAACAAGGGCTTTATATAGGACTAGTAAACTTTTAGTATCTTAACACAAAAATAAATAAGTTATTTCCTAATCATAAAAAATAGCCATTGAAAATGGACCCACAATAAAAAAAATAAGAAACTACATATTATACCATTTATTAACATATAATAAATAAATAAATAGAAAACTACCTATTAACTCTCTCTCTCTCTCTCTCAATCCTCTGGATTTATGACAATTAATTAAGCAAAATTTAATCCCTCTATCCTTATCTTTCCCTCTCTCTAATTTAATCTATCTCCCTCTCTGCACTTATCTTTCCATATACATGTAAATACAATATTATATATATTATACTAGACCTCTAATTTGATCTAGCTCTTTAGTGTAGGTTGCTATTATAAATTCAAAGGTTATATATCTCCTAAATAGTTAGAAACCTTAAAACCCCAGTATTATTGTCATTTACATAAGAATAAGTATATTAAACCCTTTCTTGAATGGTATTGTAACTTTGCACCCTACATGATGAACACTAGTTAAATGTCCTAACTAGAATTCAGAAAAATTGGATAAGCACTGGTGGTAGGACTATTCAATCTATTCATTCTCCACCTTTATCCTTAGAACTTGCTCCAAAAAATGATAATACTAATCTTAACCCGTTAGTAAATTCTTATGTGGAAATTCCTGAAAAACCCATCTAACAAGAACCATTAAAGGTCAAATATATTTTACCTTTAACAAAACATAATAACTATACTAATCTTTTTCTCCAGACCGTAGAAGATCAGTTAACCACAATAGAAGATCAAATTGAGAACATACATGATAATTGTCAGGTCACACCTCAACCTCAAACAATTGATCTCCAACTCGTAAATATAAAATCACCTCTAGAAGTCACCAACTTCAAGATGAAATGCAATAAAAAAGATGATGAGTTTATGGCAACTCTTATTGATAAAATCAGAGATTTAAAAATTACTCAGTCAGAGTCATCTAGACAAATCAATATGCTGAACCAGGATAATACATCACCTCCTACTGAAGATGAAACGAAGAGTATTCTCTTTCTCAAATTTTAGATATTCAAAAAAGTTTTGATGATACCATCAATAAACTTTCTTATTCTAAGAAACCTACAACCGTATGGCCTTAACCATACTTAGTAGATATTATTATCCTAGACCTACTCCACATGATATTCTCTATGAAGAAGATTTTCTTCACACTCAGATTTTTTTCATAGGAAGACCATCTACGAATGGGATGTAGATGGGAAAACAAAATATCAAATTTTTGAAACCATACATCATATGATAATGTATGCTTCCGTTTGTAAACAAAATGATAATATCGATCATCAAATCTGTAGATTTTAGTTAACAGATTTTCCAGCATTCTAAAAAGTCACCAACTTCAAGATGAAATCCAGTAAAAAAGATGATGAGTTTATGACAACTCTTATTGATAAAATCAGAGATTTAAAAATTACTCAGCCAGAGTCATCTAGACAAATCAATATGATGAACCAGGATAATACATCACCTCCTACTGAAGATGAAACGAAGAGTATTCTCTTTCTCAAATTTTAGATATTCAAAAAACTTTGATGATACCATCAATAAATTTTCTTATTCTAAGAAACCTACAATCCGTATGGCCTTAACCAGACCTAGTAGATATTATTATCCTAGACCTACTCCACAGGATATTTTCTATGAAGAAGATTTTCTTCACACTCAGAAATCCTATCATGGGAAGACCATCTACGAATGGAATGTAGATGGGAAAAAAATATCAAATTTTTGAAACCATACATCATATGATAATGTATGCTTCCGTTTGTAAACAAAATGATAATATCGATCATCAAATCTGTAGATTTTAGTTAACAGATTTTCTAGCATTCTTAAAAGATTGTGGGATAACTGTCTTACTGAAACTCAAATAACTGAAATCCTTAATTTCTTTAATAAATCCCCTTACTAGGACAGGCACCAAAACAGAAGATGCTTGGTATACCTTAGTACAAGCTATTATACACCCTTTTTTTGGGCTTGGAGTGTTAAACACAGATAGACATAGAGAACTTTTACAAAATCTTAGATGTCCATCTTTGACTCATTTTAGATGGTACAAAGATGATTTCTTAATGATTGTCATGCAAAGAACTGACGCTAACAGTGATAATTGGAAAGCCAAGTTCATTGATGGATTTCCAAGCCTTTTTTGCAGAAAAAGTTAGGAAAAATCTTAGGGTTAAACATAACCAAATGGAGATCCCTTACAACCAGCACTCTTATGGTCATATCATTGTAGTTGCCATTGAAGAAGGATTATCCTTATGCAATGATATGAAATCACAACAATTAATGAAACATCAGAATTTAACTAACAAAAAGAGTTATGAGAACTTTGTGATCAATTCGCTTATGACACGAAAATCCAGTATCCTTCCAAATCCAGGAGCCAAAAACCTCATAAATTTCATAAAAGATATTCCTCTAGAAAAATACCTAAACAAGATTATCATGAGAGACCCAAAAGGAAAACCACCAGAAGAAAATCTTATAAAAAATCTTATCAGAAAAAGATAAATCCCAAATAAAATGTTACAAATGTGGAACAACTGGACATTGCGCTGATAGATGTAAATCTAAACTGAATATTAAAAGCTTAACGAAATGTCTTTAGATAAGGAGACCCAACATCAGATTTTAAAATGTCTTTCTAATGACGATAGTACTTATGAATCTAGTTCAGGAAATGAATTAGTCGAGTTTATTCTTCTTCTAATTCTGAATCACATACTGATTATCCAGAACCTTGTTGTACTAACAAAGCCTATAACATGATGACATAAGTCAATTATTGAAAAGTCATTGTTGAGATGAATGGTCTTGACATTGGACAATCTAGTATTAATGTTTTAACCGATACTCAAAAGTATATGCTTGATGCAGCTGACCAGATAAAAGATCCAGAAATTAAATTAAATTTTTTAGAAATATGATTATGAGAATTATACTTTCACAGAAGCTCTTCTTACAGAAAATTATAGTATGAGAGAAGTTATGAAATGCATACGGAAAACTCCTACTATTGAAAAACTAGTAACCATTCAAGATTTAAAGATGGAAGTCAACATTCTTAAAAACTGAAATAAAACAGTCACAAACTGCTAATCAGATTATTTTCTAGGATATTAATAATATCAAACAACAATTATCTTGGCAAGAATCCTGAAGAAATAGTGGGGGCTATTATAGGTTAGTGATAAATCCTGAAAAACCTTTGAATTTATAACATGATGTTAAAGAAGTCCTAGAACGATACTGAATCCCCAACGGAATTACTATAGGTTAGTGATAAATCTTGAAAATCCTCTTATATATTAATATATGTATATATATAACCATAATAAGAGTTAGACAGAGAGAGAGATAAATGGCAATTATTAAAAAATTATCTAATTTGAGAGAGAGAGGGTATATTAGTAACTACAAAAATAAAAACACTATTAAATTTAAATCAAATTACTAGAATTGATAAATATTTTCTAAAAATGTTATATTTGATGTTTTTTAAAACTTATGTTTAAAATAGAAAACTTATCTAGATATCATCAATTATATTTGAACAATTTGATTAGTGCTTTTATGATCCAATGCCAATTGAGGGAAAAATTGGGTTTATATTTCAAACACATCCTGACTGTCACATTCAAATTGACGGTTAAGATAAAGCAAAACGAACATCTATCGTTCCTAAGTACAATAAAGAATCATCGATAGAAATGTAAGTGTATATTATATGATATGCATAGTGTTTGTATATGTTTCTTATTCATGTATATTTTTCATCGTCATAACCCATGAAAAGTTCATGGGACGGGTATGGAGAACAACTGTCGAAGTGCTTAGTAATGCATGGGTTTCTCATACCTGCATTCTATAAAGGTAATAAATTTTAAAAAAATATAAAACAATTATAATAAAAATAAAAATACTAAATAAAATAAAATAAAAGTTTACACAATCAAGTTAATCGTATACACTAGGTAATGCATAATTGTGAAAACTAAAATAATAATAGAATAAAACTCATTTAAATATTAAAGTTCTCTTAATTTAAACAATCTTAATTTTTCTCACTTCTTAAATATTTTAACTGCTTGATTTTTACAGCAAAATACACATGGATATACCCCTAAATCCACACCTACTCGTACTGCATGTGTATTCTTTTTACTGATAAAAACAAATCAACCCTACCTACCTATTAGAGTCGAATACCCACATATACTCATCCTTATGGTTTATTCCAAGACCCAAATTAAAGATCTCATCGTCGAGCCGAACATTATGTATATTAATGGGCCTAAAAATCAGCCCAAAAGTTATATTTTCCCTCACTTGTCCAACTCGTCCGAGTAGCTAACGAGTTTAAGAGACTAGGTGGTTAGGGTTTAGCCGCAAATAAACCATAGAAAGGCAAGGTGCTGCACGCAATTTCACCCTTTCAGCCACAGTCGGCGTCTTCTTCTTCTACTACCTCGGCACAGAAACTCTGTAAGAACTTAAGTCTTTGAATTCACAGCCATGGAGGAACTGGAAGAAAACAATCACGCCTTGGTGAATGAGGAAACAAAGAGGAAGCGCAAACGAAAGAGACCTAAGAGAACGCCATCCTCGGCAGCTGGAGAAGTAACAGAGCACGCTGATGAGGGTCAAGAAGAAGATGGAGATGCAGGAGTTGAAAAATCAGAGAATGGAAAGAAGGCCGAGAATAAGAAGAAGAAGGAGAAGTTGAAGAAGATGAAGAGGGAGGATAAGTTAGAGGAGGAGCGGAACAAGGAGGAGGATGGGCATGAGAGTGGGGGTAAAGACAAAGGGAGAAAAGAGGAGAAGGAGGATGAGAAAGAGAAAGAGAAGAATAAGGTGAAGAAGGGAGGATCGGGGATTATGAGCACAGAGTCCTTCGCTTCTCTGGGATTGTCTGAGAACACTTTCAAGTCCATAAAGGACATGGGATTTGAGCATATGACCCAGGTCAGTGACTGTTTGTGTGTTGTTTTTTTATCTTTTGAATTTATTTTTCAAACCATGTGATAAAAGTAGGAAAAGAACCTTCCTATATAAGTCTCAGGAATTCAATTTATGGATTATAAAGAATTCTTGACTGCCAAAAGTTTGTCTTGCTGAAATTATTAGCTCATAAGGCATGAAATAAGACTTGCATTTTATAAAATTTATTGTGTCAACACAAATGCAGATACAAGCCAGATCCATACCACCACTTCTGCTTGGAAAAGATGTTCTTGGAGCTGCAAGGACCGGTTCAGGAAAAACTCTTGCTTTTCTCGTACCAGCTGTGGAGCTTCTGTATCACGCTCACTTTGCTCCTAGGAATGGAACTGGCGTCGTGGTTATTTGTCCGACGAGAGAGCTTGCGATACAGGTGAAAGTACTTTTTTCTTAAGCTTGCTTACTTTTGAAAAATGTTATGTTAATTAATATCAACCAATCTATCTTAATTTTGTGTTCAAATTTATTTAGAATTTTTAATGAAGTGACACATTTCCCTTGACGATGAATTAATTGAATCTTTTAGCGTCCAGATCAAAGTATTATATAATAACGTTTAATATACCAATTTGCAAATAAAATTGGAAGAAGCCATACTGTAAATTGATCTGATAATCCTTTTAGCAGTCCAATTTAGAGTATGCATCTACATATTGTTATGTTTTTCCCTTTAGTCATTTGCATGTTAAGTCTCTTATTTTTCACTAACACACTTTAATTAATTTAGACCCATGCTGTGGCAAAGGACCTTCTCAAGTATCACTCACAGACACTTGGCTTGGTGATTGGTGGTTCAGCCAGACGAGGAGAAGCTGAACGTATTGTAAAAGGAGTGAATTTGTTGGTAGCAACCCCTGGTCGACTTCTTGACCATTTACAAAATACCAAGGGCTTCATATTTAAAAACTTGAAGGTCCTAATCATTTATTTCCATATAATGATTCTTTGGTTCTTATAGGAGACCGATCTCGTCTCAGGATTTTTTAGCATTTAGTTCTTTCCGTCGGTTAGTGCAATTATGGTCTAGATGAAGTTTAGATCTTATGCGGTTAGCTTGTGGATGTTGTTGTTAATCAAAACGAAACTCGGGACATAGTATAGTATACTGGTGTTTGTCTAGTGCTAATTTGCATCACTTACTAGTATTTTTGTTATTTTTCCACAATCATAATATGTTAATCTTTTGATATCCATTTACAGTGCCTTGTAATTGATGAAGCTGACAGGATATTGGAAGCAAACTTTGAAGAAGAAATGAAGCAAATTATTAAGCTTCTTCCAAAGGTGATTTAAATTGAATTTATTCTTTCATATGTTAGATGGAAATGATGTACCCATAAGGGCGAGCTGGTTATTATAAGCTTGGTGAAGTAGAGAGTGGCTCTCGTCCAGCTTTGTTCTCTCTTCTAAACCAAAGCATGGCATTGGTCATATATATTTATAAAATATTGAAGTGTTATCTCTAGAAAATTTAACTTACGTTTTCACTTTGACCACTCTCTCTTTTATTCTTTGAAGTGGCATGTTATTTGAATTAGTGTGGTGCAATTCTATTTTGAGC
The DNA here is from genome assembly GCA_003255025.1 of Datisca glomerata. Taxonomy (NCBI): domain Eukaryota; kingdom Viridiplantae; phylum Streptophyta; class Magnoliopsida; order Cucurbitales; family Datiscaceae; genus Datisca; species Datisca glomerata. The sequence goes on from QANY01007699.1 coordinate 1,088,293, forward strand.
TAATTGTATGTTTTACCAAAATGTGCAGAATAGACAAACCGCTTTGTTTTCAGCAACACAAACTCAAAAGGTCTGTGTGTCATTTCAATTGGTTTTTTCTTTTACGTTTTGCTCTTTCTCTGAAAGTCTTACTATTATAATGTTAATTTTCGAAGTTTTTCCACGCCTTTTGTTTTTGTTACTTTATAAATTGATTTTGAATCTACTTTTGTCTTGTATAAAACCTGAAGGTTGAAGATCTTGCTCGCTTGTCTTTCCAGACAACTCCAATTTATATTGACGTAGATGATGGAAGAACTAAGGTAAAAATTAACCCATACTTTTATTATGACTCTGAGTGTACTCTGACTGTGTTGATATCATTATCGTGCAAATCTTTACCTGTAAATATTGATGGGATTTTTCTTTTATCGTAGGTCACTAATGAAGGACTTCAGCAAGGCTATTGTGTTGTGCCTAGTGACAAAAGATTTATTCTTCTATATTCCTTCTTGAAGAGAAATCTATCTAAGAAGGTTATGGTTTTCTTTTCATCTTGCAACTCTGTCAAGTTCCACGGAGACCTTCTTAGATATATTGGGGTGGATTGTTTAGATATACATGGAAAGCAAAAGCAGCAAAAAAGGACGACCACTTTTTTTGACTTCTGTAAAGCTGAGAAGGGAATTTTGCTTTGCACAGATGTTGCTGCACGTGGACTTGATATTCCGGCTGTGGTAAAGTTCTTGATTATCATGTTCTTCACTCTTCAGGAGCCATTGTAACGGTTTTGGGTTCTTTTTGTGCTGATGAAATTATCGCCACCTTTCTTTTATGTTTGCAGGACTGGATTGTTCAGTATGATCCTCCTGATGAACCTAAGGTGTATACTGCTTATAACTTATATAAGTTGCGACAAATTTTATGTTGGTTGAACTGTTCCACTGCTCTTTTCCATACATTCTCTTGACTTGGAGTTATTGCATTCAGGAATATATTCATAGAGTTGGGCGAACAGCACGTGGGGAAGGTGGAAAAGGAAATGCCCTTCTTTTTCTGATTCCTGAAGAGTTGCAATTTCTTCGCTATTTAAAGGTGGGTGTGGTGATAAGAAAGACTTTTTGTGTTATTCTTTTCTGGGGGCTTTGAGGTTGTTGAGAAATGGGAAATGAGACTTTTGTTTTTGGAATGGGAAAAGAAACCAAATTGTTTTAATGAAATAAAAACACAATATTACCCCTTGTGCATACAATATACTAATTATTGGACTCGATGAAGAAATGATTAAGACTAGTAGCCCTCTCTTTTAACAGTTTTGTCTTCTGTTGTTGCTTATTGTGTGATCTCAGGCGGCAAAAGTTCCTGTCAAAGAATATGAATTTAGTGAAAAGAAGCTAGCTAATGTGCAGTCTCACCTGGTACCTTCTGCTTCCCCTGATTTTTAAATTCATAAAACACATTAACACTAGAAATTAGTCTGTGTATAATCCGATTAGAACTTATCTGGACTACGATTATGCAGGAGAAGTTGGTGGCTAACAATTATTATTTGAACAAGGCAGCGAAAGATGCTTACAGAACGTATATACTAGCTTATAATTCACACTCTATGAAGGACATCTTCAATGTTCATCGACTTGATCTTCAGGTAGTTATCATTGTCCTTATCTATCTAATGGCGCTGTTTTAAGTTTGGATTTATAGAGACGTATCTGTGTGTTTGTGTATGTTCCTTTAGACTTTTGTTGGGTTATGATTCTTTGAAATCTGCGTGCTTATTTTGATGATTGGTTGTATATGTTTTTCTCAAAGAAACTACGTACATGGTATCTTACAAGTTATAATAATAGTAATGTTCTGCATTTGAGCAGGCTGTTGCAGTTTCATTCTGCTTTTCCAACCCCCCAAAGGTGAATCTTAACATAGACAGCAGTGCCTCCAAGTTCAGGAAGAAGATGAAGAAAGTTGAAGGAGGCCGACATGGATTCAGTGACAGTAACCCATATGGAAGGCAGAAAGGTGAAGATGATAAAAGACAGTTTGTAAGGTATTAGCAGAGCTGCTACAATCAGTCGTGTCAGTTCTGCACAAATTTTGCATGGAGGCTTTTTGGTTAGAGTTCATCTTAGTGTTATCTATTAATTTGGAAATGCTCAAACAATTACTATCCGTTACATAGGCTGCAAGTGTTGAAATCCATGAGAAGATGATGTTAGAATCCAATTAATTGAATTATCAAGTACAACTGTACAAATAAAAAGTACATTCTCTCTCCAAGAATGACAAGCATATCGCAACACGTAATGGTCATACGTGAGGATTCAATCCTAATGAATTGTGGTTCAATCTTCATGTAATGCAATCTTCTCTTCACCCTGACAAAAAGAAATCGTAACCAATCATGTCTGATTTATTTGTTAAAATGTACTCGCCGTGGTACAATTATACGGATGGTATTCAGTATTTTCTGCCTCGGTATCCATATTTCTATGGAAACAGGTACGGATCTAAATGTGCAACATATACGAGACCTAGAGTTAGGTCTGATTTGTTTGACACGGAGACCGAAAAGTTAGAGTTGATGTGATTTGTTTACAATGACTGAAAAGTCAGTTACATGTAATGGTTGGCATTCAATTCACAAGGAGTACCTAATCTGAAATGGGAAGAGAGTTGAAGATTAAAGAAGTAACATAATATGAGCTCGACATCTCAGACACTTTCTACTAAATGGAACCGCTCGGCATATTTAATTTGATCATCACAAACAATCAAATTAATTTCACACTATCATCACAAAGGACAACGTTTTCGGCTTAAAGTCACGGGCCCATCGCGTGCCCAAAGATACGAACAAAAGTTGAAAATGAAAGTAAATTTAGGGACTAAAGTGCATTTTCCAAAGTACGAAAATATTAGCAAATGTGTAGCTTTCTCAAAAGCAGAATCTATATGGACTGCAATGCAACCCTAGTATGCTTTTCGGAAACAAAGCTCAAGCCCTTAACCCTGTGAAGTAACAGAGACTTCCTAAGCAAAACCAATAACAAACAGATCATCCTTTATAGAAACCACTGACAAATACTCAGTTTCGAAACAAGATCAATTCTCAAAGATCTCTGTTATATCCCCTAACTAATAATCAAGCAAAAAAAACTTAAAAACAAAACAAGGGTCCCTAAGAGCTTCCATTCTTCAATTCAAACCAAAGAGGAGACCAACAAAAGACGTTAAGAGCATCACAATAGTCGGAGTAGAAACAGCAGCCATTTCAACAGCACCACTAGCCGTAGTTGTCTCATTTGCAGGCAGAGGTGGGCTTGCTGGTTCCAGCACTTTGATTATCATCTTCTGTCCTCTATCACAATGCCCAGAAACTCCACTGATGAAATAAAACAGCCCTGGCCTGTCCAGCTTGAACACTGTGTCACCATTGTTGGAGAAGAAGATGGGATGAGGTGAACGACACTTCTCATATTCCTCCTCTGTCACCACCAAAACCGAGTCTTTCTCGTACTTGAAATCTATACCCATCAAAGTATTATAATTATTACAGCAAATTAATGGAAAAAGAACCAAATGGCTAAACTCTAATCAGTGATTTTTTAGCACTTACGGACAGTGTCATCAACCTTGAACCTGTTCTTTGATGCCCATTGGTTGTAAGTTGAGTTGTCATTCTTTGATTTAGGAACAACCCAACCAGCATGATCATTAACTTGGAATTCAGTGCAAGTGACAATGCAGAGCTGATAGGAAAAAAGGAGAAGTAAGAATGAGAAGCTAATTTTGGAGGGACTCGTGAAAAAAGAAGACATTTTGGGACCTTTAAGGGAGCTCTTTGTTGGTATCGGAAGCAAAATGTGACTGTTATTTTAGGAGCTTAAGTGATTAGTTTTGACTTAAATAGAGAGAGAGGAAGAGATGGAGAGGGAGATGGAGTTTGTTATGTTAGTGAGGAGAAAAGAGAGGATTTTTAGGAATAACATGTGGAGTTTGGGGATTGTGGTGGAAGGGCTATCTTTGACTTGGTACAACTGTTTTTCAAAAACCAGCTGTAGCCGTTGAGCAAAAATAGCTGCTCAGCTTGCTACTTGGTAACTGTTCTATGACCCCCCCCCCCCAAACCAAATAGAGCCTAAGCTTACACTAATTCCAATGGTTGTATTTAGTTAGAGTGAAAGCGATGTGGCTTGAGAAAGGAACTCATGGGACTGTATTTCCATATTCCTATCTTTTTCTTTATCCCACCTTTAAAATATTCTTAACCAATTCTTATAGTTTTAGATTATATAAACATACATACATACATCAACTATGCATTTCCAAAAAAAAAAATAGCTAAGTTCTATGATCACTTGATTCTTTTTTATGAGAATCTTAAAAGAGGGAATGGCAAAAATAGAGAACAGAGGTTAATATTATTATTTTTAAAGAGCATTATCGTCTATAAAGAACAAAAGAAGAGCAACCAGAGAGTCATATATAAATCTTGATAGGGAAACTACAAAGAAAACAAGCAGTATGATTATTGCGCCAAAAAGATTACATTTGGTATACTCAACTTCTTTCACTTTAATCTAGGATAACGTAATCCAGAGAAAACTTGTGAACGTCCTGTATACCAAAGAAACCCACCAAACACCAGCAAAGCCAATATTTGAAGATCCTAAAGACACGACACATTGAGCATTTTCCATATTCATCTTTGAGTTTTCAAAATCATTATAGGCAGTAGGTTCTGTCTGACAAGGTTTTACACCGAAAGGAACATGGCCTGTCGACGATAATCCATCAGATTTATAACAAAGATTTGGATTATTCCAAGCTCCAAAACGCCTCCTCATTCTTCTATAGAATGATTCTGAGAATTCCAGCTTCCCTGTCAAATTGTTTCCATTAAGGTAAAGAGCACCAAGGTTAGGCAAAGATGCCAATCGAATCGAAGGATTTCCCGAGAGATTATTGTTCCTAAGCCCCAAAAATCTTATATTTCTCATCTCTGCCAATGATTCTGGGATGTTCCCTGTCAGACCCATATTTGAAAAATCCAGAAGTTCCAAACTTTGTAGTCGTTCCCATTGAATGTTCTTGAGATCACCCCCAATTGGGTTGTTTGACATCACCATTTCTTTTAAAGAGAGCATTTCCTCAAGTGGGTGGGACAACCCACCTGAAAATTTGTTGCTTCCAAGGTCCAAGAGAGTGAGATTCTTCAATCTCCCTATTTCTCTTGGAATCTCTCCCTCCAAGCTGTTGTTGCTCAAGTCAAGCTTCAGAAGTGAAACCAAATCTCCAATTGTAAAATGCAATGACCCTGACAGATTGTTTCTGCTTGAATCAAATATCAGGAGCTGTTTCAAACTTCCCAGATTTGCTGGTATCTCACCCGCTAATTGGTTTCCCGAAAGGACAAGCCGCCTCAAATTGACTAAATTGCCGATTTCCAATGGAATACTGCCTGTTAATCCATTCTCTACTAGCACGAGAGATTGGAGCCCTCTAAGGAGACCAATGGTGGGTGGAATTGATCCAATTAGACCAGGATTCGATCGAAGTTCCAAGGACTCTAAGCTGTTTGAGAACGTTTCCCAGTTTGAAGTGGGAATTCTAACTGGGTTTTGGTGTGCTGAGAGGAAACAGTTGAAGAATGAGAGAGTGCTTAGGTACTTAAGCTTGAATAGGTGATGCGTGAATTCTGCACTTTCGTTGCACCGGAGAGAGTTGTCATAAACCAATCCAATTTTCAACTCAGTAACATACCAGAAGTCACCATAGAGATCACAAGAAACTCCCTGTGTAAATGAGACATGGAATTAAATTCCTTTACAGAAGAAAATTTTCATACAAATACAGCAACTTGCGGGCAGTAAGATTATATGTATGTGTGTGTGTCTCTATAGATAAAATACTGTTGCATTGGATTGAAAACAATGGTATAAAGAGAAACAATGGACTCTTTATTGTATATTACATATATAAGTTCAAACCTGAATTGGAGTCCATCCACAAGGGTCAGGGTAGAGATCAGAGCCATTCCACCAATTGCCAACAAAGCCTTGTATGGCAGAATAAAGGGTTTCTTGCTCTTGCTTTTCCATAGCTGCCATAGTAAGCTCATCCTGGCCTCTACTCAAAACAATCAAGCTGACAAACACCAAGAGAAGAACTAATTGAACATTCTCGAATGTGAAAACGGAACTCTTCATGGCTTAATGCTTATTAGCTAGAATTCTAAAACAGATAGAAATCAAACCAAGAAAAAATGACTCGTCTAAAGGAACTAAAGAGTACGCTTTAATTGGGTCTAGATCCTAAAAGAACTTCAAAATATAATCAATACCCAACTTCAGAAGAAGGATTGTTTCAATGTTTGGCAGACTAAACTTTCCCGGAAAACCCAGACGGTAAAAGTAAAAGAAAAATGCAGAGAGTGAGAGAAAAAAAACACAGAAAAAAGGTGTTGGATAACTGTTTATCACTTTCTCTATACATGTTATTTCTCAAACCGACCATAAAGCGAAAACGATATAAACAGTGGACAAGAAGATCCATCTAATTTAAGAAATTACAGTGTAAGTACAGAAGAACACTTCTCGAGACTCAAAAGCTAATAATAATAATTCCAATAGCAATAACAAACAGCCTGCAAATTAAAGGAAAGGAAGTAGAGAAACAGCTAACCCTAACCTAGCTTCGATGTGGGGATTAGCGCAGTCCTCTGAATCTGTCTCTGCTCACTTTTGAAGTTTCCTAGTTTCCTACGAAGAGCTGATTACTGTCTCTATCGAAAATGAAATTGAGTTTTAATTACGAAGTTACTTTGAATTATCCATGACAAGGGTTTAAATTGGAGGAAGATTATGAATGGGATTATTGGATTAGGGTTTGTAGGGGACCAAAATGTTGGAGATAAAACGATGGTATGCATGTAATGCATGCAGAAAGGAAGGCCTAGAGATTTACAGCAGAACTGCCAAGGTCTGCGCCTTGAAAAGTGTGTGTAATAATATTATATACAATTATTTACAAATTATATAATACATAATTTAGCACTCTATAAATTTTGGTTTTTATTATTTACGAAGGGTAAAGCACTAATTTTTGGTTCTTTTTTTTTCTTTGTAGATAATATTATATGTTTTTCTCATTGATTTTGTACCATAATTCATTACTTTGTCATAAAGTAATTACTTTTTGTAAAAATGATTGTTGCTATTCTTCTTCTTTGACAAATATAAGGGTGTAAATACGTTTTTAGCCTCCAAAATTTTATATGATTATTCATTTCGTCCCTGCAAGTTTAATTTTCATAATTAAATTCTACAAATTCATGTTTTGATAACCTGAATGTTTTACAATTAATACATGGGATTATTTGAGTTGACTAGGTCATTATCGACATAAAAATATCAAAATATGAAACTAATAAAATGACTAAATTACAACATCTTAAATTATTTGATAAAATTTTTGACTAAAAAGGAATTAATTATGAATAAGTAAAAAAGTCTTTTTACGCTTCACTCTCTCATTGCACCATAATGCCTTACTAGTTGCTATTAAAAGAGGTAAAATGAGACTTTAGCAAACATGAGATTTATAGATTTAACTCCAAAAGAAAACAAAACATAGAAATTATGGGGCACATGCTCTTGCTTTCATTTAACACACACCTCAATAATGGTTACAATTCCAACAAATTGGAAAGATGTCATAATGTTTTAAGCTAAATAATGGATGATGAACACTATAATGCTTGTGCTATAGAGTGTGGAGTCTATCTATTAATGGGCCTACAAATGCTTATTTCATTAGACCTTTGCATTGCAATTTGCATAGCCATATTTGTAGGGTGGTCCAGTCCTTGTACTGTACCATAACCTTTTAATTGCCCACTTTTCCCATAATGGTCCAACTCTTTCTGTCCCTGCGCCATGCATTCTCTCTCTGTTGCTCTAAGCAGATCTAGTTTTATACTAATTTTATTTTATCAAATGATGAATTAATCATACATAAAATAAGATATCACCACTAATTAATATATTCTTTAAGTTTCTCAATTATTTTTAATTTTAATGAATAATTTTTTTAGTTAATTAATATATTTAGTCTAAAATTTGATCAGCGTTGAATTAATTTTATAAATACTAATAGACGATTTTTTGGGAAGGTTGGGTGTGGGTTTAAAAGTTAGAGATCATCAGTTTCTACTATGTAGCCTAGCATGGTCAGAACTACGAATAGTGTTGTAGTTTTTAAGTCATTTTTTAAAATAATTAAGCTAATAATCAAGTTAGTTTGATTATAATTTTTTATTCCCATTTCACCCTTCTCTAGGATAGTTACTATTAATTGTTAAATGATAAATAAAATGATATATTAAAAACAATTAATATATTTATTTTATTTTAAATAAATGGTTAAAAATAGTCCCGTATCATTTATAAGTCAAAATATCATAACCGAATTGTTCTTTGACAAGTATACATAAATTATATTTTCTTATATAAACAAAACGACAAAGTGAGACTAATAATATAAAAGATTAGTAAAACAATATATATGTATATATATATATTTATATATATATATATGAGATATATAAAAAAAATTGAATAACACTAATAATACTGAAAAATTTGATTAACACTTTTATTTATGATACAAAATTCATAAAAAATTATTATATAAATGTCATTTAATAAAATAGGAATAATATGAGTTATGTAATTATTTTTATTAATTATATCAAATTTCATTAATTATTAGTCCATTTTATTTCTATAAGTACTTATGTAACTAATGAAAATACTTATTTCTAAATATTTTTTCATATAGATTTTTCATTAAATGAATATTCTTTAAAGATGAAGCAATCCCTTATTTTTAGAGAATTAGTTGTGATTTTTAGGTAAATATATATTTATTAATAAAATAAATAAATATGAGTTCAGAGCAATTATATTTCTTAATGTAGATAAATTTTTTGTTTTGAAATGTTTAATTTTCCACTAAATGCACATTTTTAATGACTGGGTAATTTCTTATTTTTAGGAGAATTACTTGTAATTTTTGGGCAAATATATGTTTACTAATAAAATAAATAAACATAATTTCAAAGTAAATATATTGCATATTTTTTACAATATATTTACATACTTTTGTTTAGATAACCTATATATAGGAATTACAATAATTATTTAAATAAATATTCTTATAATTATTTATGAATACATAATAACTATTTTAGTGAATTAATAAAAAAAATTATTAATCATTACTCTGATGATAAATATTTAGTAGTATCAATTAATACTTATTGTCTGTATTACGAGAATAATTAAAATACATAAAAATATGTAATCTTTAAATATATATATATATAACTTTATTAATATATTCAAAATTTAGAAATAATAGTAAAAACTATATATTCATAATTAAATAGGTAAATACAAAAATAATTAAAATATTTATTATTTATAATTAAATATAATAATTCAATCCTTTAATTTTCAAGAAATCTAAAATCGGGTAAATCTTTCTGATAATTCAAAATTCAAATATCATTTAATTTATGATAAAAGTAGTTTATAATTTGTTGACTTTTTATAAAACAGTTTTTTTCTAATTATTATTATTACTAGCTTTTTAAGAAAATAAAGTTTTCATATATTTGCCTAAAAACCCATTAGAACTATTTGCAAAGGCCTGAAACTCTCACCTCTTCAAAGTCCAACATATTTTGTGAGATTTGAGTGATGCCCCAACTCTATTTCTGTTGCATTAAAGGGCCAAACAATGTATGTTGGAAATTTTTATAAGACTAGAAGATATACAACAAAAATTCATAGTATCATGTAGTGTTGTATTCATCTATCTCATTCAATGTCACGGGTACATATGTTTAGAAGTAGTTATATAAGTAAGCAATATTTTTATGCTAGATGATTTTTTTTTGTCTGAGTTTGAAATTCTATGAGTCGTAGGAGATACAACGTAGAATATTTTTTATACTCTTGGAGTACAAAAAACTCATTACCCCTCTATATTGTTAAATGTCACGTGTGCATAATTTTTAAATTCTAAGAATTAATTATTCTCCATATCCAAACATGAATAAAACATAAGTAAGAAAATGATCAAAATTTTAATGAGTTGCAAAAATGACATTTTCTTTTTGTTTTGAAACTAAAAGTTTTATATATGAGTAAATGATATATGTACTATTTTAGAATACTCATATATAGTGACTAAAATTGAGGTATATGAAACTGTACACATTTTTTCTATGAAATTTTAAACATTTTATAATTTGAAATTGTAGAGGACAAAAAACTAAATAGGTCAAAACTCATGTTCTAAAGCCAAGCCCATTAAGGGCTCAATAACATAGGGGTGAAGCGCCCCATGGAGAGACACTCACCTAAGAGCCTGTGGAGAGACACTCACCTAAGAGCCTGAGTTGGTAAATCTAACCAAGATACTTTTTAAGATTGTGATTTCTCTCAATATGTCACCGCCAGGATATGGCCTTAGCTATGTCTCAGACCACACCACATCGGGCAATACATGGTCCAAGGTATACTAGGCCTTAGGCTGAACCATGGGTTGAGGCTGAGGCATCCATAACACCTCTGATGTTATCATAGACAACAGGATCACACCTGAGCGGGGAGCCGACCTAGGCTTGTAGTGTCCTACTCCCCCAAACTTCACTGCGATCGAGGCCTTATTTAGAAACTGAGATCTATTTCAACTCATGTTCGTCAACGTTTGCCTTGATTCTGGAATGACAGCAAGGAATCACTTTCATAAGGAAATTCTTAGTCTCCAAACAAGTAGATTAAGTAACTTGTAAGATAAGAAAAATAGAGAGAATCTCCAAAATATACCTCATTTCCTAACTCACGAGAATATATAATACAACTAATATGGACAAGATCGCATTCAGTATCTCTATAAATAGATGGTGTCATCCACCCACAAAATGATATGCAAATGCAATTGTCTCTATCATTATCATTACTATTATTCTAAAGTAGTATGTTAACTTGGTCGCCAGACTGTAATAGATGGGACGTTTATCACTTTCACAATTGTTTTTCTTTTGCAGGTCACATAATGAATCACGGAGTGACACATGACAATCCTTTTGATGTAGATTCTTCACATCGATATGAAATATTTACAAACACATTTTTCTGGCTAATTGCTAAAATATATAAAAAATGGGATGCCCACTATAATTTTTTATATTTAATATACGTGACAATAAATTAATGGATGGGTACTGAGTTTTAACTCATTTTAGTACTTCATCTGCGACTCAACCAACGATTTTATGGTGTGAAATTGAAAGCTTAACCACTCTTGTCAAAAATTTAAAAATTTGATTTAACTGAGAAAATTGAAACCAAAATTCTTTTAAATTGTTTGACAAAAAAATCCCTTGTAGTTTGTTTTTATGTAAAACATCATATAAAATTTTGTCCCGTATTTATTTCCCATTTAGGGGGAAAATGTGACAAACAACTTTTCAACGACTCAATGAACAAAAAAGAGAAAAATGAAGAGAAATGTTTTTCTGAGGTTTCAATTGAACGGTAATAAGACAAGAAAATCTTACATACATACATAAAATTATATATAGATACTTGGAATTGTGCCTAGTGTCATTCATAACTATGCACCAACTCTCACAATTATGTCATGCCCAACTTTAATTAGATTTCATTAATATTACTTTATTTCATATTTTTTTAAACATCTACTTATTACATTGGTAAAAGTGAAAAGTAACTAATTTATATAATGAATGAGAAAAATAATGATTATTATGAAATTAAAAACTATAACCAACTTTATTTATGTAACTAATAAATGATTTTTTATATAATAAATTAAGAAAAAAATTAGAAAAATGAGATAAGTACAATAATAATTTTCTACTTTTAATTGAAGGTAATATATAATGTAAAATTAGAATAATTAACTTAATAATTAATAAATATTTAAGATAGAAAAATATTTCCATAATTTTTAATTAGTGTTGTCTATTTTCTAATTATTATTTGAACTCAAATAACATTGTGGATGTGGCCTAGCTGATACAGAGCTCTCTTATGGCCATTGCATCCTCTGAATCAAATGTTAACGGACAAGAGCCATCGTTTAAATTTTTATTGCTTGATATTCCTCGATCGTCTGATACTCTTTATTCCTTTCGTTTGATATCTTTTAAGTTGCTTCATATTATTAATTTCAATTAAATATGATTTTTAAGTTGATTAACCTTTTTCCTTCCGTTTGTGTTTGTTGAAGTGTGATCCTTTTTAGCTCGAGACAGGGATAAGAGCTTAAGAGCATTAAGTAAAACGACGACGCAGGGTATAAAACGAAGTAAGTTGGACGATACCGTTTTGGGACTGAAAGACTAATACCAATTGTTGACTGCCACATAGCTGAACAAGATTCAACATGTTATTTAACTAGAAGCTCTTCGAGCTACGTACCTTGGCAAAAATTGACTACTGTAACACAACTACTCAACTACATCTTCAAGATTCTCGCTGCAAATTCAAGAAGCTTTAGCGAAGAGAAGGTTGAGGTCTGGATGTGTGCTTTGTAATCGACATTTATTGTGATGTATGTTTGGCAGTTAGAAGAGTGGTGATTATCTTTTTATTTTCTGCCATTATTGTATTCTTCAAACTCTATAAAATTGGTTTTGATTCATAATGCATGTGTTTTCAATTGAGGGCTCAAATTGGATGTACGTCACACTGGCCGAACCAATATAAACTCTCTGTGTCTCCTTTTATTCTTATGTCTCTTCCCTCTCTCTAGTTCTTTCATTCAATTTTTTTTCATTCCTCCACGTATCGTGTTCAGTTCTTCAAATCCTCATGATTTTAGGTTTGATTTCTTGAGGGGTTCCTCTTAATTAGTAATTATAATTATCGTGGGTATAATGTTGAGTTGGGTTAAGTTCTTCAAAGCTTAACAGTGGTATCAGAACTCTAGGTTAGGAGAAATGGAACTCAGTATTAGCGATGCATCTTTGAGAAGGGCACTATCACTACAGTACCTAAGGAGGAAACCTCACATAAAGGATCATTTGATCAAGAAGGCACTTCAGAAGGAATCTTGGAAAATCAAGACTTGGAACCTGAACAAGATTTGAATCTTGATACAGATTCAAAGACAAGGCAAGGAGATCTAAGTCATCTAGACTTAAGAGGAAAGTGATAATAATGAGGTAAAGAAGCTAACATTCAAACAAAGGAGAGTTATTGGCTACCTGTTGACATTATAGGCTCAACACGTTTTGAGGTAGACATGTTTGGTGGAACTAGAGACTTTGGGATTTGGAGGAGAAAGATAAAGGCTTTGTTGGCTCAACAGAGGGTGCTCAAGGCTTTAGAAGACCTTTCTAAATTGCCAGATACTTTGACTGAGGATCAAAATTTAGAAATGATAGAGACTGCACTTTGAGCTATAATCTTGAACTTGTTTGATAATGTTCTAAGTGAGGTAAATAAGGAAGATACATCAGCAAAGGTGTGGAAAAAGCTTAAATCACTCTACATGAAGAAGACCCTCACAAACAAGATTTATCTAAAGGAGAGACTCTTTGGATTCAAGATGGACACCTCCAAAACATTAGAGTAAAATTGACTTCAAAAGGATGACCATAGAATTAGCTAACTGATAGGTAAATGAGAAGTTGAGTGATGAAAATGAAGCTATTACACTACTCAACTCATTGCCTGACTCCTTTAAGGGTGTAAAAGCAACTATAAAATATGGAAGGTCTTCACTGACAATGAAGGAGTGTGTTTCATGGCTCAGATCTAAAAATCTAGAACTGAAAGATGAAAAGAAAGATGTTGGTGAAATCCTGTTCATCAGGGGAAGGAACACTCAAAGGTATGGTAATCAGAAGGGTATGAGCAATAATAGAGGGGGTAGTCAAGGCAGATCTCAGTCCAAGGGAAGAAAGACAAAGAGGAAGTGCTTCTTCTGTGGAAAGGAATGACACTTTAAGAGATTTTGCTATGAGTAAAAAAATAAGCAAAAGGAAAATGGGTCAACTGAAGAAGACCTGGCTGCAATCACATATAGTTATAGTGATGGGGAAGTACTTACTGTCACCACTGAGAACATAGACAATGAATGGATTCTTGACTCTGGCTGCACCTACCACATGACCCCTAGAAAAGAGTGGTTTTCAAACCTAATGGAGTTTGAAAGGGGAAAAGTCCTAATGGGAGACAACCGATCATGCAAAATGAAAGGAAAATGGTCTATCAATATAAAGATGCATGATGGAATGGTGAGAACATTCAATGAAGTAAGGTGTGTCCCAGACTTAAAGAGAAATCTGTTGTCTTTAGGGGATTTGGATGAAGTAGGTTACTCTTACAAGTCTGAGAAGCGAGTGCTCAAGGTGTTTAAAGGATCCATGGTTTATATTAAGGGGGTAAAACAAAATGGTTTATATGTGATGCTTGAGAGAATAGTGATGGGAAGTGCTTCAGTGGCAAGCAAATCCGAAGCCACTAATGTTGATCTATGGTGTATAAGGTTAGGTAACATGATTGACAAAGGAATTCAGATTCTGTGCAAACAAGAGCACTTGGGAAAGAAGAACTTACCAACTTTAGAATTCTATGATCACTGTGTGTTAGGCAAGCATCACAAGTTGAAGTTCAACACCTCTTCCAAGCACTCAAATGCAATTCTGGAATATGTTCACATGGATCTATGGGGACCATCACCAGTAGAGACACATGGAGGTAACTTGTATTTTTTATCCATTATAGATGATTATTCCAGGACTGTTTGTACATACTTACTTAATATTAAGGATGAAGCTTTAACAAGTTTAAAGAATGGAAAGTATTGACTGAGAATCAAGTTAATAAGAAACTAAAAGTTATTAGGATAGATGAGGGTTTAGAGTTTTATAATGCTAAGTTTGATAACTTATGTAAAAGATAGTGGGATCTTAAGGCATAAGACTATTAGGCTCACCTCTCAGTAAAATGGCGTTGCTGAGAGGATGAATAGAACTATCACGGGCACAGTAAGATGCATGTTAATTAACTCAAGTTTAAGTAAGAAATTTTGGGCAGAAGCAGTCATAACTGCAACTTACCTGATATATAGGAGCCCTTCTAGTGTTATAGAATTTAGCACACCTATATAGAAATGGACAGGAAAGGCTCCAACACTTAATCACCTTAGGGTTTTTGGATGTGCTGCATTTGCACATCAGAAAGATGGAAAACTTGAACCAAAAGTAACTAATTATGTCTTCTTAGGATATGTTGAGGGGGTAAAAGGGTATTGACTGTGGGTAAAAGACTAAAATGGCATCAAAATTATTATTAGTCGAGATGTCAAGTTCAATGAAAATGATATGTCATGTTACAAGAAACAACCTAGTATTGTATGGACAAATGCAGTGAAAGCAAGTAATGCCGAGAGAACTGGAATTGAGGTGGAGTCATTTACCACTGGAAACTTGATCCAAGATCAAGGAATGTAGACCACAGTTACATTGACCCTCAAAACCAGAAGGAGCTTGTACCAACACAAACTGACTCAACATGAGTGAGAGAGGATGACAACCCCTTGAAGGACTATCAACTTGCTAGAGAGAGAAAGGAGACAAGTAAAACCTAACTTGAGATATACTGATATAGATCTGATTGTAGGTTACATGGTTGAGGACATAGAACCACAAACAATGTAAGAGACCCTAAACAGCAAACATGCTCAAAACTGGTCATCTGTAATGGAAGATGAAATTAAGTCTCTACACCACAATAACACATGGAACCTTATGCGTAAACCTACAAATCAGAAAGTTGTAGATTACATATGTTGTTTAAACTAAAGGAAGGAAACACACCAGGTGAATCCTGTTAGATACAAGGCAAGACTTATAGCAAAATGGTTCACACAGAATGAAGGGGTGGATTTCAAATAGATATTCTCACCCATGGAAAAATATAAGTCTATTAAGATCATTTTGTCCCTGGTCACTCAGTTCAATTGGGAACTTGAACAGATGGATGTGAAGACATCATTCTTACATGGAGAATTGGAAGAAAGCATCTACATGAAACAACCAAAGTTGTTTGAATAAAGAGGAAATGATAACTTGGTGTGTCTCCTTAAGAAGTCTCTGTATGGATTGAAACAATCCCCCAGGAAGTGGTATAAAAGGTTCAATACATTCATGGAAAAGATTGGGTTCTGTTGGAGCAATTATGATAACTGTTTATACTATGACCAATAGGAAGAAAGAGAACCGTCTTTATATCTCTTAATCTATGTTGATGACATGTTGTTAGTGTGTCATAGCAAGGAAAAGTTTTGGAGAGTGAAGGATTTATTAAACATGGAATTTGATATGAAGGACCTAGGTGGAGCAAAAAGGATCCTTGGTATAGACATAGCTAGAAATAGGAAGAAGGGAACTCTGAAACTCTCCCAAACAACATACTTATAGAAACTTGCACAAAGGTTCACCATGGACCATGCAAAGCCTGTTAATCTTCCCCTAGCAACTCACTTTCAACAATTTGCACAATTGTGTCCTAAGGGAGAAGAAGAAAAAGAAAAAAATGTCAAATGTACCTTATGTTATAGCAGTTCAGATCAATGATGTACTATATGCTCAATACTAGACCTGATCTAGCGTATCCAATAAGTGTATTAAGTAGATATATGGCAAACCCATGGGGAGAACACTGGAGGGCAATGAAATGGCTTCTAAGGTACATTAAGGGAACCTATAATTCAGGGCTTGTCTATAAGCGTGAAGGAGATGAAGTTATGCTGACAGGTTATGTGGATTCAGATTATGCTGGAGATAGGGATAAAAGGAGGTCAAGTACTTCCTACATTTTTACACTGAATGAGAATTGTATCAGCTGGAAAACTCAACTCTAGAACACTGGCACTCTCAACTACTGAAGCAGAGTATATTGCCACTACAGAAGCAATCAAATAGGCTATATGGTTACGAGGCTTACTCAAGGAATTGAGGATATATAGAGGAACTGCCACTATGTACTCAGACAATCGATCCTTTATATATTTATGCAAAAATCCAGTATTTCATGAAAGATCAAAACATGTAGAAATCATGTATCATTTTGTCAGGGATATCATTGTGGGGACCGGTTAGTTTTAAAATTAATTTAAAATAATTTTGAACCACGAACAGTTCGCGAGTGGAATATCAATAAATTTCTAATTAACTGATTTAATCAAATTAAATAACTTAAAATCAAATAACGTGCGATTATAAATATATGACATTAAACGAGAAGATAATGTTAGAAACAGTTTTTTCACCTATACTTTGTAACAAATAATTTCTAAATTGGCGTAATTTTTTCGAGTGTTCTTCATGTTCTTCAAGCTTCGGGATCCGAATCACGCACTTGAACTCCAAGAACGATTTATGAATTTCATCCACCAACAACCACCTCATTAATTTCAGATATATCTCACGAGAATTTTGTGTAAGAATTTGAGTGTGGGCTCTCAAAATCATTGAGGAAGAAAAATAAAAAAATTTCTCCTTTAATACTATTTTCGGTGGCAACCAGGAGGGAGAGGAACACATTTTTCTCCATTTTCTTTGTTAACAAGTAACTGTATCTTATCCCAGATATATCTACAATCAGATTGCTATTAGATATTGATAAAATATAATTTTTAATATTTATAGATATAACTATATATTTTAAAATTTCTGAAAATTCACCTCATATATTCATAATTGCCGAAAATTTTAATATTCCCTAGAGTTTGAGTTATATCGAGATTCATCAATCTAATTGATAAATTAATTGATTATTATTAATCAATCAATTAATTAATTTTTTATTTACTAATTATCTAATAATTAAAAAATAATAAACTAATTAATTTCAATACATATAATCACGCTTAACTAATTAAGTGACATCACCCATCACATATAGGTGTAGGAAATATGTATTGGCACCAAAATATATTTTGATCAGATTTACTTCGTTTTTCTATTCCTGTTCACATGAGCTATTTTTGAGATCGAATGAACCCACATGAACAAAGCTAAGGATTCAAATATTCGGTGAATTTATCTCCATAAATTCCAGACATATTTAATCCTGACATCCTACGACTCCACTATAAATGTCGAATCAACTCTTGATTTATACGCGCTACGTTATCTGTTAGTGTAACCAAACCTTTTATTTTCACAGTCCACAAAATATTTTAATATAATACCCATCGTGAGTATCGGTAATAAGAGCGAAATATAAAATTACTGTTTTACCCGTCTTGTTATTATTTTCTTAACTCCTTTATTTAATGTGAATAAGAAAAACATAATAGTAAATTGTCTTGTACAATTCACAAATCTTAATCAATTACTCAAAGCATAATGTGATATTGTTGCTTTCGCAATTGAGCCATGGACTTCTATATCTGTGAATCACGTAACTCCAGCTTAATTGAATTACAATCCCAACAGTTGATATATTAACATGTCAAAGATTACAACTAACTAAGTCAAGTTACGTGTTCACCTCAGGATTAAAATAATTACAAAAACACCCTTAAGGTGTAACACTTAGATTTAGAGCATGGTAAACGGTTTTGGGCTCTAAACTAATTTATTACTGGTCTATTCAACATATTCATATCATGTCTAGGTTAACCGTTTGAGTCTCCACTCTCATTCCCTAAGACTGGCATCCGTTGGTTCAACCTAACAGTCGTAATCGAATTCGATTGCCCAATCGATCCTAAGACTACGAATATCGTTCTGAAATTTTTCAGAAGAGTTCGTTTGGAGACACCTCTATCTTCACTATTGGTTCGTTGATGAAAATTTCAGGACTTGAGTAATTTACAAACACACTTTAATTTAACATAAAACTTTCAGTTTATTCATAAGAATTCAATAATACTAATGTCTGAGAAATAGCTAAATATAAATAAATAGTTATTACATGCTACTTTATCGACATATTCCAACAATCATAGCCAGAGGCAAAGTTTACCTTGAGAAGAAAACACAAATGAAAATCCAGCAGACATAAGAACAAAAGTTATCACAGTAAAGAAGTTTGAACACTGCCTCAAACTTCTGAGATTGGGCACTGGATAGTAAGTAAGACAAATGAGTAATCAACAGAGAAGAGGAGGTGCACTATGAGATCAATAGCTCAAGCTCAAAGGATCAAGGTGGAGTATGTTGAAGTGTGATCCTTTTTAGCTCGAGACATGGAGAATAGCTTAAGATCATTAAGTAAAATGACGATGCATGGTTCAAAACGGAGTAAGTTGGACGACACTATTTTGAGATTGAAAGACTAATACCAATTGTTGATTGTCATATAGCTGAACAAGATTCAGCATGCTATTTAACCAGGAGCTCATTTTCGAGCTACGTACCTTGGCAAAAATCAACTACCATAACAGAACTACTCAACTACATCTTCAAGATTCTTGCTGCAGATTCAAGAAGATTTAGTGAAGAGAAGGTTGAGGTCTGGATGTGTGTTCTGTAATCGACGTTTACTGTGATTTATGTTTGGCAATTAGAAGGGCGGTGATTATCTTTTTCTTTTCTGCCATTATTGTACTCTTCAAGCTTTGTAAAAATGGTTCTGATTCATAGTACAAGTGTTCTCAACTGAGGACTAAACCTGGATGTAGGTCACACTAACCGAACTAATACAAACTCTTTGTGTCTCATTTTATTCTTCTGTCTCTTCCCTTTCTCTAGTTCTTTCATTCATTTTTTTTTCATTCCTCCCTGTATCGTGTTCAGTTCTTCAAATCCCAGTGATTTTAGGTTTGATTTTTTGAGGGGTTCTTCTTAATTGGTAATTACAGTTGTGAGTATAATGTTGAGTTGGGTTAAGCTCTTCAAATCTCAACATTGTTTATTTGAGAACTTGATGGGTTGTGAAGTGATTAGATTAGGAGAGAAGGAAAAGGAGTTGCGAAAAATGGGAAAATGGGAAGATGGAATAGAAACTATCAATTAATTCATTACACTAATTAAATTCGAACTCTTCTAATTCCTTACTTCTCCAACATCAATAAAACTGAGAATAAAAAAAGAGGGATGGAAGACATTAGATGCTTTCTTATGGCCAAGATCCCAACTTCAATTATTTGATTCTTAGGTTGAATTTCAAAATTTTATGGTTTACAAGTATCTTTCGGGTTAGGTAGTTTTGAGTAAATTATTCATGCATTTTTTGTCTCTCCGTTCTACTATAATATAATTTATTCTCGATAATTCTACTCATCTATGTTTTCTCAATATTGTTTTTTCGTTACTATAGGTTTTTAGCTTTTCATTTTTGTATGATATGTTTGTTTTAGATTACTATTTGTAGATGGTTGATGAATATATAATTGGATTGTGTAAATTGTCAAGTACAAATTTAAACATGTTGGACTTACACAATATAAAATCGAGATATAATAGCTCAATTGTCATATTTTTTCTTGAAACCCTTACGTATTGGAAAGCTTAACCAATCATCATTTTTTTAAACATAAAATTATCATTGTTAAAAGATCATTTTTATATTTTCATATATCAGTATTGTTTAGTCGAGTGAAGAAGTTTGAAGAAGTTGCTGCGTAAATGAAGAGAAATTAATATATAAAAAGTTAGATGGGAATGAGAAACGGGGAAAGAAGTTTATGTAGTGATAGAACAATATTTAAATTAATGCTATGTGGATTTATTTATTTTTCTTCTTGTAATATTATATTTTAAGTTCATTTTTATATGCGTTTTCCTATGTTTAGATGTCAACTAAAATAACTTATGCTGAAAACTAATTAAACTTTTGTGTGCATATAGGAATAAATATTGTATCAATTGCATTATCGAGAATGTTTTTTTTATAAATTTCTATTAGATTCGTTTTAGAGATGGATAATTTCTAAATAGTAAATAGTAAGTACAAATATAAGTGCATAAAATTCTAAATATCTTATTTGAATGATGTAAAGGAAAAAATTCACGGTTTTGAAGAATTGGTCGTGAATTTCTTACATTATAATGAAAAAATAAAGAGTATATAGGAAGAAGTAATATCTTGCATTTGTATGAAAATCCTTAAAGGGAAGAAAAATCACAAGGAGAATTTACTAGTATTTCATTATGGATAAAGGTTTACAAGGTTAATGTAAGTTAGATATTGTTCTTGTTCTTGTGTGTGTTGATGGTTGTTGAGTGCTCATTTGAAGCTACATCTTGCCTTTGTTTATAGGCATTCATAGAATCAGATATAAATTATCTAATTCTATTTGAAAATAAGATCAACAGAATATTCATCTAAGATCAAGATTATCAACACTAACAACTAAGTACTGTTAGATCAATCCAATGGTCTTTGATTAGTTTCTCTTTAGATTTTCACGTTGGCAAACCATACACTTTCGTCTGATTGGTCTCGTCTTCATAACCGTCTAGTTGATCATACGATACTTGCTCTATATTCTCTTCGATGGAGTCTTCGGTCTAGATCTGCCACGTGTCATGTGAAAATTTATCTGTTCAAATGGACATTCTTCTAAATTATAAGTATAACAATAAATTTACATTTTCATGGCACAAAATCGTGCAACACACGAGTATTAAACTAATACTTAATGATTATGAATAAAATGGAAGCAATATTTTTAATTTCGATTGCCATCCATCCCATTCCCATTCCCAAGTGAAAGGGAAAGGAATAGTCGTAAACTCCAGTGACGGGATCACGAGGCAAATGGTTTTTTACTAAACTATACTCCTTGAAAAGTAAATTTATTAAACTATACCCTGGCCTAATTTTGGCCGCTCTATACTCCTGACCCACACTCCACTCAAACTAAGATTTGTGAAGTTATAAGTTTATCCTTCACCAAATCCCTAGCCTACACTCCCTAGCCTACACTCTTTCTTGATCTTCCATCTTCATCTCTCTATCCTATAAATCCATTTTCCCCAGAAAACCCATTTTCTCGAAAATCTCGTTCATCATAATCTATAACAGAAAATCTAAGAGCTGAATCTCTGTACATTTTGCTGGAAAATAATAAAATTCACATAATACAACAACTAAACACAACAAAAATGGTAGATAAAGATAAAATGTAGAGAGAATATGTTTTGTTAATTTGAATTGGGTTTGTTAATTGTTTTGGGTTTTATTAACATTTGTTAATTTTAATGAGTTTTGTTAACTTTTATAGGTTTTGTTAAATTTGGTGGGTTATATTAATTTTGAGAGAGAACGTAGAGAGAGAGAAAGACAAAACGTAGAGTCTAGAGAGAGAGAGACATAACGTTGAGAAAGAGAGAGAACGTCGAGAGAGAGGGTACATGATACCAAATGAGCATCCATGTAGTCTACATGATGGTACACAATGTCCGTGTACCCATCGTGTAGTCTACAAGATGGGTACACGATGAGTACACGGGTATCGTGTACCCATCATGCAATCTACAAGATGGTTACACGGACATCGTGTAATTCCATAATTTCTAGTTCTATATATAAGAATATTCCTAGACTTGTTTAGGTTTTGAATGTTTAATTATGTTTATTAAATGTTAATATTCATTTTATCACATGATAAAATAATTAATAATCAAATCTAAAAAATATATTATAACTTATAGATGGGCACACAAGTATCGTGTAGTTTACATGATGGTTACACGATGCCTGTGTATCTATCGTGTAGTATACAAGATGGTTATACGATACCCGTATACCCATCGTATAGTCTACGCGATGACTACACGATGATCGTGTACCCATCAACATTCTGCCTCTTTCTCTACACCATACATTCTGTGTCTCTCTACGTTCTCTCTCAAAATGAACAAAACCTACCATAATTAGTAAAACCTGCCAAAATTAACAAAACTCACCAAAATTAACAAAATTAAAATAAAACTCATTAAAATTAACAAAACTCATTATCTCTCTACGGTTTCTCTCTTTCTCAAATATGGGTAAAAGTCAAAATTAACAAAAGTCATCAAATTTCGGCCAAAATTTTCACCCATTTTCCGCTAAAATTTTAAAAAATAAAACTACAATTTTAACTCTTAATCATGATTTTTTTAAAAATGAGGAAGTTGAAATGGAAGTGGGTATAAGAAGGTTGAGTGTTGAGTGAAAAAAATTAACAATTGATTGAACAATTTATAAGAAACACATTAAAGAAAAAAAAGTGACCAGAAAATGAGCCCGGATATGGATCGACGAAAATTAAAGTAAAAATATAGTTTAATAAATTTAATTATCCGTAGTATAGTTTAGTAAAAAACCCAACCCCTCTGCTAATTTGCCAATGCTTTGTAGCAACAGCTTAGGTCCTTAGTTCGTACGGTGAAAATCGAAGGAAAACCAATAGTCTCAGTCAGAGCATAATCTGAACTTGTTTATGATCACAAGCAGAAAAAAGAGAGAGGGACGAGAGATTCAGCTCAATGGCCCAAGATTCAGAGAAGAGGTTTCATTCCATCATGGACAAGCTCTTCCACGCTCCCAAATCCACTCCAAGCTCAACCACCGCTTCTAGGTTCATTTCTATTTTCCTGTTAAATTTCATTTTCTTTCTTTGGCGTAAACGAAAGAGGAAGTGCATATCCAAATACGGAATTTGATATTTTTATTCATTGATAAGTTATGTGGAGATTTCAAGGTCTTTTCGGGACTTAGAGTTTCGAATTTGATGTTACTCCTGACATTTCCTCTGCAGTTTTTCATGTTATTCGAATTTGGTATTTTTCTAGCATTGAGAGACAAATTCGTTGTATACTATTTCTTCGGTGAAGTTTTGATGTTGCACTTTTTTCTCTTGGTTTCTGTTACAAAAGCTGTAACTAGTTTTTTAATTACCTTGTTAACTAAAGCATTCGACTTTGTTTTCTATTTATCTAAATTGTTGGGTTTTATCGCCTATTTGGTTTGATAATCACTATCTATTTGATAGTCCATCTGCTGGACAATCATCAAGAGGGAAAAAGCGCCAAAATTCATCATCCGATACAGTTCTTGGGATACAAAGTTCATCAGCTCCTGCTGGTTCCTCTGATACTCCCTTGTGCAGGCCATGGGACCGTGGAGATCTTATGAGGAGATTAGCCACATTCAAGTCCATGACATGGTTTGCTAAACCCAAGGTTCTATCATATTCTTCAATTTAAACATAGATGTGCAACGTTTTTTCTTCCACACGTTTTAGATACACATGTAATTTGTATGGTTAAAATCCAATTCTTTATGACAAGATGTCTCTACTCTAGTGCTGGATTTTGGGTTTCTTGGTTTCGTTTCAATTAGTCGTGTCTGATTCCTAAAATAAATTGTTTCATTTTGCTCTACTAATAGTTTCTGATGGCGTCCTTCTTGACTTTGGATATGTTAGTTTTATCATTTTAAGCTCAAACAATAACTCATTGGTCATCTTTAGGGGAGATGATTCACGGGTTGAGGAAAAAGGTCTCCAATTTCTTTTGTAAGGAGTTCCTTGTCTTCTTAAAGTGTTGACTTAGTCAAAATTTGGAGAAAGAACTTGAAAATAATTCAAATCCTGATTGCACTGACTTTTTTTTACCATGACTGGTTTTGGATGTCATAGTTACTATTCTCATCTCGGGAAATGACTTCATGAATGATTGGGGTTTTATCCTATGATGATATCTTCTTTGCCAAAGATATTTGAATTACTTGATCATAATTTACAGGGAGTTATTAAACTGTATGGTCCTAGGTCAATTTATTATCTCATTGAATTGTATAGAACTTCCTAGGGAACTAGTGCGTCTTTAGTTCATCTTTTCATGAATATTCGACCCACACAAAAAAATGGTGTCATTGTTAATGGTCTTTAACTAGTGTGCATCTAGTTTCATCTTTTCATGAATATTAGATCCATATAGATAAGTGAAGCCATTGTTAGAGCTCTTTTCAATGTACTGATATTCTCTCGTTACAAGTTAGCAAAGTTAAATATAAGGGTTGGGTAGTATTTTGGACAATGATGCTACGTTGTTTTAAATATTTTCTTTTTAGTGCATAACACATGCATTCATCCATGATATTGTCCCTTATTTGGATGCTGTATTGTTTCCTTTTATTTTATTCTATTGGAGATATTCATCTTGTTTGAAGCATTATTATTCTATAGCTTGTTTAACTTTCGTCAGGTAGTAAGTGCTGTAAATTGTGCTAGGAGAGGTTGGATCAATGTGGATATGGATATCATAGCCTGTGAAGCATGCGGGGCACGTATCCTTTTCTCTACTCCATCATCTTGGAATCAGCAGGAAGGTATGTCATGCTTTTATTTTGGGAGAGCTACAAAAATGACCAACTTTCCAGCTTAAACTGTAAAATGGCCGGAATCTTTTTTTCACATGCCAGGAGTGAATAATTTATTTACCAAATTACACAGGTGTAAATTTAATGATTTATTTACACGTGTGTAATTTTGTAAATAAGTTATTTACTAGGCCGTTTTTGTTAAAAAAGGTCTCTGGTCATTTTTTGCAGTTTGAGCTGAAAAGTTGGTTTTTTTTGTCATTTTCTGTTTTATTTTTCTACGCATGGCATTTTGGCGGAGAATGCACCAAATGTTTGTTATATTCGTTTCTAAATATGATTATTGCCTGTGTTCTCTCAGTTGAGAAGGCTGCCTTGGTTTTCAGCTTAAAGTTGGGTAATGGACACAAAATACTATGCCCCTGGGTTGAAAATGCCTGTGATGAAGCACTTGCAGAGTTTCCTCCTACACCACCTCCAGCGTTAGTTGAAAATTTTAGAGAACGTTGTTCAGCTCTAGCACGTTTCATCGCTCTTCCTGTGATTTCATCTTCAGCAATTGAATACATGAGGAGCCCCCAGCTGGAGCACTTTCTTGAGAAATCTTCACTGCTGGAATTTAGTGATGGTTCTACCACTGATTCTATAGATGAACATGAAACTGATTCTGCTAAATTGTACTATCAGGTTGGCACTTGTTTGCTAACTAGGTCTATATGTTTAATGACTTCACATGTAGTGAACATTTCAATCTATATATATGGTCTTCATTCTCTTCTTCCTATATAATGGTGATGAGTACAGATAAACTTGGCCATGAACTACATATCCTATGTTCTCCTACCTCAAAATGTCATTGTGATGGTATTGGGAGTTCGGGACATTCCTTTAGCAGGTTATTGGAGTTCAAGTATGCTCAAAAGTAACCTGGCTATGTTTCTTAGTGGCGCTTGAAGTAGTTGTCTTGCCCTTTATATTTCTGAGAGGGTAGTCCTTTTCTACATCCATCTCACACACTTCTTCCTTGCAATTCATGTTAACCACACCCACTGGTGTCTGCTGTAATTTGTTTTTTCTTATTGCGGTTCTCTTTTATTTCAGTTTTATGAGTTGCGTCTTTGGCAATTGGCATAACAAAGTTTGACTGAACTTCTAAATGCTGATTTATAGAAAAGTGCGTCTAATATAGCTGTAATGTGATGTCGCAATAAGGATTCTGTATCTCAAATATAGCTTATTGCATTTCTCGTTCTAGTTGAGGATTACTAATATTTTAAAGCCTCTGCAGGTGCTAAAGATAATAAGCCTATGTGGATGGGAGCCTCGTTCACTTCCTTATGTGGTCTATTCTGAGGAATATCAGTCTGTTAAAACTGTCAATGTTTTGGATTCATTTCACTTTATTTCTAATGGACATAGCCATAGTGTCAATCTCCGTTCTGCTGACAGTGATGTACACATGGAGGAAGATGGATATACTGAGGCTTCCAATGCGCTGCAATTTGATCCCAAATCTGTTGTTTTAGATTGCAAGCTTTGTGGGGCAAGTGTTGGATTATGGGCTTTCCATTCAGTTCCAAAACCTGTGGAGGTACTCAGGCTAGTTGGATATTCAGACTTGAATCGTGAAAACAGTTCAGGAGCCTATGATTCAGGCAATGAAAAACATATTGACAAGGGGGGAAGTGTTAGTATTTCTACCTCGACTGACGCAACATTATCAAAGGACAGACTGTCAAAGTTTAATATCACAATTGCAGGAGGTCCTCCACCAACAGAGCAGAATTTTAAGGCTACAATTTCTTTGCCTGTGATTGGACGAAATTTAATGGCCCGGCTTTCATTTGATTCTGATTTTAGAGATCGTTACTATGGTAGCCAAGAACAAGTTCAATCTGAATCCCAGGATAAAATTTTGTCTAGGAGAGAAGACACAGAAAGCACTCTAGGTGGTGAATGTAGTACTACTGGTTATGAGCAGTCCCATTCTTTGAGCCATGAGATCTGTGGAAAAGGTGATATTACCAGAAAGGAAAATGATACTTATCTGTTGACAGAAGGAACAGTTGTAACTGAGCAAGGAACTTCTCCTGAATCTCAAATGCACGCTTCAATCATAGGAACTTCAGTAGAGAGCGCAGAGAATGTTCAACTAGTTTCGGTGCAGAATGATCAGTTGCATGAAAGTTTGGAACTCGATCCTTCTAGTTCACAGGTTAGAAGCACTTTATTATAGCACGATGTCTCATTATCATGATTTAATTTAGTGATTGCAGCCAATAAGATCTTACAAATCACATTAAATATTTCTATTTATAGTTGCAACTTGCATCAGGTTTCAGGAAAAGACGTCTTAAATGACGAAGGGGTTATTTTCCATAGCTTTCGAGAGTCCTCAAGTGTAGCAGCTTATCTGGAACGTGATGCGAATGTGAATGTAACTAGCAAGGTAGCGATCAAAGAAGGTAAATCAAAGACTGACGACCATACCAACTTCAGTGTACAAGATATGAATCAGGAGGGAGATGGTGCCAAAGACAAACTGCAGACTACAGGGGACAGAGAACGTCTTGTCTGTAGTAAAGGTACAGACTGGATAAAATATCTGAGACTATTACATATGCATATTTCTTTGTTTTACTTCTTTTTTTTAGTGTTTTGATCTGCATGTGATTTGTTCAGATTGGTGCAGAAGGATGTTTTAAATTTTATTTTAACTCTTTATAGAACCAATTAATCAAATGATAAAGCAATTGAATTGACTCTTTAATTTAGTCTATAAGTGATTTGTTTTTTGTTACCTTTTGATTGGATATTAGAAAGTAAACATAATCAAATTGGTTAATGAGAAATGCCTAGTTTGAAGTTCCCATAAAGATCTTTAGATAGAATGCTTGGAAGACTCGGGATGCCCCGGTACTCCCTGTTTAGTAGGACAAAGTATTATGCACCTGCAAGATGGAATGTCTTGAAGATAATATTACTAACCTGACTTAAAATATTCAAGAACTTGTGCATGGCTAGAATCCATTACTAACCTGATTTAAAATACTTTGTCCTACTAAACAGGGAGTACCGGGGAATCCCGAGTCTTCCAAGTATTCTATCTAAAGATCTTTATGGGAACTTTAAACTAGACATTTCTCATTAACCAATTTAATTATGTTTACTTTCTAATATCCAATCAAAAGGTATCAAAGAACAAGGACAAAATTATATGCGACTAGCACTCCAGTCGTTTCTAGAACTATAGTTGGGCAGTCTATATAGATAAAGACCGTCATATCTCCAAAATTTGGATTTGTATGCAGTGCTCGACTTATGAACTTAAAGAATATAATGGATTCTGGCCATGTACAAGTGTCTTGAATATTGTAAGCCAGGTTAGTAATAATATCTTCAAGAGATTCCATCTTGCAGGTGCATAGTACTTTGTCCTACTAAACAGGGAGTACTGTCGCACCCGAGTCTCCCAAGTATTCGATCTAAAGATCTTTGGGGGGAAAAAACAAAAAAATAAATAGAACTCAGAAAATCGAATATAAAAAATAGAAAGAAACCCACGAGAAAATTGAGCAAAAAGCTGCCAAATTGATGGAATGGACTCGAGTAAAGTTGCAGGAATAGGTGAAACATATTTTGCTCATATCAAGGACAAAATTACATGCAAGTAGCACTCCAGTTGTTTCTAGAAGGCAGTCTACAATGAACTAGATAATATAGATAAATATCGTCTCTTATATCTGCAGTGCTAGACTTCTGAACTTAAAGAATATAATGGATTCTAGCCATGCACAAGTTCTTGAATATTTTAAGTCAGGTTAGTAATATTATCTTCAAGACATTCCATCTTGCAGGTGCATAATACTTTGTCCTACTAAACAGGGAGTACCGGGGCATCCCGAGTCTTCCAAGTATTCTATCTAAAGATCTTTATGGGAGCTTTAAACTAGACATTTCTCATTAACCAATTTAATTATGTTTACTTTCGAATATCCAATCAAAAGGTATCAAAGAACAAAAGATGTTTCACCTATTCCTGCAACTTCACTCGAATCCATTCCATGCAACTCCGAAAAGTGCATTTTGTTAGCATAGCAAGGAGTTAATAGTTCAATCAAGAGTAAAATTGCTTACTACACTGTAATGCTCGGGGTTTGCATGATTTAGACTTCTTGCATTGCTACTTCATTTTCTACAGTTTATTTATTAAGAAAGAAGAGAAAAACACAATACATGCATATACAATCTACTTCAATGCTGGCTATATTATGTGAGAATTCATCGTAAATAGATCATTGTCCTAACTGCACGTGTTTTTGTGTTTCTTTTATTTTTTATTATTTTTTTTGGCAGAAAAAAGGGAAGCACCATCCAGTAGAGCAACGGACTTTGACCCAATCAGGCAGCATAGGTATTTTTGCCCCTGGATTGCTTCAACAAACAATGTTGCACCTGGATGGCAACAAACACTATCTGCTTTACAACGTCAGAAAGGGTTTTCGCCGCTCTCACCTATGAACTCTCCATCCGCCTCCATAATAAAGGTACCTATCAATTCCTGTAGGAACCTTTTACAGTGGAGCACTAGGATTTCAACTTTTGATTTTTTGGTATCAAGGAATTCTACTGCAGAAAATAGAAGATTGTGTAGTGTTACTCATACCAACCTATGTTTTTTGGAACCTTCCAGTCTTTTCCTTTTTAATTATTTGGGGGGGGGGGGGGGNNGGGGTAAACCTACTTAGATTGGTAGTCCTGACTCCTAATTTGTGTTTTGAGAACCATAATTTGTATCTTTATCAGGTTTGAGAACCAAAACATGGTACGTATTAGGATACTTCAGTGACCTGCACGGACAGTCAGTAGTCATTAACAGTAACCGGATGCGTTACTGAAAATGCTTGGTCCAAAAATCGTGCAAGCTATAGATAGCAGTTCTGTTACTTGTGTTGTAATCAAATATGTTAGTCCTTATATAAATTATGGAAGCTACAATATATCGTGTAAACTCTGGAAGCTGATTACATGCCCCATATATTGTCATTTGAAGTGGCTTACTATTTCACCGCATTTCATTTCTGCAGGTAGATGACCCGATGAAGTCAGTCAGAAAGCTTTTCACATCATCTGCGAAGAGATTAAAAAGCATTCTTGCCCAGAATACGGAGCACTAGTAGACTGATTTTGCCACCATGTACAAGAGAGCACTGATCGGAAGCTTTTGCTAATTGGTAAGGAAGGATACGTTCTCTGAAAAGATGAGTATCTCTGATCATAGATATATAATTTTGTATCCCTTTACGGATTGTTGGATTCGACCTTTCTGTGGCTTGTCGGCTGTCGCCGGACTAGCATGAGTATTACTGTCAGATCACCCAGTAAATTTAACCATTGTAATTTGACCTTGCTCTGTAGGGAAAACTTGTGAGATATATAAATATGATGTTTAAATTGAGTGACAAAGAGCTCAATAAGATTACATGAAATGACACAGATTCTCTCCTGGCAAAAATGAAATAACTGCGAAAGATTCTCAACAGCAATCTGTATTATTCCATTAACCCACAGTTTGTGATAATCACCTTTGAATAAGGTCGATTGAAACCTCTTTCTGCAACAACAGCTCTCTTATCTCCTATTAACTTCGCCACCCTGCTCGTTGATCCAATGGTGATTATTAGTTTAAAGAATTTGGATTATAAAACACACTAGTCATTTTACGGTACTATAGTTGTACCTTACAGGAGGATAGAGAAAGAGAGAAAGGAGAGAAACTTGTTTCTTTATCTCTCACTTCCCCACTCTCTCTCTCTTGTCGAGTAATGTACTGGTACTGTAACATAGAATATTTCAGGACACAAGGGCAGTCATAGTGAGTAATTCAACACTCTAACCTGAAGTAAGGAGAACTAGTATTATCTTGTACAGTCTTCACTTGTCCAATCCTCTCCACTACCTCCATTCCTTCCAAAACTCTTCCAATTGCAAGAGCTGAAGTATCAAGCTCTGGTGAATCCTTGGTCACGATCACGAACTCTGTCCCATTTGGGGCGGTGCCAACTTCCTCTTGATCGATCTCCAGCTTCCCTTTCCGAGCTACCAACTTCAATTTCGGAGGTGGTCGTAAAGGATCTCTGACAATAATGCTCACAGTTCCAGCCAAGTTTTTAGTTCCAGGACACTTCTCATTCACTATCTCCCATTCTTGTATTAGATTATCAATAGCCAAATTGCTTCCTGTTGTTTTACTTGTAATCTCTGCATCCACTCCATAGGATCTCAAGCCACCATGTTGTACATAGTTTGGCATGATTTTTACAAACTCCTTCTTCCTATAGGTAATACCAGCAGCTCCACTGACAAGAATACTAAATCTAGCAGTTCCTACTGGGTTTTCATCCCCATATAACCCAATGATAATGCGACCTACTGGCTCTCTATCAATGGCTATATCAAGAAATGCTCGCTTAGTTGGTCTTTTATCTGTGCAGCTAATTGTAATGTTTGGAGTTTCTCCTTGTAATTCACTCTGTCCATTGTCTGGTGAACTTTCTTCGACTTCTGCTTTGGCTGTGTAGAATGGTTCTAGAGCTTGAGAACCCATGAGAAGTAGCAACACGGAATTGCTACCGATGGTCAGCTCTCGGCGGGAAAATTTGCAGCATTGTTTGGTGACTGGGAAAGTTGGTGTATTGGGTATATTTTGGATTTGTGCGGAGGATTGGGGTGGTGGTGATGGAGGACGAAATAGCTTAGAGGAGTTCAACAATTTTGGGGTTCGAAGCATCTTTCAGAATAGTATTATTTCTTGGTCTGTGCCTTCACAGCTTCATTACTGTGATGTTGGGATTTTCTCTTTTGCAGAGGGGGAGAAGATTTCGTGGATAAGAAAGAAAAGCCCAACCACATGCGAAGCGATCTCTACCAATTTTGTGGCGAACAATAGATATCCCTCAGTTAGGATGGGCCCTCTTGCTGGCCAACCTATAACTTGGAAGCAAGTGGATATGAGAGAGAGACCTGTTTATACCTCTTGATTTGATATATTGATCCGACATAGATTTGTTTGAATTAAACAAACTCATAGTGGGATTTTACTCTACGTGGTCTAGAGTTCGATTGTTTTGCAATTCAATTTCTTGCTTGCAAGGGATAACAGATGGCTAAAAATTCAATTAACACCTACTTGACTACTTTCCTTTTATTACACTTAACTCAAGTACTTGTACAAGCTCCCAGATGAGCACCATTGTAAGTGCAAATTCACAGAACAAAAAATTCACTTGATGCATTGACAACAATTCAAAGATGGATTCCTGTCTAGTTTCTACAGTCAACTTGTGAACAAGCATCGACATCCGTGAATAATGCAACGAAACTTCGAGATTTACAAAGAAATTACAACTCAAAGCAGGCCTATATCAACTGAACACAAATAAGCATAAGAATCATTCCCAGAATAGAATAGGGCAGCAGCATAAGACCCTTTGAAGTATTCTGCCTCGTATTACTGTTTTTCAGGCGAAATCAGGTTGTGGTTACGGAGTTAAAAACTAGTTCAGTAACCAGTACCACTACATGCTATAGTCTTTAGTAATATCCAACACCTTGAAATTCCTTTTGTGCTGTTTGCTGGGAATCACCTCCTTTACCCAAAAACACAACACGACCTGCATAGTCCATACATAAGATATTATCCATTAATTATACACACAGATGAAATTCTTAAATACAAAGAGCTTAACCAACTCATAGCTCTTCAAAGAACTTCATGGGTAAAACCGACACCATTAGAATCAAGGAAACCCCTACTTCAGCTTCTGAATGATTAGAAATAACATTGTTTGGAAGAAAAAGAAACGATGGATCTATGAGCTCAGACCTTGACCGTGCTTGTATCATTAGGTTTCACTCCACCGTATACATGTGACTGCTATGGAATTACAATACTGAAGGAGAAAATATTTTCTAAATACCTAGAGGATCTCCATAACATCAAAGTCAATACAACGGTTCTTAAAGATACTTGAATTGAAATAAAATATGCTATGAGTAAGCAATTTATTAAGAGATTATCTTCTATGCAATGATCGAATGAACAGTCGAAAAATAATTCACATACCATTTCTACGGATTGCAATCTCTCTAATACGTCGGACAAGACCAGTTATCGGATCAGTAAATATTTTGGTCTCCAGATTACCCTCCAAATATAAAATTGAGCTACAATAAGCAAAGTCAATATATTAGTATGAAATTCCTAACATATGACATGAAGCCTCATTTACGCTAAGAAACATTAACAAAAAAAATGGCATTCTCAACATATTAGTATGAAATTCATAAGATTTGACATGAAGCAGAAAAAATGAGTAATTATCGTTGACGTTGATGAGAGCATTACAGACTTACAAAGAGTGAGCGTAAAAGTTTTAACTTTTTTTCTGCAAAGTAATTAGTCTCTGATGATTTCAATCCCGATTAGTGATACTTTCACTTTCTCAGAGCTATTTCTAAGTGCCACCCCAATTACGCGAACAGGACTTGCTGTATCCGCTATATGTCAATTAACTTACTAATATAGGACGCATGGAATGGGGTATTCAATTGTTCCCAAAGCTTAAGTGCTTACAGTCTCTTATCGTTCCATTACTGACCAACGATAAATTTTTTTCTCATAATATTACGATTTATGACTGTCTTCACCACGTTATATGGAAGCAATGGCTATTGGCTAGTAGCCACATTATCTTACCGATAGTGAAAATTTCAGAGACTATGCTTCTCCGTGTAAGAGGTTGATAATGAATGGGCAAAACAAAAAAAAAACTCACCCAGGCACAACATGCTTCATGACAATCCCACCCAGCCTCTCCGGATACACAGAAACTCGATGCCACTGAACCGCGCACCGATTTGCATACTCCCTTGGTTCCTCATTATCCAATGGCCTCCGATTGTTGCGAATTCCACCCGTCCCAATTGAAAAAAGCGTCACCGTCCTCCCACTCCTCAGCGTCTTCTGCAATGGACTCTGTCCCACCTGCCCCACCACTATTGCCTTCGAATACAGACAAACAAAGGAAGTAAGAGAAACGTCAGCAATTAGAACCCTGAGCCCTTAAAGCTCAAATTACTTAGTGTGCGAGCAAATGTACCTTGTAAATGCCCACATCGAGGCCATTCTCCAGAGGCCGATCATAGACCGTACGTTGTTGCGTCGTGTCCTGAGACGATGATTGTGATGATGAAGGCTGATGCTGTACCGATTCCGTCTCCGACTTTATATCAGACTCATCCAGATGGGAGTCTTCCTGAGAGGAAAGATTATTAGTGCAGAATGACACGGAGAGGTAGTGGTGGTCATGATAGGATTTAGGATTAGAGAGTATAGAGCGACATAGCCTTCTTGAGAGTGCAGCCATGGTGGTGGTGGCCATCTGCAGGAAACGAAGAAGAAAAAAACTAGGAACTCTGGGTTTTGGCGGCTAAAGCCCTAACGGTCACGGATACCGTAAACCCTGTAAGAGAACCGAATCCGGTCTGGAGCCCATTTATGCTTAAGTTTCTAAAAAAATTTCAATGTCTTATAATATTTTATTAATATTTGATAAATTAAAAAAATTATTTACATGACAGCAAAATATGAAAAATAATATTGAGTATTGCTCCTTCACGGGTATTAAATAATGTTGTGCGTGCTATTCCAATGAAAATTTTTATGTGATAAAATAGAAATTTTTAACGTCACGGTAAGATTATTTTTTTCAAGACAACTCAGCTCAGAACAAATATAAAACAAACTAATATGAAAAAAAAAATCTTAACTATAATATGGTCCAAATGGTTTGAACTTAAAAAATGGTAATGAGTATATACAAGATCCATATCATTTTAATTTTAGTCACTAAGATCCCCATAGTTCTCATCGTTCTATTATGAAAAGCAATCTAAAAATTTCAGAAGGCAATAAATCATGTATGATACATGAACTGTTTGTATAAATTTTAATGTAAAATATGTACATAGCTTATATTTAAATGTACATAAAAATAGACAATATATCATACAAGGACTGTACTGTAAAAATTTCCGACAATTCATCTTTGAGGGGTGCCTGAGATTTTTTGTTTTGTTTCCTCATAGCTCGGTGGTCCAATTTTTCCCAATACGTGGGGTGAGTGAGACTCATACATACATAGAATATCCTTCCCTTGTCCTCAACTGTTAAAAAGTACGAATTTCTGGTGCTTTTTTCCCTTCAAAACTTAAATGACATATAGCAAACGTATTTCCAAAGGCATTAAATATCAAAGTGAGCGAAAAGACAAGCCACTTCTTGTTGATGATGAGCCTTCTTAAGAATAGTAGCTTCTGTTTAATGCTGTTTATAAGGACATTCTGATGTTAACATAACTCATCTTTTTTTTGTTAGCATTCTCAATTCTATATTTTCAGTTGGGTTCTGAAGATCTGAGCTTTTTTTTTTCTGAAGAAGTGAAGATAAACTTCTTCACAACATATATGATGATAGTCATAGTAAGTTTTCTGGCTATAGCTTCTTTCGCAGCTTATGCAGTAAACCGCAGCTCCCATCTCAAACCCACATCCACAGGTGCTCTTTCTTTCTTTCTTCATCAACATCACGACTTAGTTCTGTTTTTTTTTCCTTTTTTGAATCTTAATAGTGCTTTTCTCATTTCATTTTAGAGAATTATGACTCAAATCTCCAACTGCAGCAGGATGAAGGAAACAAGGAGAAGCTTGCAAATTTTGTTTTTACAGCTCTCTCTCTCTCTCTCTCTCTCACACACACACACACACACACACACACAACTTTTGAACTTTTACATGTTGCAGGGTGAAGAGGAAGCAGACAAGGATATCACAAGGGAAGAGCAAAGAGAAACGGAAACTGCAAATCATGAGCTTCTAATTCGCAGAAGTGGAAAAGAACAATTACAGAATTTAGTAAGCGAAGTGGAGCAGAGGAAATCGAGAGTTGAAAAAAAATGCTCCAACTTTATGGCCTAAAAGAAGAGCACTCACACATTGCCCATTTGAAAAGGCATGTAGAAGACAAGATAGCACAGACTGATATGCTTCAAATCACCATTGCTACGTTACAGGCTGAGAGAATAGCTCTTCAAGAAGAAACCAACAGGGTGTTCACAGAGAAGCAGCTGGAAATAGCACAGAGAACCATGGAGGACTTGCATAAGAAAATTTCAGTAAACTCAAGCTTTGTGAGGGACCAACTGTTGATGCTCAAAGAACAAGTCTCTGGGTTTCAGAAAGATTATTCATCTGTTAGAGATGCTGTAGTTACAAAAAAGCTTGCGTCTGTTAAAGATGCAGAGTTATATATTGTACAGACGAAAAGGAAAAACAAAGAGCTTGGATTGGATATAAGAGAATTATCAGCTAATTTGGTAGCTGCACAAGTTAAAATAGCCGCACTTTCCAACATGACAGAGGTACATATATATGATATGGTTAGTAGGAGATTCTCTGCCGTTCTTTTCAGACTGGCAAAAGGCAATTTGTAAAAAAAAAAGAAGAAAAATTTGGTATCTACTGGATGCATCATGGTCGTCCATTACGAAGTGGATGGCCAGAATGGTCTAAACCGCACTGCTTTAGACTTTTTTATTCGGTTGTAAAATTGATTAATAATACCAATGGTGAAGCAGAGGAATTGCAGATACCAAGCAATTCTTTTTCAACCCATTAGACATCTCATTAGATATATGATGCTAATTAAACCTTTTACCTACTCTGTTGCAGAGAAAAGTCATGGCCCGGGTTGAGGAAGAGATGTGCAGTTTAAGTCATTCAAACAGAGACCGAGACCTTTTAAACCATTAGAAAGATTGCAGAATGACAGATTCGGGATTGTTGAAGAACTGGTTTACCAACGCTGGCTCAATGCTTGCTTGAAATTTGAAATTCAAGAGTATCAAAACCAGTTGAAAAGGACCCCAAAACATGATATCGACAGAAAAGCCAGCCAAATTTCAATGAATTCGACGAATTCTGATAGCATTTCGTCAAATTCATCAGCTGAAAGCAATTAAATAGACAGCATTATCATTTCTACCACCAGAAGTTCATCAAGTAGCCAAAGAAGCAGAAGCAAGAAATCAAGTTTAATTCTCAACATTAAGAGGTGGGCTAGTAAGCCAAATGATACTTCTTGATTCAGTTAGAGAAGTGGAATTGATCTCTGAAGATAATAAGCCAAAATCAGAATGTAGGGTGCTTAGCAACAAAAGAAAATAGTGAAGAAAAGCCTAAGGAGTTCTCAACCATTGATGCGAGTGAGAGAAAAAGTGAACCATCGTCATCTTAACTGGTTCTTGTTAAGCTTGCCAAATTAGGTCACACGAAGAATGAAAACATCAAGGGAGACACCATTGAGAATCAAGTAGGCAGCAGAACTGAAACTGCTCTGACAGAAGACTTGCATTCAAGTTTGTTCAATGAGTTTCCTCAGGAAACTGAAGACGAGACCCATGGACTGCTTTTTGTTGCTTCTTTCTTCTTCCTTCTCTTTCTTATTACTGTAATCTCACATCTTTTTGCTTAAAACACCATGCTTCTCCTTCTGGACTCATTCTCCCCTATTAGATATTTAGTATTTTTCTAAATTACCATTTTAGAACTTTAGAAGGTTTCTAATACTTAGCAGACATCGTATAATTGTTAAAATGTTTATTAATATTCATTCGGGAAACTAGATATGAAAATTTGGGGGGGGCGGGGGGGGGCGGGAGACAGAACTTACCACTACTTCATCTCACAACAGAAAACAGTCATCCAGAAGAAAAGGTCAAGCTCCCACATCTACGACGAATTCTCATCTTCTTCCCTCTTCTACGTGTTACCATGCAAATCTTCCCAAACGACACCCGTATCAATTCCAAATCTCCCCCCAAACTCAAACCTCTTTCCCTCTAACTTTCTCTCTCTACAATGGCTGAACGCCACCCGGTCTCATCCCAAAACCAGAGATCCCCAAGACCCACCATCACCTACTCTACATCTAATTCCCCATTTCTGCGCAAACTCCAACGTCATGCCCCAAACTCAACCCGGCTCTTCGGCTTCTTAGCCGTTCTGATTTCCAGTTCCATTGTGGTTCTTCTCACAAGCCTAACCGCCACAGCTTCTGTTATGGGACTCGCCTTCTTAACCCCACTCATCGTTCTCTCAAGCCCCATATGGGTCCCTATCGGCTCCATCCTCTTTCTCACCACTGCTGGCTTCGTCTCCTTGTGTGGATTCAGCGTTGCAGCTGTGGGGGGCATGTCATGGATTTATAGGTACTTTAAGGGTCTTCATCCGCCGGGTTCGGACCAAATCGATAGTGCAAGGAGCCGGATTTATGATACGGCTAGCCATGTGAAGGACTGTGCTAGGGAGTATGGTGAGTATTTGCAGAGCAAGGTGAGAGATGCAGCTCCTGGAGCTTAGCAAATAGCCAAATACGTGGGATGCCGAACCGGCCAGTTTGATACTTGAACCGGTTTTTATCTTGGTTTGATAATTTTGTTCTGTTTCTCTGGAAAATTAGGAGGAAATTAAGAATAAATTGTTAATGTTTGAAATATGAATGAGAAGTGGTTATATTAAAAAAAAAGAAGTGGTTAAGGGACTGTTCGTTTAACAGTGACGTGAAAATATTATTGTAATAAAGTGATTAAATGACATGAAAATATTATTTCAGTAAAATGACAAAGTGAGATATTAATGATATTATATTTGTTACACATAAAGTTAAACTTTAAACAGTATCACAGTAATCACATTATTGTAAAATAGGTAAATCATTACCGTTTATAATGTAAACAACGGGACATTACTGTATTGTCTGAATTGAAAAATGTTATATTATATTATATTTTATCTTTTTCTTTGAAATATTCATTATATAATACTTCAGATAATAAAGTATATTAGTAATATAAATACAAAAAACATAATAATGTAATACATTTTATATGTTGGTACTAGTAGTTAAGATGTATGTGAAAATGATCAGAAGTTGAATCAATTTGTAAGTTTTGTTTTGTATTTATTTAAATTCTTAGTGGATTATTGTTAGGACGAGGTGTTGTGGTTTTTCCCATTTGAGTTTTGTTTCACGTAAAAATCTTACGTGTATATTTTGATCTCTATATTTTTTTATTATTGACGGTTAGATGAACGATTAATCTAATTTAATATGATATTTTTTTTCGTGCTAAATTGAGTTGTTTAAAGTTTAAGTTTTCTTTCGGGTTTTGAGGTAATTAGGCATATTGTAATACTAATTAAATTTCTATCAAGATTTTTAAAACGTTAGATTTTTGTCAATTATGTTGACATATCAAGATTTCAGTAATTGTATAAACTGTAAATGCCATTCGTTATATGTATCCAAATCATTTATAACTAAATACAACAAAAAGAATTTACATCCTGTTAAATACAAATTAAAAATAAATATACAAAATCATTTAAAATAGAACCTCCAAAATAGATTTACACTTCCCCGAATGTAGTCTTTCTCAAATAATACTAAATCTCTTATCTTCTGAATATAAAATTTTAAAAATCTAGCCAAAATAAGATTAAATACAGACTTATGAAAATTTCCATTAAATAAAAATTTAATAGGAAAATGTGCTTCGGTTTAGGAAATTGTGGTTTAATTTTTAGCGATGATAGTTTTTTTCTAGTTTTATTTCAGCTAATTTTTCATAAGAATAATCATTATAGCTAAGGTAACTTCCTATCCCTATTTATTGTCAATTTATTTCCTTTTTTCAATTATTTTAGGTAATTTTCATATTTTTTTAAGGTAACAATTTGTTTTTAAGGTAATTTTTTAATTATTTTAGAAATTATTTCATATAGCCGTTTTAATAGGGTGTTTTAGTTTTTTTAGCCATTTTAAACTTAATTGAGAAAATAGCCAAATTGTGTTGACCATAATTTTTTATACCTACTATACCCTTTCCTAATTAAATATAAAATGTGTGGAAACACAATAATCTTCTTCGTTTATATAATTATATCTCTGTTTATTAATTAAATAAAAATTCAATTAACAATAATTATATTTTTTTAGATATTAATACGATTATCTTTTTGTTATATAATTATTAATTAGGCAAAAGATAATTGAGCAAAACGTGTTAATGTTTTGATAAGGTTTGTTTTTAGATTAGAAATTGAGCAAAACGTGATTTCCTTTTGTAAAAATTAATTTTTTTTAGCAATTGCTTGTTTTTAGGAAAATTAGTTATGACTTTTATAAAAATATATTTATTAATAAAGTAAATAAATATAAATTCAGAATAACTAAATATTTTTTAATATAGTTTTATTTTTTGTTTTAAATTCTATAACTTTTACACTAAATTCATATTTTTTGAGGATAGAACAATTTTTGTGTTTTAGGGAATTAGTAGTGATTTTTAGGTAAATATTTGCATGATAATCAAATAAATAAATATAATTTTAGAGTAAATATTTTACAAATATTTTTAACAATATGTTTACACTTTGTTTGGATATGAAAATATGTATACTAATGTGGATTGCAATAATTATTTATGTAAATATTGTTACAACTTCTTACAAATATATCATAGTTATTGTAGTAAATCATCAAAACATTAATCATTACTCTTATAATAGTTATTTACATAAATTACTTTAAAAGTGATAAAATGATTGTTAGCAATAATATTTAGTAATATCGATAAACAAATGTTGATTGTATAATAAAAAAAATATACATTCATATTCAAAAATATATAAGCTTATTGATTCTGAAATAAGCTAAGATCTTGTTACGTTCGGTTATGACTTTTTTCTTTAATTGATGATAATATTATCTATAAAATAATTATATAATTATTTTTATTAATTATATCTCTCTCTTATCTAACATTTTTTAAAATTTGTTAATTATCTATTCGGTTATGATTTTTTTCTTTAATCGGTGATAATATTATCAATAAAATAGTTATATAATCATTTTCATTAATTATATCTAAGTTCAATAATTAGATAAAAATAAATTTATTATTCTATATATCTAAGATTCCAATCATAAAATATTATAATTTATTGTTGACTTTCTTCTCTATTGGCTAAAATGTTAAATATAATTTTTTTGGCTATTTTGCAAAATAAGTTTCTAGAATGGTATAAACCCCTAAAACCCTTGTTTATATGGTTTTGATTTTTCTTTTTTCAACATTTATTGTTTTCTGTAAAAAATGAAAAATTTATTGTTTTTAGGTGAGAAAGAGATTTTGAGTTTTTTGAATTATTTTCACAGTATTTACTTCCTTTGTTATATTTATGGAATAGAACCGTCAAGTAAGAAAGGAGGCGGTTTCAATTTCTCCCACGTGATAACTTCGTGTTGCTGAAAAAGATTTAGTGTCGTCAAAAGAGTTCTTTTAGGTTTGATATTGACGAATGAGAGGTTAGGGATAAGAAGGTTTAGGAAATAAATGACTCAAAAAATACTTTTGAAAAAAACTACCCAAAATATAGGTAATGAGTTATATAGCATTTAATTTATGTTTTAGTTAATCTCTATTTAGTTGGGGTTCTCACATAAATCCATTTAATTAATAGCAGAACTATTGCTCAAGCGTCAATGTACCAAGGAAAAGACAAATGGCTTTTTCATCTATTAAAATACTACTAATTTCCAAAGTTAGAGTAATTTGATAAGATGAATTGTAATCAATTTACATAGTTTCTAACGTCTAATACTCTCCCTCCAAATAAAATCTTTTTTCTCGTTTATTATCATCGTTTGTATATTCAAAATTAATATACGCAAATAATTCGTAAGCAATTTAATTTATAGGAAAATATAAAAATGAGACAAAAGATTGGAGTCCCACTCGCTTACGCGTAAGCCTAAAATTTATTTTGATAGTAAATGTGATAGCGAGAGAATAATTAATTTTAAATGTGGATAATGTTTGGTTAGCCGGAAAATAAAACTTTATTTTAAATTCAACCATCTACTAAAAATGATGCCAAGTTAACTTAATTTACTAATTTCTTTTTTTTAAGCCAGTGTCGTTTTTAAAAATAATTATTCTAGGTGGATAAATAATCTAAACCAAAATTTATTTCACATAAATCCATTTAATTAATTGCATAACTATTGCTCAAGCCTCAATGTACCAAGGAAAAGGCAAATGGCTTTTCATCTATTAATTAATTACCACTAATTTTCAAAGTTAGAGTAATTTGATAGATAAATTGTAGTCAATTTACAAAATTTCTACCTTCTAATACTCTCCCTCAAAATAAAATCTTTTTTTCTCATTTATTATTGTCGTTTGTATATTCAAAATTAATATTTCACGAAAAATTCATAAGCAATTTAATCTTTAGGAAAAATATAAAGATGAGATAAAAGCTCCTTAATGATTTATTTTTTTCTCTACCTACGAAATAACGAAAAATAAGTGTACTAAGAAGATTGATTTTGCAATTCCAATGGTGCAATATACCTGTTGTTTTGTTTCATATATTTGGCAAAAAAAAGAATAATATAAATTCTGTGCCACTGCATGAGTTTTATATTATGATTCCTCCTTGCAAATGGAATAATTTGATTGAATGATTGTTATGGAGATTTGTTTTATAGAATTTGTTTATTTTGTGTGGGTTGAGGGTAGTCGTTTTTTGAAGGTTTGATTGAGATAGTAATAGTACTCTTCTTGATTATATAGTTAGAAATATTAGAGAGACAGTTTGGTATACTAAGGGGCTGTGAAGTGACAGGCTGAAAATGATCTTATTCTCCATGCGGAGGTTTCCTGATAGCCTCTGCAAGAAATTCGCTAACTAAAAAATGGAGATTTTCGTCCTAAAAGAAAGAATTTCATCGTAAAGCTTTTTAATGATGAAATAGTGGTCGCTAAAAATTCATATACAAATGTGCTTCGACAATATCTTTATCAATAAAGTACATGCTTTATTGTTAAAAAGTTTTAACGATGACTCAAACTTTATTGATAAATTTTTTTAGCGATGAATATAACCAAGCCAGAAATAACCTTTATTGACGAATTACCTTTCATCGCTAGGTTTGGTCGGTTGAAATACTATATATCGATGAATAAAAATATTATCGACAAATCTTTTTAGATGACTGTCCTGTTCATCACTAAATAATAGTTTTACTCAAATTTCGTCCATAGAAGTCTTCACAATTTAATTGCAACTCCCTAAAAAGGTCGCCGACGAATTAAAATCATTGCTAAATAAAGACTCTACCGACAAAATGAACATATCGTCAGTGATACTATTACCGACGACAGATATATCGTCGCTAAAATTAACCTTCAGCTACGAATTGTTGATATCGCTTAGACCTACTCTTAGCGACGATTATAAACTCGTTGGTGAATGTTTCGGCGATGAGATTTATTTTTGCCGCTAAATATCCAAAATTCAGCGGCGATTTGAATGTTTCGTGGCTTAAAAGTCCGTCGCTGATGAGTGAGTTTTTTTCTAGTGAGCATTTCAATCAAAATTAAATATGTTTTTTTTCCTTTGTTCATTTTTCGGGGGGGTTTCCTGTACTTTACATGAGATATTGCCCCTTATACAATTGTATTTATTTTG
This sequence comes from Datisca glomerata, assembly GCA_003255025.1. Taxonomy (NCBI): domain Eukaryota; kingdom Viridiplantae; phylum Streptophyta; class Magnoliopsida; order Cucurbitales; family Datiscaceae; genus Datisca; species Datisca glomerata. Next base: position 1,132,305 of record QANY01007699.1, read on the forward strand.
ATTGAAATATATTTACTTTTTAAACCAAAAAATATATATTTGGGTTGAATTGATATTTTTAGTGCATGCTATAATAACAATGTTGCTTTAAATAATTATATAGTTTATTCCTTTTTTTAATAGAAGGTTTAGGAAATAAGTGACTCAAAAATACTTTGGAAAAAAAACCAAAATAAAACCAAAATATAGGCAATGAGTTATATAACACTTAATCTATGTTTTAGCTAATCTCAATTCAGTTGGGATAACTATTGCTCGAGCCTCAATGTACCAAGGAAAAGACAAATGGCTTTTTCATCTATTAAAATACTACTAATTTCCAAAGTTAGAGTAATTTGATAAGATCAATTGTATTTTTCATCTATTAAAATACTACTAATTTCCAAAGTTAGAGTAATTTGATAAGATCAATTGTAATTAATTTACATAGTTTCTAACGTCTAATACTCTCCCTCGAAATAAAATATTTTTTCTCATTTATTATCATCGTTTGTATATTCAAAATTAATATACGCAAATAATTCATAAGCAATTTAATTTATAGGAAAATATAAAAATGAGACAAAAGATTGGAGTCCCACTCGCCTACGCGTAAGCCTAAAATTTATTTTGATAGTAAACGTAATAACGAGAGAATAATTAATTTTAAATGAGGGTAATGTTTGGTTAGCCGGAAAATAAAACTTTATTTTAAATTCAACCATCGTACTAAAAATGATGCCAAGTTAACTTAATTTACTAATTTCTTTTTTTAAGCCAGTGTAGTTTTTAAAAATAATTATTCTAGGTGGATAAATAATCTAAACCAAAATTTATTTCATCATTTAACATATCCATCATGGTTAGTTAATTGAAATTTTGATAAAATCATATGACGGGTGGAACAATAATTATAAATGATTGAAATATTAATTAATTATATAAATAAATTATGAGCCTTCTAGCGGCAGTATTTTTGTAAAAACTATGACGAAGATTTTAACAATAGCTTATGAAAGATCGCTGGTAATTAAACATCGATTATATGATGAAATAATAACACGATTGGGCATATATAGGTGAAATAATTTACAAATGATTGGAAAATAACAAATCATTTTTAGAAACTTCATTATTGTTTCGTTGTGAATTTATGCCATTTGTAAATCATCAATCTCATCAAGGGTCAAGAAAAAGACTATAAATTAAAATAGAGTTATATGGATCATCAGCCTAAAGTATTTAAAAAAAAAACATTTTGAGTAGAGAAGGAACAATAATGGAGGACACAAACATGAGCAAGTTTATCATGTTATTGGTCGTGTCCAATATGTTTGAAACCTTCTTTGTGGAAGCTAACAATCTGTCTCCTAGTTCTGGTTATCTCTCTTTAAATTTTACTTGTTCTTCTTCACACCATTCACGTAAACTTCTCTCAAAAGGAAGTACTGATACGCTATTCGACCAATGCTCTGATCGTTGTCTGAAAGATCTATTCAGTTCTAAATCTGACCCAAAAACTAGAGACAAAGAATTCAAGAAATGCATTAAGGGTTGTATAGAGGCATCTGCAAAGACGGGACAAAAGGAGTTAAAAAAGAAAACAAGAGAGAGGAATGTCTGAAGAAGCAAAGACAAACAAAATGAAAAGAATTCAGATCACTGCTTCTAATCCAACTCCAAAACCCGAACCCATTTATAATTTTCTTTTAACTTGGTTTTTTTACCAGTAATTTGTGAGTCTTTGTTGTCTCATTTGACATGGAGTGTAAACCAACGATACTTGTACTTGACTGAGAATCTTGCTTAGATGATCGTCTCCTTCCCCTCCCATCTTTCTATCCACTATTGCAAAACCTATTTAAACAAAGTTGTTTCTTCTTAAGTTTTTTTTTTCAAAATAATATTTTGACCAGTGTTTTTTATTCTTCACATGATGAATCTCATAAATCAGTGTCATGATATGAACCTTGCAAAAATGGATACAGATCCCTCTTGTTGGGAATGCCAACAGAATGGTTATGTTCTCTTAATTGAAACCGCCCGTTCTAAAATAGATCGGTTGCGATCATCTCGGGATTAACGTCGAGGTGAAAAAAAGTGACATCCTTTTTTTTTGTTTTCTTTCATTTTTTACTTTCAACTTTTTTTTTGAAATCAGATTTAGTACGTTCGTTCTTAAATCGGACGGGTCAGATCTAATAGTGAACATAACCCTCTCTTATTTTAAGAAGAGGAAATGATCTAAATCCTACAAAAACACGAGTGCAAAAACATGTACATAGTAAATTTGTCATGTTTATTGTGGTGTGCAACAATATGTTTGTAGCTTTTGTGGTGGAAGCTAACAATCAGTTGTCTCCTAATTTCTATCGTTTTCTTCTTCTTCACACAATTCACGTAAAATTCTCTCTCTGTTTTCACGTAATGGACTTGATGAACTGTTGAAAGTTTAACTGGCATGTTCTACTTCTTAAAATCCCTGTATTAAAGATAGGGGAAATTAAAGTTTATAAGCAATATCAAAGGGGCAAATTAGTCAAGTGATGTGGAACATATTCCAATGCTTAACAATCAAATTACACAGAACACCAAACACGATCATGCTCTAATACTAAATTAAAAAACTTATATCATTTGTACTCCTTAGAATTCAAGTGTTAAGAAAAAGGAAACTTAAGTCTTATAATAGAATAAAAGTCGCAAAGTCAAGTAACATGAGACACATTCTAGCATATCATCATGGACCCTACCTATAATATTCCAATGAGTTACATTTATTGATTTTTGTTAAGATTTTAATATCCAAACTAAATTTTGAAAAATGAGTAATCGAATAAGGTGTAGATTGAATTTTATTTGATGAACGACCTGTTAATCATTTATATGTTAATTTATCTGTAAATATTAAAATCATATAAATGAATGCTGTCACATCAGTATGTGAATAATTGACATCATTTTGTCAAATAACTTTTGATTGAAATCTTTTGGTCAATTAGATTTAGTCTAAGAAATCAATTATGAAGAGTTCTTTTTATTTGACAAATTTTATGAAGAGTTACTCTTAGTTTCCCTTTGTAAACAAAAACTTTATAAGCAAGTCAAGAAGGTGATAAGTGGCTGGTAGCCTTTGAATATATCACAAAATTATTGTAATGGCCATACATACGTGAAATAATTACATTAATTGGATATTAGCAATTTTTTTTTTAGAAATTATAGGGGAATGAAGTATGGATTTTATGTCACGTATTATCGATATCAACGAGGGTCAAGAAAAATATTATAAATTAGAGCAATAGATAGAAGTTGAGAATCACAGCCTTAAGTATAAGAAACATTTTCTGTTCAGAAGAACAATTAATGGAGGGCAAAAACATAAGCAACCTTGTCACGTTAATGGTGGTGTGCAATATGTTTGTCGCTGCCTTTGTTGTGGAAACTGACAATCTGTCTCATACTTCTCTCTCTTTTTCTTCTTCTTCTTCATATAATTCACGTAAACTTCTCTTTGTTTTCCAATAAAGGGCCTGATGACATATTTAAAGAATGTTGTGATCATTGCACCAAACAATATAGTAATTCGATGTCCGACTTAGAAAGTGAAAAAGAATTCATAAACTGTATTAGTGAGTGCTTAGAACCACTTGAAAAGGAAAATCAGAAGGAGCATGCTGGTTAATTATGTGAAGAAGATGCTCAACACAAACAAGATAAAGGAAAAACAAAACATGGAGATCACTGCTTTTAGTTTCTTTCGAATGTTTTCACAATAGGAACTTCCTAGATTACTTGAAAGAGTTAGTTTAACCTCTAATAAGAAGTTTTAGATACTATTTGCTATCTGTTACGTGTATTCTTTGAACCTCACTTGATGGATGACAAGTATAAGGGCCTACCAACTGATAGATAGCGAGACAAGCTTGAGAAATGCAGGAACTCCCCACCTGTCGTCGTAGAGACACGAGACCTCGATAGCCTAGGTCAGTATGAAAAACCTAGCGACGATGAACAAGGAACGAGAGTCATGTGAGCTGGGAGAGTAGGTGTACAACATTGATATGTCACTTAGTATTAAATACTGCAACCTACAACCATAGTATGAGTCAGTTTGGGACAGTACGCATTAAATGCGCTCGTATTTAATGATTTGTCATTTCCTTCAACTACTCCCCCAACCACTCTCTGTTGTTTTGATTGAAGACAATGAATCGTTGACGACTACTCTCAAAGCTAGCCGAATCTTCAACCCTATAAATACCCCCTCCAAACTTTGGAGGAGGTAAGTTCATTTCAGCACTACTAAAACTCTACTCAATTCTCTCATCACTGTAGTTATTTCAGCAACAACACAATCATTTGCTTAATTAATTATTTTTTTAAAAGTTGACATGTTCAGTTTTGTAACGCTCCGATGCCCGAGGGTCAAGCATGCATGTAATTTCAAAACTTAAAACTCCAGATTCAATTGAAACCCTAGTTTGAAAAAGTGTTATTATTTTAAAAAGACTTGGGTATTATAAAAAAGATCACCATCGAATTGTTTCGGTTTTTGTGTAATTTATTGGGAGTAATATTATGGTTTTTAAATAAAATTATCGGTGATGAAAACCAATAACGAAGAGTTTTTAAAAAAATGTCTACTACAAACATAATAAAAAATGAAAGAATAAAATCCATTTCAAAAAACTGTAACTTAACGAAAATCCATTTCAAATGTCTTGTAATTATTCATAAATTGAGACTCCTAAGTTCTTCTATTAGGATAGCTGGTCATTGCAGTCTCTCACTCTTGCTGCTCACCATCACCTGCAACATCATCAAATGTCTGGAAGTGAGTATTTTATAATACTTAGTAAGTGAACTCACATACTGATAAGTATCATATGTCATGAACATAACCAAATGATACATGCAATGATAATTTAACATATTCACTTGATGACTTATTTATAAAATAATTTACAAAAAGTACTTGAACGTATCTTAATTGATCATAATTCATGGTTAACATGTAACTTGAACTTGTACTTATACTTGTATTTGTTTAATTATAATTCGACAACGTGAACATGACAGAATGTGTCCCGAAGCTGGTGTTGCTTAAGGTTATCTAAACCTTAAGGACGCTGACATGAACATGGTGATACCCAATTGTATAGTTGATAACATGACGTGTACAACCTGATTACTTGATAATCATGGGATATGACTAAATTTACCTCTTATTTACTTATCACTTTATTTGAGTTAACTTCATAATTCATATTATTATATGTGCATGAGTAAACATGTAACTTGTTCTGAAGACATATATTATAATCAATCCATGTAACTTAAAAAATCATAATATATACATCATGTGGTAACTAACTCGATCACAACATCATGATATGAAAAATATATAAAACACTTGATCCCATGTAAGATATCATAAACAATAAAATCAATTAATATTAAATATAAAAACATTACTTATCATAACATAGGAGTCACATCACCATGTAAGTTCACTTACTTGGACTGACAAAAATAAAATTCAGCAACTATTGACCTGAAATTCAAGAATTTCAGATTACAAAATATTCAAAAAATAACTATAATTATTTAATAAATTAGGAGGGCGAACGGTGAAAATAAACTGGATAATATCTGATCGAGCAGTTTAGATTGGTTCAACTAGGTCCGGTCGGTCTGAACCGGTTTGATTCTACTGTGTTGGGCCAGTTTGGGTTGGTTTGACTGGAATGGTTTAATTTGGTTGGGTTGAATCGGTTCGGTCTTGTCTGGCTGAACCGGTTCAAGTTTGGTGATATATGAGTAGGGTCGGATCAGGACTACAACTGGGTCCGTCTTGTCTGGCTGAACCGGTTCAAGTTTGGTGATATATGAGTAGGGTCGGATCAGGACTACAACTGGGTCCATGACCCAGTTGTAGTCCGAACAGAGAACGAAGAAAGAAGAGAAAAATAGGCTTACCAACGATGAAGACAGGGACGATGATGCAATCCGGAGAAGACGAAGGTGGAGGGGCTGTCATTGAAAAGAAAAATAGAAGAAAACAAAGGAAGAGGGATAGAAAAATCATACAGAGAGGGAGAGAAACATGGCCAAGGAAAAATAGGAAAATTAAAGGAAGAAGTAGAGAGGAATCTTACCCCAAAAGCTTTGTCCGTCGATGACAATGGCTGAACACACAGAGACAAGAAAAACAGAGGCAACGATGGAGGAGAAAAGAGGGAGTTTGCTAGGGCGGGGGCTGTGTGAGAGGCAAATAATTAAGTTAGAGAGAAAAAAAGAAAGAGAAGAAGGAAAGAAGGGAGAAGATGATTTACCTGAATCCAATGAATGACCAAAAATTGAAAATCAAGATGAAGAACAGCGGTTACGTTCGATGGAGGAGGCTGCGAGAGAGAGAGAGATGAACAACGGTTATTTGAGCGGACTAGTGAAAGACAAAATGAGATAGTGAGGGAGAGAGTTGAGATTAGATATATAATTGGGTTAGGGTTGGTTTGGTGTATGATTGGTTTGGTGTATGATTGTACAGAGGTGTGAGTAGGATTAAATTACAAAATAACCCCTTTAAATCCTTTGGGTGTTACAAGTTTGGTCTCCTTTGTATTAACGCTTCATCTGAATTTATCTTACTCTAAACTTACTTGGTGATTAAAAAATTTGATAAAAGGGGTGGGATTCCTCTATTATTTCTAAGCACAGTAAAGGTTAATCATTAGGAATGCAAATGGATACGATATGATATGGACGGTATCATATCCGTTTCTTGCTCATGAATATTTTTCATGCACATAACTTACGAAAAATTTATGTGACGGGTATGGCGAACAACCATTATGGTTATAATCCGTTCTTAAAGCCTATAGTAGATCATCTGAACAACCATTAAATTTATGTGACGGGTATGGAGAACAACCATTATAAACAAAGAGCAAATTTAATCATCACTCCTCAATCTCAGAATTAAATCTAAAATCATACAATAGTTGGTCAGACGATCACAAGCTTTAAGAACAGATTATAACAAATAATAATGAATAAAATATCGATTAAATTGAGAATAAAAATAAAGAACAATTATGGTTTAGTTGCGTCGTAGCCTTAGTAAGAAACTTAAAATATATTAAAATAAGAAAATATCCTAATAATATTCATGAACATAGAGAAAAAGAGAAGAAAAACTAGATTAAAGGAGAAATTAAAGTTGAGATCCTTCTCCCGGTTGGATCCGTCTTCGTCTCTGCTCCAAAAAACACTTTTCTCTGCCTCCCATGTCTAAAAAGTCCTCTAACAACCCTAAAAATTTCTATTTATACACTACAGTTTTATAAGGATAAACTTGGAGTGAAAATCGGTAAGAAAAAAGTTTTTATCGCGCTAGCGTTGCGACGCTGGTATTCTACACAGGTCCATTATTTTCTCGTTTTATCTGCATTTTGCCTTCCAAATCTTCCAAATTCATTTGAATATCAAACCTATAATATAAAAACAAAAACAAACATAAACCAAACAATAAATCTAAAAGAACCAACAGAATTAATGTTAAGATTATCTGAAATATGAGTGTGAAATACACTCATCAAATACCCCTGATCTTAACTTTTTGTTAGTACTCAAGCAAAACATAGTATAAAAAAATCAAACAAGAAAATATTAAACTCTAATTCTAAAAACTACGGTTCAAGTGACGAAATATTTTGACTTACTAAACATGCCTAAGAGATTTAAAAAATAGCGATAACCTAATAAAGCTTCTAAATTGTGATCATGTAGAATTTTAACACAAATTTCAACTTACACTTCACCTTGAAAATTCCCGAGTGGGTATGTGTCGCTTTAAGTCGTCAAACTTCTTAGTTTCAAGTGAGCTTATGCAACCAAATCTTATAAAAACATATCTATTAATCTATTAATAGATTAGAACTCCATAGACTATTTTTTTCATGTCATTCTCTACTAATGTAGACAAACCATAACACTTAGGATCATTAGAACTTTCGAGGCTTGTAATGTATGGCCAGAGTTTAGGGTAGGATAAATATTATTATTCCGGCTCAATCTTTACCCATAGAAACAAAAACATTCTAGGAATCAACGAGCTTAATCTAACTTTTCTAGTCACACCCCCAAACTTGTCATTTTCCACTTCTTGAATTATCAACCATGTCTAACCATTTTTTTTGAATTTGATTCACTTAAGCTTCTCTTTTCCTTAACGAGCTTTCAGCTAATACACAGTCTTTAATATCTTAAATTATACGCAATTGCGTCTCTTTTGGTATCAAAGCCAAGCTTGGTAGGGTGTAATTATTATTTTCTTAATTATCTCATAATTATTGTTCTTCACCGCCTCTTTGTTTTTATAATCTGTAATAATAACAATACTGCAAGCCTTTCACAAATCCTTGAAAAATTCAATAAGGTTAAAGGAAAAGAAAAAGAAGTTACCCTTCAGAAACTTCAAAAAGAAATTAAAAATATTAAAATTGAAATAATAGAATTAAAACAATCAAACATAGAAATAACCAAAGAATTAAACTTTTTAAAAATAGAGAATCTAATTAAAAATCATGAATCTAGTGAACTAGGAGAACCTAGTGAATTTTTAATTTCTGATAATGAGATGGAAGAACATATTGTCAATAATCAAGACGATGATAACTTCATCCAAATTCAAATTTCTTACATGAATAATTATTTTTGTTTAATCTCACTCTCCGCCCAAGTGACTGATTATATTTATGTTTGAATATTTCCCTATAATCTTTGATTATTTAATCTGTGAATCTAATTTATCAAAGGATGACATATCAGTTTCTATTTGATTTACTTCATGTAGCTCAATAAGACCTCTTAGAGACATAAATCCTGAGGGTGGGGTGGTTGTGGGGGTAAAGAGGCGAAGAGTCGACCTAGTAGGAGGTTGTAAAAGTTATAGCAGATTAACAATCAAAATACAATATGAAATTTTTAATCATAAGAATAATTTAGTTATTTGAGCTATGAGTAGATTATTTAGAAGTAATTCTTCTTGTAACAATATGTCTACAATGAATACAATACCTAACATAATAAACAAAGAACATGAATACATAGCAGATGATCAAGTAGATCATAGGGTATAAAATATACCCAAAGTCTTTAATAAAATTATTTACAAATCAACATGGTCTGTTGTTTTTTTCAAACCTCAGCATCATATAAAACACACACACACACACACACACACACACACACACACACACACACACACACACACACACACACACACACACACACACACACACATATGCATATATTGGTTTTGATTAAAAATTAAAATTTTGGCATTCTTAATAGACAAAACTAATGATGAGATTGGTTTTTATTTATTGATAATTTTTAAAAAAATGATGAATTTGTATATCTGTGTATGTTTGAAACATTTATTGATTTGCATTTCACTTGAGAATGCCGACATGTTGAGCACCTACTCTTAAGTGTTTGGTTGTCTTTTTATTAGAGGAGCTTATGTGACTTAAGGAATCAAAATGATCTCACAATTACTCTGGAACTAATTTGATTGTTACTCGAGGCAAAATCCTAGACTACGTTACACTTAAGACATGATTTAGGTCATCTTTAGACCGTTTGAGCTTTTCAAGCCAACATATGCATAATTGCTTCCTTAGTCATCCCTGGAGCCTAAATAGCCATTTTTTTTACCACCATGACAGTTTTCTAACCTTATAAAAAATTTTTTTGAGTAACCATTTTTACTCATAGTATTTGGATGTTCTAGGAAATACTTGGAGCTATGACAATCTGGGTGGATGGGAAGAGTTTAGATATATTTATTTTAAAAAAAATTATGAATAAGTTTAACATTAAAATTGAATTAAAATGTAAGATTCAAGACTTACACAGTTAAAGAAAATTAATTGGCAACGATTAGATAGTGCACCTGCTCAGTATCTAATGTTGAAGAAAAAAAGAAGAGATTACGAAAGAGGAGAGAAAGAAAGCTTTGTTTACAAAACAAGTTTTGCTCTCAAATAGTTAATAGTTGAAAATAAGTTATGAGAAACAAATGGGAGAGGGCTGCCTATTAATAGGCAAGGAAAGTGGAGTTTACCAGAAACCCATCACTTACCCGCACTATTCTATTCTACAAAAGTAAAAGCATCTTACATTTCTACTTTTGTCTACTTTTGACTAGAAATAGTAAAACACATAATTTATTGACAACTAATACAATAATTACATAAAGAGACAAATTATGAAGATTTTTCGATAATTGTTATCTCGGTCTTCGTGTCTTCATAATTACTCTGTCATGATTGCTGTCATTCAAAAGTCATTATGACTTATTGCTGTTCATTAGATTCTTTGATAATTATTATCTTAGATTCTTGTGCGTTGTGCATTTATTGTTGATTGTGGAGAAGCCATCACATCCTTTGATAATTATTATCTTGGATGTTGTATCTTGACTATTGATTGGAGAAGTCATTGTTGCTATTGATAATCTTGAAGATCATTATGACCATTGCATTGTGCTGAGATGTCATCATGATACATCAATTATTTGATTCTTTGATTTTATTCAAACATTGGCATTATGCCTAGGACAAATTCTTCTATTCATTCACCGATTTATCTAAATTTGTTTATTATCACTGAGATTTGATATTATTGCATGAGTCCTTCAATTTCCTAGGAGTGACCTTTCTAGATGATTAGATTTTTAGTTTAATTAAGTGATTTGACTCTACTGATGATTCAGAGTCAGAATCAGTATTATCTTCAAGGAAGAGAAGCATTTTTTTGCATTAACTTCTACTTCAATTTGGACTTTGGCTTCGTGACCTTTGATTTACCCTTTGAAGAGGGTTTGGATTTGAGATTGGAAAGATCCGAACTGGATTATTTTATTTGTGGAGCTAGTTAATGGACTCATTAATTTTTAATGAAGCTTGGGTAAAAGGATTTGCTAGTCTCATAATGTGATTGACACTTGCAAATTCATAATTGATGGATGCAATAATTTTCTGGGTATTCGACTTATCCCACCTTTTAACATAATATTCTTTGGTAAGGATTCCATTTTCAATTGAGTATTGCCATTTCAAAATCTAAAGTATTTTATATTTTATTGAAAAAAAAAGTATTTGAGGAAATAAAGTCTCAATTTGTGAGGGCTTGTAAACCTGTAAAAATAAATTAAAACATTGTTGTAAATCAATTAGAAAAAGTTCTAACGTAAGACCATGAATATACCAATATTTTAAGAACCAATTTGAAAAATCAATTTTAAAATTGTTATTAAAATTTTAAAACTAAAAGTGAGAAAAATCACTATTTTGATGCAAGAAAATCTTGTGCCATGCATCAATATAATCAAAATAATTATATTATTTTTTATTCAAAACCATTTTGGAACTTGAAGGATGAATTCTCCAATCCTCTATAGTTATGAATTTGAGGATAGAGAAAGAATGGTAAAAGATCATTTCTTTAAAATTTCTGATTGAACTATTTTTTATGGATTATGTTTTTAAGAGAATATTTCTGTAGAAACTGAGATTTTTGCTATTGTGTCCAGGGATATAATGAAATTCAGGAATGAAATGGGCTTTGACAATTTGAGCAAGATCCTTGAAATGAGCAAATAAAGTCTCAATATAAAAAAGATTTTCGGTGGATATTTTTCAAAAATATTGGGATGATTTTTTATGTTTCGTGATCATAGTAGTTAATTTCATTTCGGTTTTCTGAAAAAGGAAATGTTTCGGTGTGCCGTTTCGGAAAAAAGTTTTGGTCATCTAAAATATTGTTATAAAATTTATTATATATAATATAACTAAGAAAAAAATTGAATCAATAGATTATATCATGCAAATAATACGTAATTACCATTAAAATTCAACAAAACATCATATTAATGACATTAAAATTCAACAAAAACATAATATTAAATAGCATTATCATCATGAAACACACAAATGTTCAACATCACAATTAATTTGCTTGAGTTTCACCATCATCATCCTCATTAATTTTTGTAATTCAAGAGTATCTCCACTAAACTGATCCCACCATACCTCTGTAAAAGAAACATGTTGAGAATAAATTCAATTAAAAGAACATAAATTCACAGGAGTATTTCGGCCGAAACATACCAAAATTCGGTCAAAACAAACCGAAATAGACCGAAACAGACCAAAATTATGGGCGAAAAATTACAACCCCTATTTCATTTCGGTTCCTCCCCGGAACCGAAATGTTTCAGCCATTTCGGCCAAAATGAAATGAAATTAATAACTATGTTCGTGATTGTTGATTTAATGATTAGGCTTTAAAATGTTGAGTAATTGGGTCAAATTGGTTGATGGATAATTGGGTCTGATGGACTTAAATATAACTAATTGGGCTTGGTTAGGAGTAGAAGAATCTTTATTGATTTGGGCCTTAAGGGCCAATTGTTGAGTCAAAAACTCTTCTATGATTGAACCATTCATCATTCTTACATGATTTTTAAAAGTGGTACTGATTATTTTAGTTAAAGATTCCACAGCATGCCTATGACCATTTTGAAATCCATCAGGCATAGCGAAGAAAGTTGCTTCCATCATCAGAAATTCTTTTATTGTTTTGTCTGAAAATTTAATTTTGAAAATTGCTTGTCCTAATAGGTTCACAGTTAAAATTTTACTGTTATCATAACAGATTTCATTATTCTTGTGAAAATATATTTTTTCACCTTTCTCATACCATTGAATCAAGGCCGCATTGAAATGATGCCCCAATTCAATTTTTTTCAAAATTTTATCCAATTCATTAATCCAGTTATTTCTTAGATATTCAAATTTATTATGACCATAATTAATGGATGGGAATTTTTAGCTTCTTGATTTTGAATTTTTTATTAAGTATTCTAGGTTCTACCTTTCTATATTTTAGGAGGTCAAATTTCTCCATTGCAGAATCTTGAAATAATTTCCTGCAAAAGATTACAAGTAAGGGTGTTAGGAATTTAGTTATTAATGCATTGGATAAATTAAGCATTGAAATTAAAATTGCTAAAAATAGATTGTTACTTGGAAAAAATTTTTTGACAGTAATTTCGAAATATGTTTTGTAGATTTGTAATTAATCAAAAGAAATTTTTGATTTAATAATTGAAACAATTTGATTCTTTTTGCAGAGATAATTAAGCTATTTTGTTTTATTATCTTGACAAACAATTCAAAGTGTTTCCAATATTGTTTAACATATTCAGAAATAACAATATTACTAATGCAAACAGTCGAGGAATTCAACCAGTATTGTTTAAGAATGCAGATAATTAAGAATCAAATTGTTTATTAAATTTGTATTTATTAATCTGGTTTTCCTAAAATTCAGATTTTAGGTCAAACTTAGAGAATACAGCAACATCTCTAAGTCTATTGATTAAATCCCTTTTGTTTGGTATTTGATATTTTATCTATTCAAAAATATTGTTAATGGGCTTGTATTTAATCATTAAACGAGGAACTCTTTGTTCAAAGATTTTAATTTGGTTTTGAAAAGTAGGATTCTGAAGCTGTTCTTCAATTCTTTTGAATTTTAATTCATCCTACAGAAAATATAATTATTTTTCGTTACAAGAAATTAAATTTATGGATTTGAAAGTAGATTTTATTTTAAAGATTTCAACTTCTCATTGTGAGAAAAAGAAAGAAATTTGAATTTAATAAGTTCATCCATGGGATAAGTAATTATCCCATCATATTCTGTGGTAAAATGATACAACAGAGAGATAAATGGTAAACCTAAAATGATTTTATCAGTCATATTTTTCACTAAGACAAATGATGTTTTAAAACATACATTGTCTTGAAAAATATGAAATTTGGGTGTTCGTAATTGATTTGCATTCGAGTACTATTGACAGATGATAAAGATTCTTTTATCTTCTTGAAGTACTTGGTTGGAACGAGTCCTTCCTACATACAATTTAAATCTGCTCCTGAATCAATAAGAGTCATTGTTGTGAAATCAAAATCTTGAATAATTATTCTGACCATTATGTGTCATTTCTTGATTTTGATGTGATTAAGAATTTGGATGAAGTTATCATCGTCTTGATTGGCAATAGATTCTTCAACCTCATTATTAGAAATTAGGGGTTCACTAGGTTCTCCTAGTTCGTGTTTTTTAATTATATTTTCTATTTTTAAAAGATTTAACTCTTTGGTTATTTTTGTGTTCAATCATTGTATAAAGAAGTGTATTGATGGCATCCGACATTATTTCCTGATATTCTTCAATGCTCCTTCAGCATCAATCTTAACATCCGGCATTGCTTCCTAATTTCCTTACAAGAAATTGGATTTATGGATTTGAAAGTAGATTTTATTTTAAAGTTTTCAACTTTTTATTGTGAGAAAAGAAAGAAATTTGAATTTAATAAATTCATCCATGTGATACGTAATTATCTCATCATATTCTGTGGTAAAAGGATACAACAGAGAGATAAATGGTAAACCTAAAATAGTTTTATCAGTCATATTTTTCACTAAGACAAATGATATTTTAAAACATACATTGTCTTGGCAAATATGAACTTTGGGTGTTCGTAATTGATTTGCATTCGAGTACCATTGACAGATGATAAAGATTCTTTTATCTTCTTGAAGTACTTGGTTGGAACGAGTCCTTCATGCATACAATTTAAATCTGCTCCTGAATAAAAAAGAGTCGTTGTTGTGAAATCAAAATCGTGAATAATTATTATGACCATTATGTGTCATTTCTTGATTTTGATGTGATTAAGAATTTGGATGAAGTTATCATCGTCTTGATTGGCAATAAATTCTTCAACCTCATTATTAGAAATTAGGGGTTCACTGGGTTCTCCTAGTTCGTGTTTTTTTAATTATATTTTCTATTTTTAAAAGATTTAACTCTTTGGTTATTTATGTGTTCAATCATTGTATAAAGAAGTGTATTAATGGCATCCGACATTGTTTCCTGATATTCTTCAATGCTCCTTCAGCATCAATCTTAACTATTGAAAGAATGATATTTTTAGATTCTTTTGTGAGATGTTTTTTCCACCAGAAATGAAACATTCATGTGAATCTTGTGACTAAAAGTTGAATTACCTCATTGTGAGGCAAACTGTGTGTGATAATGTAGATGTTAACTACCATTGTCATGTGCTGCAATTTGTTGAGAACTTCCTGCTCAGAAAGTCCATCAATATTTCATTCGTACAATTTCTCTACAGAAACAAAAAATTGATTAACTAAACAATTTTCAGGAATTTGGATATCAGGAGGAATTGGCTTTTTATGCCATTTCCTTTCCAATTTATTAATTTCTGAATTTTTAAATGTATCTTCAATATTATTAATGTTTGAAGATTCATGGATTGTGGATGACTCATAGGTGGATTCTGACCTATGACTTTCTGATTCTGAACTACTGCCTTGATTAGTAACCTTAACAGAAGAAGATGATTTAATAGATTTATTCTTCAATTATTGAAGTATTTTATCTATTTGTTTATTAAGGGGAACACTATTCAGAGTGATTTTATCTAAAATATTTATTAAAAGTTTCTTTTTCAGGGATTCATTAGGCTTGGGTTCATTGAGATCATCAACCTTATTTTCAATTTGATCTAATTCTTTACCTATTGTGATTAAATTTTGATTTGTGTAATTCAGTTGTTCAACTACTTTTTCATTGGGTTCTTCTTCCTTTGCAATCTTGAAGGGAGAAACAGTGATTAAAGAATTTTTGTGATTAATTATAATTTTTTTAGGCGGCGGATTATTGGTAGACACTACATTGGAGTCTTCCTTGACTTATTTAGATTTGGAAATTACATTAATATTTTTATCATAAATATCCTTGATATAATCAAGGAAAAACATGTCAACTCCAAATTCTTGCATGAATGCATTCCATTCAGTATGTATGATTTTTCTTTGATCTATTATATGAATCTCTAAACCTATTATGTCTATTTAGATTGGATGGGTCATTATTGTGTTGGGCTAGACCTTCTCAATCTAGTTTGTATTCTTGGCTTAAGGTGCCTAAATTTAGAACTAAGAGTTGAAGATTAAGTGGAGGTAAGGTTCCTTGGAAATCTGATTCAATGGGTGCTCCAGTTTCGTTAGATTATTTTGACTTATTGTCAAAGACTGACTGACTAAATTGGAAATTTGTGGCTATGGTTTTAAGCCTTAAATTTTTAATTTTTTTTAATTCTTCTTCTAATTGTTGAATTCTAAGATCTTAATTATTATTGAAAGATGATCCAGAAAAGGAATTTCTAGGAGTTCTAAACTAGCTATACTCCCTAATTTGAGGATTAGAGCTAGAAGATTGGAAGATAATTTTGATAATACCATCCATGTACTGCTGGATGTAATGTATATCTTTAATTGGTCTTTGAATTGGAGTGAGTTTACTTTCATAATTTAAAAGTCAATTTGTAGGCAAAGTAATATCAGACCACCAAATTATTTTAGGGACTCTAATATTGGCATTACTTTGGCTAGATTAAATCAACATGGTTTGGTTTTTGGGACTCCTATTGATGACTTGGAAATTCATATTAGTTTTGGTAACTTTGTAATTGATTCTAAAATTTAAGGCTAGGGGTTAGGTGCCTTTTAGGACTTGATAACCATTGGTTTTAATATTTAAAGTTAAAGATTTTAGAATATGGGGGTCTGTTAAACTAACAGACAAATCTGAGAAACAGTCAAAATGGATTGGACCATTACAAAGTGAGGATTCAATTGATCCTAAAATACTATGATTAAAATTTATGAATCTTGCATCTCACAAGGCTAACAAGATATATGTATTTAGGCATCTCCTTGTGAACGGTTTAACTCCAATCTGGACTAAACCAAGGTGAAGGAAATTATAACCTTCTTCAATGTGATCTTTTATTTAATGGAGAGAGAGTATTTGACAAGCTTCATGATCTTTCCTAATAGGATATTTTTTTTCAATTGTTTTGACATGATGCTGAGATTTGAAAGAAGTAACAGACCATGTTGATTTATAAATTTCTTTACTAGAGATTTTGGGTATATTCCATACCCTATGATCTACTTGATCACCTGCAAGGTATTCAAAATGTTCTTCATTTATTACGTCAGGTATTGTATTCATTGTAGACCTATTACTACTAGAAGAATTACTTCTAAGTAATCTACTCATTGCTAAAAATAATTAAATTATTCTTATGATTGAAAATTTCATACTGTATTTTTATTATTAAACCTACTATGACTTCTATAACCACCTATTAGTCGACTATTATCCTCTTTTCCCCTACATCCACTGTACCCTTAAGATTTACGTATCTAAGAGATTTTGTTGAGGTGCCTGAAGTAAACCAAATAGAAACTGATATGTCAGCCTCTGATAAATCAGATTCACAGATTAAATAATCAAAGGTTAAAGGAAATAATCAAGCATAAAAATAACCAGCCACTTGGGCGGAGAGTGAGAATAAATAAAAGCAATTATTCATGTAAGCAATGAAGCAACAATAAAAGCAATGACCAGTCATAAAGGCGGTGAGAACAATAATTATGCAAAGATTAATGCAAGTCTTGAATCTTACATTTTAATACAATTTTAATGTTTTTCGTGCACCCTTGAATATAATATGGATTAATTTTCAAGGAACCTTTCATCTTGCTAATCCTAAACTTTATTTTTAAATTTAGGAACCCTGAACAAAGGATACAAACTTGATTGGGAAGGTCTAACCCAACACAATAATGACCTAGTCAATCTAAGTAGACGTAATAGGTTCAGATATGCATATAATATGGATCAAAGAAAATTCATACTTGTTGAATGGAAGGCGTTCATGCAAGAATTTAGAGTTGATATATTTTTCCTTGATTATATCGAGGAGATTTACAAGAAAAATATTAAAGTAATTTCCACATCTAAATTGATAAAAGAAGACTCCAGTGTAGTGTCTGCTAGTCATCCGTCACCTGAAAAAAATTATAATTAACTATAAAAATTATTTAATCGCTGCTTCTCTTTTCAAGATTTCAAAGGAAGAAGAACTCACTAAGAAAGTAGTTGAACGACTTAATTACGCGAATCAAAGTTTAATCATAATAGGTAAATAATTAGATAAAATTGAAAATATGGTTGGTGATCTTCATGATCCTAAACCTGATGAATCCTTGAAAAAAATCCTTAATAAATCTTTCAGATAAAACCACTTTAAATATTATTCCCTTAAATAAACAGATAGATAAAATGCTTCAACAAATTGCAACACATGACAATGGTAGCCAACAGCTACATCACCACATACAATTTACCACACAATGAGGCAATTAATCTTCTAGTCACATGATTCACAAGAATGTTTCATTTATGATTGGAAAAACATCTCACAAGAGAATCCAAAAATACCATCCTTTTAGCAGTGAAGAATGATGTTGAAGGAATCCCAATTATTGAATAAGATCAAGAAACAATGCATGATTATATCAATACACTTCGCTACACAATAATTGAACACTTCATCCGAACGCCAAGTGATATTACTTGACGTATCCATGATCAATTGATCAATCTTAGGTGTCCAACCCTAAGTGATTTTCACTGGTACAAAAGTATATTTTTGTCTAGAGTAATGACAATGGATGATAGTATTCAACCCTTCTAGAAAGAAAATTTTATTAATGGATTACCCAATTTGTCGCACACAAAATTAGATCAGTCCTTAGTAATGATTTATGTAACATAGACAATGATAGTCTTACCTACGGTACAATAATTACTACAATACAAAAGAAGGTTTAAGAATGTGCATTGATATTCAAATCAATCAACAAAGAAAAAAAGAAAATAAAACTGCTAGCTATGAATTAGGCAATTTTTGTAAGCATTATGGTTTACCCGCTATGGCTCCTTCCCAGAAAAATAGAAAAAATTGTCATTTAAGTCCTAAAAGGTCCCACAAGCCTAATAGGAGACAATACCACAAAAATAAGCATAAAATTTTGATCAATACTTTCAAAGAATAAAAATTTTGACAAATGTTTCTCTAAGAATAAAAATTATTCTAGAAGAAAATTCAATAAAAAAATTTATTGATAAAAGTAAAATTAAATGTTTTAAAATCTGGTCAGAATGGTCATTTGTCCAAAACATCTTAAGTAAAAAATAAAGTTAATCAATTAAAAATCTCTAATGAAGATAAACAAGAATTGTTTAGAATCATAGAGTCAATAGAATATTATGAGAGTAGTAATGAAGATTTAGAAGAATTTGAATTCTATGAATTCTATTAATCTAACTCTTCAAGTTTTGACAGTGATTCTCTTAACATCTCAATATGGTGTAGGGATAGTTATTGTAAAAAAAATTAATATTTTAAATAAAAATAAAGAACAAGAAAATCTCTTGTTAGATTTAATTAGAAAAATTAAAAATCCAGAATTAAAATAAGAATAGCTTGAAAGACTTAAAAAGGTAATTCTAAAGAAAGAAAATTCGAAGTCTAATAATAATAACAATACTGCAAGCCTTTCACAAACGCTTGAAAAATTCAACAAAAAATAAAGGAAAGGAAAAAAAGTTACTATACATGACTTTGAGAAGGAATTAAAAATATAAAAATTTAAATAAAAGAATTAAAAGAATCAAACACAGAAATAACGAAAGAATTGAATCTTTTAAAAATAAAAAATTTAATTAAAAATCTTGAACTAGGAGAACCTAGTCAATCCTTAATTTCTAATAATAAGGTTGAAGAACCTATTGTCAATAATCAAGATGATGATAATTTCATTCAAATCCTTAATCACATCAAAATAAAGAAATGTCACATAATGGTGAGGATAATAATTCAAGATTTTGATTTCACCTCAATGGCCCTGATTGATTCAGGAGCTGATTTAAATTGTATGCATGAAGAACTTGTTCCTACCAAGTACTTCAAGAAGACAAGAGAATCTTTGTCCTCTGCCAACGATACTCCCATGCATATCAATTATGAAATCCTCAAAATTCATATTTGCCAAGACAATGTATATTTTAAAATATCATTTGTCTTAGTAAAAAATATGACTGACAATAATTTTGGGTTTACAATTCATTTCTATGTTGTATCCTTTTACCACAAAGCATGATGATATAATTAGTTATCCCACGGATAAACCTGTAAAATTCAAATTTCTTTCTTTTTCTCACAATGAGAAATTGAAAACTTTAAAGGAAATTTTTGTTTCTAAATCCATAAATTTCTTGTAAAGAAAACATTTGTGTTTTCCATAGGATGAATTAAAATTCAAAAGAATTGAAGAACAGCTTTAGAATCCTACTCTTAAAAAACAAATTAAAATCTTTGAAAAAAGAATTTGCAAAGAATTATGTGACATTCCTAATGCTTTCTGGCACAAAAAGTAATATACAGTCAGTCTGCCTTATATTACGAGATTTGATGAAAAGAAAGGCACGACCAATTCAAATGAATTCTGAAATGCTCAAATTCTACAAAAAGAAAATTGCAGAATTTCTCAATAAGAATATTATTAGAAGGAGCAAGTCTCATTGGTCCTGCTTGATCTTTTATATCCAGAAGGCCAGTGAAATTGAACGAGGAGTTCCTCGTTTAGTAATTAAGTATAATCCCCTTAACAACATTTTAGAATGGATAAGATATCCAATACCGAACAAAATGGACTTAATCAATAGCGTTGGAGATGCGGCGGTATTCTCTAAGTTTGATATGAAATTTGGATTCTGGCAAATCTAGATAAATGAAAATGACAAATATAAAACTACATTTGTAACACCATTTGGAGATGCGGTGGTATTTACACACATTTTGTATTAATGAATTTAATGAATGAATGAAAGTTTTTTATTAATTAAAGTGTGTTTATAATTTACTCAAGTCCTAGAATTATGTCAAGTAAGAAGAGTAAAGACAGAGGGGTCTTCCAGACAAACTCTTCTAAAATAGTTCATAGCATTATTCGCAGTCCTAGGATTGACAAGGCAATCAAGTCAAATTATGACTGTTAGGTTGAACCAAATGATGTCGGTCTCGGGACATGGGAGTGGAGAATCTAACGTTGACCTAGACATGTTATGGAACATGTTGGATAAACCAGTAACAAATTAGTTTGGAGAAATTCCGTTTATCTAGATTTAAATCTAATTTTTACACCACAAGAGTATTTTCATAATTACATTAATCTTGAGGTGAATACGAAACTTGACCTAGTTAGTTATGATATTTGATACGCCAAAGGAGTGAGTTCAAATTTTCGAACAATACCTCGGCTGTTGGGATTGTGATTCAACTATGTTGGAGTTGCATGATTCACAGATATGAAAATTCGTGGTTAGACTGTAAAATGCAACAATATCACCTTATGCCTTATTGATAGGTATGAGAATAAATTAACCTGACCAGGTACTCGATGAAATGAATCATTGTATAAGACATAGTGAATTGTACGAGACAATTCACTATATGTTTTTCTTATTCATAGTCAATAAAGGAGATACGGAAATAATAATAAAAGGGTAAAATGGTAATTTTATATTTTATTCTTGTTATTTATATTCACGAAGGATAATATGTTAAAATATTTTGTGGACTATAAAATAAAAGAGCTTATTTACACCAACATAAAATATAACGCGCATGAATCAAGAGTTTATTCAGCATCAAGCTTATAGTGCAGTCGCACATGTTATGATTAAATAGGTCAGGAATTTAAAGAGATAAATTCACCGAGTATTTGAATTCTATAGACTTATCCATGTGGGTCCATTCAGTCTCAAGAGTAGCTCATGAGGACAGGAATAGAAGAAACAAGATCAGTTGGACCAAAATATGTTTTGAACCAACGTGTATTTCCTAAACCCATAATTAGTGAAGAATAATTAATTAATGTTCAAATTAATTAGTGAAGAATAATTAATTAATGTTGTCACTTAATTAGTGAAGAACTATTAATTAATGTTCAAATTAATTAATTTATTATTTTCTAATTATTAGATAATTAGTAAATAAAATAAATTAATCAATCAATTGAAGGAGGTCAATTTGATTTATCAATTTAGATTGATGAATTTGGACACAACATTGACTTTAAGGGAATGTGAAATTTTTTGGCAATGGCTAATAATATGGGGGTGAATTTTTGGCAATTTGGCATATAGGGTATACGTACAAATTCCATAAGGTATGGAATTATGGTTGTCTCCCTACGTGTGTTGACACAATCCTAATCACATACAGCAGAAAAAAGTTTCTCTCTCCCCCTCCTATCGTTGCCATCGAATTCATAGAGGAAGAATAGAAATTTTTCTTCCTCAGTTGTTTTGAAGCCCACACTTAGTTCCTAAAAATATTCTCTAGAGATATACTTCTGCATACAACGAGTAGTTGTTGGTGCGAAGACTAATTGAAGTTCTTGGATTTGAAGATCGAAGAACGTGAAGGATTTAATAAGTATTCCACCAATTCAAAAAGTCTCTGGTACAAAAAGATGTATAAATCGTTTCTACCTCCTTCTAAATATGTCTAATCAAAATATGCATGATTAATATTCCGCCCATGAACCGTTCGTGGTTTCAATATATTTTCTTTAAATTTTAAAACATGATTCAACAATTAGTATTAGACCAGGTTCTTGATTATGCATATTCTGTGATTAAACGTATGTATCGTTGGATGTTGTGATATTGACATATAATTACGTATGGTCGATTCAAAATTATTTTGAATGTGTTTTATGAATGAATCCCTAACTATTGGCTCTAGGCGTTTTATTTTTCAATTTTAGAATTGATGTAACGCCGAATTTGAGGCATATGATTTTATGCAATTTATTTTTCTTGCAAAATTGGTTTTTTTCAAATTCCATGTAATTTGCAGCCGCCTCGAAAAGTCACCGTAAAAAACCGTCACTGTTGCCGTCACCCACTGCCGTGCCACTGCCTCTTGCTACATGTCGTCATGCCCTGCACTTCTCGAACCAAAGGGTTTTGGAAACCTATAGATTTAGGAAACCATTGGGGTTTTTGAAATTTTTGAGTTTTGGAAATCTATGGATTTAGGAAACCATTGGGGTTTTGAAAACTTTTAGGTTTAGGAAACCTTAGGGTTTTATGCTATCCAGTCCTTAATTTTTTTTAATTAATAGGGAAAATTTTCAACACTAATTGATTGGAATTTATTTTATAAATTGTTTTTAAAAAATAAATCAATTATTTTATTTACTTGGTAATTGATTTATCAAAGTAAAAATTATTGGAAAATTAAAGTTTAAATTGAAAATTGATTTAAAATGGGACTCAGATTTAAAATGGGACTCGGTTGTTGTGAAGAGTTACAAAGTGGTGGGATTTCTTGAAGGAGAAAGAGAAAATTACGGACGCCATGAAGATTAGTTTATAAATTAGTTGTAATTTATTTATTATTCTTTTATAGGTTATAATTAGAAATGAGCAAATATGGAGGTTAATTTTGAATGGATGGTTTATTATTAGTCTCGTATCATCATATAACATGCCATATAAAATTAGAGATATGCCAATATCAAAATATCATGTAACATGTACATGCATCATTGTAGTTTAATTTATAATGGGTTATAATTTATTTACAATGTGGATTTTATAAAAGTTATAAATTTTAAATTGGGATTTAAATTTTATGAAAGTTTATAATTTTCAAAACTTGTTTTTTTCCAAATTAATAAAGAGTTATAATTTTTGAAAAAAAACAACAAAAAATCCATTCTCAAACACTAAGTGGGAGGGTCGTTTACATTGAAACGTTCCCAATGTCTTCAAAGAAAACTTGATCGTGGCACGAGGAATGGTTTAAGTCACCCTAGCGGTCCTCTCTTCAGTGAGAGAAACATAGGAATCATGTCACTTTGAGTCATCGAGTTGCTTAAGAAGCCAATGCTTGTAAATGAAGTGGTGAGACAGGATCGTTCCTAGACAGGTTGTTAGTTCATGACAACCTTTAAAGCCGACACGTTGGTTAAACACTTATACCAAAGTACATTGGAATCCCTCATAGGCGTTAGTCAATGGGGCTAATGTGACCAAAACCATTGGTGATTGGTTAAGCTAGATGTAGTGACATCTTGAGAAGCGTTAACCAAACGAGAGGAGTCTCGATGCAATTGTAGGTAGCTTGGACGTTGTCCTTAGATGAGACACGCTATCGTTGTTGATCGTAACATCAGGAAAGAAATTTTTTTATTGGATTTTAAATATATAAGTATTTGCATCATGCATCACACTTTCCTAAATGATTGAGTATTTATTTACACCGCTTTGTTTATTCTTTTCATGAATCATGTCGATATCCCCACTCTCAACTATCTTAAATGTGAACACACTTACTGGTGAAAATTACGTGGATTGGAAACGTAATCTTGATATCGTACTGACGGTAGAAAAGCACAAGTTCATGCTCACCACCCCTTGTTCCCTTGAACCTATTGCTGAATCAACTCAAGAGGAAAATGATGTTTATGTTTCTTGGCTGCGTTCTGATGAGATCGCCAGGTGTTACATCTTTGTTTCTATAGGAATGGGTTGCAACAATAGTATCAAAACATGGAAACTGCCGCTGATATGATATTGAACATCACCAAATGTTCAAAGATCAGGGTCGTCGAGCTAAACAAGCTGTTGTGTGAAACTTCATGAACTGCGGGATGAAACATGGAACTCCTATTAGAGAACATATGATGTTGATAATTAGTTATCTAAATGAGATGGAGATCATGGGTGCTGAGGTAGATGATGAGACACAAGTTGATATGATCCTTAAGACTCTAACTGACACTTTTGATAACTTCAAACTTAATTATTCGATGAATAAGTTGAGCTACTTACTTCCTGAGCTGATGAAGGAACTGCAAGCTGCTGAGACCCTATTTCTGAAGGAAAAGAGGAAGACTAGAGAGACAAACTTTACTGAAAGCAAGCCTTCCACCTCTGGCGTAAAAAAGAAACACATGAGAGGTCTGAAGAAGGCTAATAAGCAACTCGAAAGCTGCGAAAGGTAAGGGCACTGCAAAAGTGGACTGTTGGGGGGTTATGCCCTCAAAGCATATGTATTGACATTTTAATATTAAATTTATGGAATTTCATTTATAATTTTTCTTTTAAATTATTGTTGAAAAATTTATATAAATATCTAAAAAATGTATATTCATTAACGAAACTATGATCTTGTATTTGTACAAGAGGATTAAGATTATAGATAATGAATAAAATGTCAGCAATATATTAAAGTATGAAATCTTTAATGAATGGTTGCTAGTACGGTTCACTAGCATTATGAATGCATATGATCTAGATTTAGATCATTGATGTGAATAGACATCTTAGTAAATTTACTTTTTAAAATAAGATTATATATGACAGGACCGATGTGAATTAATATATTTATTAACGTACCTCTTATCATAAAGATTTAAATCACATCAATCTGATAATTATATGTAGATCATTTTAAATATTGAGCAGTCATGAACTCCTATACATGTCTACTAGATCTTTTGATTCACTCGTCAAGTTGAAAGACAGGTGTCATCATTGTGGATCAGCTGGCCATTGGAAATGCAACTGCTCAAACTATCTCAAGGAGTTGAGATCTAAATATATATAGTACTTGTTACATGGGCTTTTTATGTGGCTGACTCTACTTTTTCATGGAAGAAACATACTTTAGTTTTGGTTTATTTAAACTCTCTCCCTACTCCTCTGTCCCTCGTGCCTCCTTCCTCTATCCTCATTCTCTATCTCTTTACGATTACAGTCTAGAACCCTCATTTGAGTCATCTCCCTCAACCTCGTCTCTCTCGTCCACCATTATCCAGTCTCTCAGCTCGAGCTTATCTCCTTCAAGCTTCCCTCCTCGACTCGAAGCACTCCTTGCTCTATCCCCCTCTCTCTTTGTGATTGTAGTCCAGAACCCGCATCTCCCTCATCCACCATTATCATGTCCCCCTCGAAGCTTCCCTCTATGTGATTACAATCCATAACCCTCATCTCCCTTCTCTATCTCTCTTTCTCACCTCGAAGCTACTTATGTTATTTCTCACTTCTTGATTTTTTTGGCTTGATGCAAACTCAAAGACACCACCCCTACTTATACTAGTGGCACATCATAAACCAATGGCTAGGATTTTGCTAACACAAATCTAATCTAATGGTTACAAATGACTCTCTCAAATTCTCTTTATAATTCCAAACTTACCCACACATCTAGACAATTCTATGAACTTCTAGGATAGATCGCTGGAAGATATTTCTCTAGAACATGCTTCTATAAATTGGGCTCTTATTTAGATAACATATTTCTAGAAGTTGAGCTTTATTTAAACAACTAAGGCCCAAAAACTAGTAAAATCAAATTTATATTTCAACAGAGGCGGCGTGAATGAGTAATGAGAGCCAGGGTTTGAGAAAATGACATTTTATATGAGGGTTCGGTTCATTTGGTTTGAGAGCGAACATTGCAAACTGAGTCGAATCGAGCAAAAATTTTTAACAGAAGAGAAACCAACCAAATCGTTTGAAACTATTAAACCGACTGAACCGAAGATGAAATGATTACACCCCTAGACCTGGTTAGCTTTGCTCACACCCCTAGATCCTACGATGCTCGAAATCACAAATAGGAAACGATTAAAAAAATGAACTCAGAACCAGAACTCGAAGAGTAAATTCTAACTAATATGGAAGCTAAGGGATCATAAATTACTGCAACAATAGATGAATCAAATCAAATAAATTCTTGGTCTAGGGTTTGAAAGTTGAATAGAAATTAACTATTTCTAGCTAAATTTAAACACCGAAAACAAGTTTTACTTTGCTTTATAAAGGGTTGAAATATATAACGTCTCAAAATAGTCAACTCAAGTTTGATCCCAAACATATAATTTTTTTATTTTCTTAAAATAATTTTCTCACTCGAGTATTTTAATGAATAAAGTAACAAAGACAATTCAAATTTACTTTTTTAAGTTTCTCAAAATTAAAATTATAAAATTAAATTTTCAACGATTTTTTTTCTTCTGAAAACCACTTTACTCTTAATATCATAAACAAAAAAAAGAAAATTTTCTAAATTCAAAGATTTGTGTGAGAAAGTACAAGCCAAAATCCATAGAATATTACAGAATTTAATAATTTTATTTTATGACAATCTATTAACTAGGAGATGGGCTTCAATTTCACTAAATTAGACTTAGGGGGGCTTAGGAGGTGGGTTTCAACGGCCAACCCCTTGATAACATTGGATAAAACAAACAAATACCCAAATTAAGAGATTTTTAGGATTGGCACGATCCGACTGACCCTATTCTGATCCTACCACAATCCTACTATACTCGATCCAAATCATTTGGTGGTTATGGGATCGTAGAATCATACGATCCTGTGATCTGGATCACGATCTTGACAACATTTTCAATGATTATTGTTTATTTTAATTAAAGTTATTTATTACATTAAAGTCCCCGATGATTGTTATTTAAATTAATTAAAGTTCCTTATTACATTATAATTCTAATTACTGTGCTTTATGTTTTGTGTTATAGAAATCTATGCGGGAGCGCATCCTTAAACTTCCTGATCCTTCTAAAGACGTTCTATTGACAAACAATATTTTTCTTTCAAGTCATAGGAAAGGAACATCTCGGACGTGTGCAAGGGCTTGGATTAGGCACTACTCCATCGAGTTTGTTTTCACACTCCTCGAGTGCACATTATGGTGGTGCTTCATCTAGCTCTCAACTAGCTGAAGAAAACACGCAGTTACACTAAAAAAATCTTTGAATTGGAGTCTACCTAATCAAA
Source organism: Datisca glomerata (assembly GCA_003255025.1). Lineage (NCBI taxonomy): Eukaryota > Viridiplantae > Streptophyta > Magnoliopsida > Cucurbitales > Datiscaceae > Datisca > Datisca glomerata. The sequence continues at coordinate 1,160,190 of QANY01007699.1, forward strand.
GATGGCATCTCAATTAACATTAGTGTTTGAGGAACTTAACAAGCTAAAAGGCGTACCTCGAGAAAACAACTTCGGTTGAAGTATGCCAGAAGAACTAGGTAGACTAAAATACTTAGTTTTTCTTAAGTTATATTTGTTTATAATTCACGTCTTAAGTAGGTTCATATTTTTTTATTATCAGAAATTTGAATAGGCGTGATATTGGTGGCTTTGTTTATTCACTTTAAAAGCTCTTTTGTGTTTATCTAACTTGTAACGGTATATTATAGATAACATTTGTACTACTAAATTAACTTCATGCTCTTTTTTTAATTGAAATCAGTGTATTAGAAGATTGATAAAAACATAGATATTCTATTAATTGAGAATCCTGTGTTGTTATAAAATGTTCTGAATGTGTAAAATTATTAAAAACTGTATCTGTAGGTAAATTTCTGGCATACATACAAAAATAAGTGCGGTATGATGGAATTTGCTCTATCCTAGTGGTTAGGAACTGTTGGAAAAGATGAAGCTAGTAAAGAGTAATATTAGACTTTTCCAGCTGTTAAGAATCATAGGTAAAGATAAATGTTAACATTTTCTGGCGGTTATAAATCACCGTAAAAACATTTCAATTACTTTTACGGCACCGGTAAAAAAAATTCTGTCAGTTTTCTGGTGGTTTTTTTAAACCACCGGAAATGGAACTCCGATGGTATTTTTTCAGATAACCGTGGGAAAAACCTTAATTTCCTCTAATGACCACGTGACACATGAAAAACACATTCCAACAACAATCAAGTTTCATTTAAATTGTTATTTTGTTAGCCTAATCGTATCTTAATTTTAGTTGCCAAAGTAATTTAGTTTGAATAGTAATTTAGTGCAATTTACACCAATTTCTTTTATCGAGTAAAATATCAATTATTAGGTTCGTTAACCTATACGTGGTAAAATTAATCCTCCAAATGTAACATGTCAACACATGATTAATTGACACATCATTAGTTATGTTGATCTATGTGTAGTCCTTTTCCTTAGACAAATTTTTTGAAGAATTGCAATTAATTTTTATTAGAAGCCCAACACCATATCAAAAGTCATGTTCCTTTATAAATTAATTTTGTATAAGTACGCGGCGAATAACGTGATAAATGGATGGTAATCATCGCACGAAATAATAACATGATTAGGTATATACACGTGAAATAATCATAATAATTGGATTTACAACTGTTTTTAGTAGTTTTAAATCAATTGAGTATGTATGTCACGTATTACAAATATAATCGAGGGTCAAGAAAAAGACTAGAAAAAGACTATAAAATAGAGTAATAGATAGAAGTTGATGGAGTAATCAGCATAAAATACGTATAAGAAATTTTGTGTGGAGAGGAATAATTAATGAAGAGCAAAAACATGAGCAAATTGGTCATGTTAATGGTGGTTTTCAATATGTTTCTAGCTTCCTTTACCGTGGAAGCTAACAATCTGTCTCCTAATTCTCTCTCGTTTTCATCTTCTTCTTCACACAATTCACGTAAACTTTCTTTGATTCCACATGAAGGACCTGATCGAGTATTTGAGATATGTTGCCATCGTTGCTTAAGAGAATTTTTTAGTTCTATGTCAGAGGGAGAAACTAAAGACGAAGAATACAGAAACTGTGTTATGGGTTGTTTTGAATTGGCTGAAAAGGCAGAACCAAAAAAGAAGGAAAGCGAAACGAAAGGAAATGAGAAGCACGGATAGCTAATTTCTAGTGCTTCTTAATTCAACTCTAATAATTACAACCCAACTTTATATATATATATATATATATATATATATATATATTTCTAGAAATATAAATGCATGTTCTATGCTTGATAATTTTGATTACCGGGTTATTATAATTGTGTGGAGTCTTCTTGAGAATCAATGTCCTAGGTTCAGTCATGTTTTCATTTATTTAGAATTTAGACTCTTCTACCTCGTTTTTTTGTTATTTTTACTTATCTTTTATTAATTTTAACTCTCTTTACTGGTTTTTATTTCTTTTTTTATTCCCTTCTATGAATCCTTAAGTCTCATAAGTGATCAAGATTTATAATTTTTTCTGCTACAAAAGCTACAAAGGAAATTTTTTTTGGGGTCGTATGTCAATGAAGACTCTTGCTTATCTTCTTTGTTCCCTTTCCTATCTATAGTAGGGGAGACGATAATGTAGTATGGTGATTACCTCAATACTAATAGTATATATAAATTGGGATAATGGGGAAAATCATTTTTGACATAAATTATCATCGTTTATTAGATTATATTAAATATTTTCTCATTATAATCAAGTGTATAATTTAAATTTATTAAGATAATATATCTTAAAATATATGAAATGAAAATAAGACACATGAAAATACTTAAAAAATAAATATAGTTTTATTAGTTAAGATATATATTGTAAACATTAAAATTTGAAACATTTATAGATATTTTATATAATTTCTTCTTGCACCAACTTGGGGTTGGTCTTGTCTGGAACCTCAGTATAAGGGTTAATAACCAATGGTTTTTGGTTACCTTGTCCTGGAGCAAGCTCTAAGGATAAGGGTGGTGGATGAATAGCTTGGTAGGTTCTACCCGTTGTGGTTATCCATGTTTTTTGTATATGGGTCAGAACTTGTAACTGTTGGTCATATTTAATTTTGACTCTTTGAGTGAGCTGGTAATACCATTCAGGGAAAGTCTGAAGGCGTTGATCCTGTTCTAATTGGAAGTAGTACAAGTTCTTAAGATCTAAGAGCTGTTGAGGATTATGGTTGGCGAAATACCAATCTCTAAAATCATTATATGTTGGTTGCATAAAATCCTGGTGAAGACTTTGTCTTAACATATTATTGGGTGTAAAATCCATCTAAATGTTGAGTTGCATGTCACTTGCGGTTGGGCTCATTGGTCTTCTGTTTATGATGGATTCATAAACACCATGAGGAATCTGATTTTCACATCAACTTGGGGCTAACCAACTTAGGGCTAACCAACACGCACCCATCATGTGAGGAGGTGAAACACTGTAGGTCCAGTCAGTTCAGATAATAAAATAACTTACACTGAGCACGTCTGTCAACGTTTTACAGAGGTCAACGATCTTAACGCAATCTCTGCTCAACAGACCTTACCCAGACGCGACTTGGGTGACGTCCCACTCAGTGTTCATTGATTGTTTCCTGAACTTACTGTAGTACAGTGAATACTTCCTCAACCAAAACAGTTACACATTGAGTGCCTTTGAGTTAGCAACATGATCATGAATAGTAGAGCTTATAGTCATGGTTATATACGGTTTACATTAGTACATATATGGTCTCATGAACAGAGAATATGAGGAGTTAAAGAAACTTAGGGTTAGGGAGCACTGGAGCTCCTGAGTACAACAACGTTATGTATGTGCATGTGTGAGTAGGACAGTAATGGAGATAAGAAATGAGAGAGAATTTAGAGAGAGAATGTTAGGGCAAACATAAGGGCTCAACACATGAGCATTCTATTAAACACGAAAGGAAAAGCTTCTTCTTCTCAACAAGGGTGAAAGGCCCTTTTATAGAACAGAAAAGTAACTTAACTCAAGATAAAAAGTAACTATAGTAAACTAAAGTAACTACACACAATTATTATATAATTCTAAAAGTTTATGATAAGGTAGGATAGTGTGGAATGACAAGCATCGTCCACTTGTGCGGTTTGGCGAAGCTACTGTGGAAAACTTTGGTTGCTTCTGTTTAGTGTTTGACAGCTGGTCGTGTCATATTAACTTAGTTTTCCTTTCCTTTTATTGTCTTTGTCTTTATCGAGCTGGTCTAAGATAATGGACGCTAATGAGTCCCAAAAGTCATCAATGGTTGGCTCTGGTGGGTCCACTTCTGGTGTCAGATCTGGTAAGTCATCATTGGGATCTTGACTCTCGCCAGCAAGGATGCTAAAGGCATTGTGCTGAATGAGGTCAAGGATGAGATCAGTGGTAGGCTCAGTAGGAGAAGATACTGATAATGGCCGTTGTGGACTCGGATTGGTGCTTGATGTGGCCATGGAGGTTGTGTCAGATCCAAACACATGTAGGAACTGGTTTTTTACAAAAGTCATGGTTCTTACAGCTAACTCTTTTTTACTGATTTGGGGAATCTGCTATTTAATCATATTTTGAGCATTTAAGAATGGATTGCTTGTTGGTACGGGTAAAGGTTTTAGGACTGATTCATAGCATGCTTGTGCATGGGTCTTGATCAGTTTGATTAATTTAGTTAAGTAGGGGTTCATTCTTTTATCCCACCATTTAGTAAAGAATATACGTTTTAATACGGGTATTCCATTCTGATAATCACATTTAAGATCTCATTTTCAAATCCATGGGATATTGAATCGGATGATAAAATGTACCAATGCTTTGGATACGGTACTATCTTTATTGATTAGGGCATATTGTGAATGCCATTCTTTGAACTCAGTTTGTAGTATCTCTGGTAGAGTATCAAACATAAGACCAAATTTATCCCATCAAAGGAGGAACCAATTTGGTAAGCTTGCGTCTAATACCTCAGGGCATATACGGATAAACCATGTGTGGTTTCGTATCGGATTTTGATAGTAGAAAGTATTGGTAAAGGATTCTATGTAATCCCAATAACTGTATTTTATAGTCTGATGTATCTCCATAGTTCTGGTAGTATGGGGATGTAGACCCCATTGATTGATGAAGATGAAATTTTAGATGACAGTCTTACTAAAAGTAATTGGGCTGGTATTATGGTTAGAATCATGGAATGTATGTCTGATTTCCATGCTCCCAGATTGAACTACTATAGCTTCATAAATGTATCAATAGTGCTCAAATCTGGTTGGATACTGTTGTGTGGAGGAATAACGGGTTTTTATCTCCCATGGATCTTCCATCCATTTTTCATCATTTGGTTCAATAGTGAGGATTATTTCCTCAGATATTCGGTTCATAATGTACTGTTCTGGTGTCAAGAAGACTTCTTTTGTACTCTTGCGAGTAGCCTCTTGTACACTGAGGAATTCTGATGGCTAGAAAATCCCATCATTCGGATATTGCAGATTGATTCTGCCACATCCGCGTTCACGAGAGCTGCGGCCTCTTCCTCGGTTATTCATCATTGGATTTTGTTCTCTGTAAATACTCACGGGTTAGAAAATCAAGAAGAGAATTCTGTTCACCTTTAATTATTCAATATCAAAATCAAATACAGATAAAATACTCTGTCATGATGCAAATATTTGTTTTGATGCAAAATTTTGTACATCTTTTTTGAAAATCTGTTTTGCAGCAGAGGAGTCAACACGGATAAGAAAATGTTGATTTAACAGATCATCTTGAAATTTTAATACACATTTCATAATTGCTAAACATTCTTGTTTAATTGTTGGATAATTTTTTGCTGGTCCTTTCCAGGTATCAGAGGTGAATCTTAATAATTCTTCTTTATGAGTTTGAGGATTTAACTGTTTCAGAATACCTCCATAACCTAGGTTAGAGGCATCAGTTTCTACAATTTTATGCCATGTCGGGTGTGGTAAAGCTAAACAATGTAATTGTTGAATTTTAGCTTTAATTTTCTTAACTGCTAATGTAAGATCTGATGTCCAAGGTATAGGTTCCTTTTGAAGTCTCTTATTCAACAGAGCAGTGTCTTGAGCTAGTTGGGGATAAAAGTCACGGATATAGTTCAAGCTTCCTAAGAATCTTTGTAATTGTGTTTTATCTTTTATTTCATCTGCAAATTTAGATGCAAAATCTATAATCGGTTAATAGGAATAATAGTGCCATTAGAAATGTTATGACCTAAGAATCTAACTGTTGTTTGAAATAATTTCATTTTAGTAGAAGATAATACTAAACCATTTCGGATAATAACATTCTTAAAAATATTAAGATGTTTAAAATGATGGTCTATGGATGATGAGAAGATTAAGACATCATCAATGTAACAGATAATAAATGCAGTGTAAGCATTAAAAATATCATTCATGATATACTTAAATTCAGATGGACCATTTTTGACACCAAATGGTAAAACATTCCATTCAAAATGACCAAAAGATACTGTAAATGCAGTTTTATACCTGTCTGCTTCACTATTTGGATTTGTCAAAATCCAGATTTCAGATCAAATTTTGAAAAGATTACAGAATCATAAAGTCTATCAAGTAAATTTTTTTTATTTGGGATTGGATATATAATCCATTGTAATGCATCATTCAATGGTTTATAATTGATCACTAATCTAGGTGATCCTCTTTCTATCTCAGCATTTTTGTTTACATAGAAACCAGTACAACTCCAAGGAGTTTACTGGGTCTAATTAATTTATTTGCTAACAGAGATTCAATGTCAGTTTTGCAGAGTTCTAAATATTCCTTTTTCATTTGACTAGGTCTCGATTTGGTATTCTCATTGAAGTCTGGCTGATAAGGCAAGGATATAATGTGTTTCTTTCTATCCCAAAAGGTATTAAGGATATTACTACAAGTTTCAAATTGGAATTCATGAAGAATAGTGTGAATTTTCTTTTGTATTGCGGGTTGTTGAATACATTGGTCAATTGTCAAAAAGTGTATTTCTTCTTGTAATAAATTAATCTGATTTATCTTATTATCAATCAGATGTCTGATAATATCTACTTCCTTAGTATACGGTTTGGTGATGAATTCAAAAGTAATGTCAACAGTATCGACAACTGTATGGATACAGAGGTATCAATTCTGGTAATAAGCATAGTTGAATTGAGGAAAGGATTGCCTAAGATAATACTTTGTGTCATATTCTTAATGAGCACAAATGAAGCAGGTATGCAAACTCCCTGTTTGCATATAAGTGCTTCTGGTATTTTGTATTGAATTCTCATAGAATTCCCACTGGCGCTTATGAGAGATTGAGTGATTGTATGAAAATATTTTAGAGGGATTAATCCATCATGAATGCAGTTCATATCTGCACCACTATCTACTAAGACAATGGCGTCAGTAATGAGAAAATCAGGTTTGATTACTAAGGTAATCTTTGTATACCATTTCTGGAAGGTAACCTAGTTTAGAAGGAATATGTATGGATTATTTTTCGTTGTCTGATCTGGTGAGCTCTGACAAGGCTGATCTGGGGAGGTCAAAGTCTGACTTTGACTTTGACTAGGAGATGGATGATCTGGTGAAGTCAAAGGTTGACCTTGACTTTGACCTGATTGATCTGGTGAAGGCAGGTTTGGGAAGACTACATGGGCTTTCCCTTTGGCTGTAGACTGTTTGAAGAGATTCAGATCTTGAGAAAGGATTTGATATGCAGTCTTTAACTGCTGGATGTCAGATTTAATAATATTAATTTCCATTTTCAGATCAGAAATAGTTACGGGTTTATGAGGTATATACTCCTGTTGAATACGGTTTAATAGTTCTTTGTAATTTTCTACAGGTTGTATCTCAGGAGTGGAATATTTCTTGTAACACGTTTCTAAGAACTTGAGTTTCATTTCTGGATCAGTAATTTGATCAGCTGTGACAAGAAGAGATCGTTGAGTGTCGGTTAATACATTTAGACCTGGTCCTTTCAGATCTAAACCGTTCATCTCAACTATTTCCTTCCAATAATTGGTTTCTGTTATAGTATTGCAGTTCTTAGAGCTGCAGCAAGGTTGATCAGGTTGTTCAGATGTGGCAGAAGAATCACACTCAGATGCAGAAATATATGCAACGTCATCATCTGAATTAGTAGTAGAACTGTCGTCAGAGAGGCAGTTCAAAATCTTTTGTTGTGTCTCTTCATCAAGAGCTAACTCATGAAGTTTCCTTTTGAATTTAGATCGGCATTTGTTGGCAAAATGTCCAGTTAAGCCACACTTATAACAAATGGCTTTGACTTTGCTGTTATGAGATTTCTGGTGTGGTTGAGATCTATGTTTGGACTCTTTATGTCTGAATTTCTTTTTTGATAAGTATTTCTTCTGCGGTTTAGAAGGCTTTGAGGGAGTCCTATGAGGTTTGGTTGATGAAGATGTGGTTGGATATTGGATTTTAGTATCGTAGGCAAATTGATTACAAAATTCGCCTAATTCTTTTCTGTTGTCAAGATTCTGACTTTTCATCATATGTCGTAGTTTCATATCATTGCATAATCCTAGTCCTTCTTCTATGACTAGGGCAATGAGATGTCCATAAGTATATTGCTCATAAGGAATATCCATTTGATCGTGTTTATCATGGAGTTTTCTTCTTACTCTTTCAGCAAAAAGACTTGGGAGGCCATCAATGAACTTTGCCTTCCAATGTTCATTGTTTGCATCACTTCTCTGCATGACTTTCATAAGAAAGACATATTTATACCATCTGAAGTGAGTCAGAGAAGGGCATCTCAGGTTTTGGAGAAGTTCTATGTGTCTATCAGTATTAACAATTCCTGAGCCAAGGAAATAGTGAATAATGGATTGGGCCAGGGTATAATAGGCATCTTCAGTTCTGATATGGGTACCAGTAATTGGGTCAATATTTATTTTGAAAGATTTTAAGATTTCTTGGCGTTGACTTTCAGTAAGACAATTGTCCCACCAGCCTTTCAGTGTTCCTGTGAAACCATTGACCAGGAACCTGCAGATCTGGTGATCCATATTCTCATTCTGCTTACACACAGAAGAGTACATGATCATTTGATGAATGGTCTCGAAGATCTGATATTCTGTTTTACCATCTATGTTCCATTCATAGATGGTTTTGCCATGGTAAGATTTCTGAGAATGAAGAAAGTCTTCTTCATATAATATATCTTGGGGAGTAGGTCTAGGATAATAATACCTACTTGGTCCATTTAAAGCCATACGAGTAGTAGGCCTTTTTGAATAGCTAGAAGAGAGTTTATTGATGGAATCATCAAAATTCTTTTGAATATCTAAGATTTGAGAGAGGGAATATTCTTTAGGTTCTTCAGGATTAGGTGACTCATCCTGATTCATCATGTTCAGCTGTCCTGAAGATGATTCAAGTATGGAGTTCTTATCAGGTGTTGAGATATTCAGATTCTTAATGTTATCCATAATGGTTTCCATGAAATCATCCTCCTTCTTACTAGATTTTAATTTAAAATTCTGAATATCTAAAGGAGGTTTAAGTGTTACCGGTTCAATCGTGATTTTACGTTTTTCTAGTGGAGGAGTTTTAGCTTGTATCTCCTGGAGTTGAGAAACCTGTTCCTCAATCCTCGTTAACTGTGTTCCTACAGTTTGAAGGAAGAGGTTGGTGTAGTTGTTCTGTTTGGTTAAGGGTAGAATATCTTTTACCTTAATAATATCTTGATGGTTGGTCATGTCTGGGACCTCAGTATAAGGGTTAATGACCAATGGTTTTTGGTTACCTTATCCTGGAGCAAGCTCTAAGGATAATGGTGGTGGATGAATAGCTTGGTAGGTTTTGCCCGTTGTGGTTATCCATGTTTTCTGTATATGGGTCAGAACTTGTAACTGTTGGTCATATTTAATTTTGACTCTTTGAGTGAGCTGGTAATACCATTCAGGGAAAGACTGAAGGCGTTGATCCTGTTCTAATTGGAAGTAGTACATGTTCTTAAGATCTAAGAGTTGTTGAGGATTATGGTTGGTGAAATACCAATCTCTAAAATCCTTATATGTTGGTTGCATAAAATCCTGGTGAAGACTTTGTCTTAACATACTATTGGGTGTAAAATCCATCTAAATGTTGAATTGCATGTCACTTGCGATTGGGCTCATTGGCCTTCTGTTTATGGTGGATTCATAAACACCATGAGGAATCTGATTTTCGCTGATGTGAATGCTTCTAATCTGATCCTCTGGGAGAAAAGAATGATCAGATTCCTCTGATCCATGAGGTTCAACGAAAGAGGCCCGAGAAGATTCAGGGATGTCCACCTGATAGAGAGGAATACTATGGCGGCTGAGACTAGAAGGGCTTCTGGTCAGAGGCAGAGGTGGTTTCTGAAAATGAAGATAAACATTGCCACATTGAGTTTGGATGACATCTTCAATGGACTGTCGGATGACAGGTCTGGTAGGGACAGCCTGGGGTATTTGTCAGGTGTCAGGAAAGGTGATGTCAGACCAGGGAATCATGCGAGGAACAGCCACTTGGCGGTTAAACAGATTTGTATCAATGAGGACGGTATGTCCTTGCTTACTTTGCTTTCTGGTGTAAGGATTCAAGGTTGTCAAAACCTTGAGATGAATCCTAAAGAGGATAGCAAAGGGAGACGATCCTGGAAGATAATCATAGACATGTGATTGAACTCTTAGTTCAAGTACTTTGGCTAGATTGCTGTCAGATAGTGCAATACTTAAATTCGGATAAATATTAAAATAAACAGGTCCATGAGATAAACTAGTCTCTATGGCTCTCATAAGGGAAGCTTTCCGGTTCAGACACCTACCATCTCTAAGGGTGCATTGTATGCTGGTGTTCTGTCCTAGTAGAGTTAAAGGTTTTAATGCAATTTGCACTAAGCCTATATGCACATATTTATATTTTTGCATGAATGGATATAAATCATGCGAATGCAACATATATAAAACATCATCATTATGCTGTAATGGGATGGCATATTCAAATGTTTTAATGATTTTACGGCTAGTGAAATCAAAGGTTCCAATTTTATATATTGTTTCAGGTTTTATCTTAGGTATAGTCCATTTATCTAAGGCTTCTTTTACATCTTGATATGCAATTAATTCGGTTACCTCAAATGTGGAGGTTATTGTATTAGCTACAGATTATATAGATGCAGAGCTAAGGTCAGACATGTGTGTGTGACCATGTATGCCTAATGTAAAGAGGATATAAACAGTACTATAACCAAGACTACTCATGGCTCTGATACCAACTTGGGGCTAACCAACACGCACCCATCATCTTGCACCATTTAACTACTATATATCTAGTATTTTTCACTTTTGAGACATTTATGGAAATAAAAGTATTATGCATTTGAGATTATTTCTGTAATTAATTTTAATGAATGCCATGCCTAATTCAATTGTTACACAAATGATTTTGAAGTAAATTTCATGCTGTGGAAAGAACGTCTTATTGCAATTTCGAATTCTAGTTGTCTCTGATGCTAAATTTTAATGCTATTATTAATTACATGACCCTCGAAGATATCCAAAATTCAGTTGATTTTTTACTTTTTTTTGTGCAACATAAAACTAAATAGTTCAAGAAATTTATTTGGAAAAGAAAAGAAACACGAACTATTATTCATAATAAGGTGTCAATACTGAAAAATGAAAACACTTTTGTTCCAACATTTTTGTTGAACTCTCTAATTCTCTAATATATTTGTTGAACTTCACAATGTCAAACTATAAAAAACAGCCAGATATTGTAGAACTTAAAAAAAAAGATACATACATATACAAATATCGTTTGTCAAAACTAGTAGAAAAGCACGTACTTTACACATATTATTAAATTTAAAATAAATGCATTACCTTTCAAATATTGTAAATCTAAAACAACAACAAAATAAAATGGTATGTTTCTTATATATACAGTTAAACTTTTGCAGATAAAAAGAAATTCGAATAGGTCAAGCCACTATAACAAATATGGGCTTCTACAAGTTTTTAAATACATGGTTCATAGTCTTCTCTTATAAAATACATAAAACAACAAGATTTTAATTGAACCTCATAAATCTTGTTAAAACCTAAAAAATGGTACTGAAAATTAAAAGCGGTACTTAAAATTTTGCCTTCTCTCTCAAAAATTCAAAACACAAACAGAACCTCTTCTCTCTCCTAAAGCAAAATCAAGTCTCTCAAAAGTGAGAGTCTTTCTCGAGGGTGAGAGTTTGAGTTCCCATCTGTTGGGTCTTCGATTTCATTTTCTTCATAGATCTACTTCCACCACTTTCTTCTTTATCGCTTTTTGGTCTCATCTGGGTACTCTTGATGCGAAAATGCTTTGTTTTGATTTTCTTCAGGCTTCATCTTCCAATCTGGTGAGTCTTAATTTCACTGTTTCCTATCTGGTTTTCTTCTTGGTCTCATATGGGTACTCTTGATGTGAAAAAGGCTTTGTTTTGGTTTTCTTCGGGCTTCATCTTCCTATCCGGTGAGTCTCAATTTCATTGTTTCCAGTTTTTCATCTAAGCTCGTGGGGGATGATTCCAACTATTTTAGCTTTGTTTGCTTCATGTCTGCAGATCAGACCCGGTATGTTTCATCACTGGGTGGTGGTTTCATAGTTTAGCGTGCTCTCAGTCTCATGTTTTAATCTCTCCATTGACTCTCTATCAAAGCGTCATGTAAAAATGACGAATAAAATTTCAAAATAGAGTATTTCTTGGGATATAAATGTACCCCTTTTTATTTTGGACTACTTAGTTCACTAATTACCATTATTTCCTTTCTTCCTTCATTGCTAATAAAATAGCAAAAGAATTATCATGGATGTAACTGGTTCAAACAAGTATCTTTAAAATTGCAACTAGATCTAAAAATTTGAAAAGGCTTATGAGAACATTTAAAAAAAGTTCAAAGCTTAAATATTTATATAATATTTATATAGATATTTAACTCTCTATTTTATATATTTTTACGTACGAAAAATTATCATAGGGGATTTTTACAACAAATGCACACTTTAAATTCCTTAAATGGTTGATTTATATTGAATTAATTTACACCCCACAAAGGTTTTATCCTCATAGTCATTAATTGAGTTGATGACAAAGATATCTCATTATAAAAAACTCAAGATTAAGAGTAAAAGATAAATCAAGAGAAAAAATACTTATATATGGAAAGGGAAACAAATAGTATACAGTACATGAGTATGGATGAGAGTGGATGAAGAATAATGAACAAGATATATTGTTAGCTAATATGTAAAAAATTTAAACTACTTTAAGAAAAAAAATGAGAGAAGATGAATATGTCAATAAAAAATGTAAACTCTACATCTCTCTATCTTGAAAAATCTCTCTTATTTCTCATATATTCTCTCTCTAAAAATATGTCATCTCCTTCTCTCTCAAGAAAATGACCTCTCTTTCTCTCCAAAAAATTATCTCCTCTCAAGTGAAGACATTCTATCTTTTTATAGATAAATGTAGGGCTTCACTTTTTACTTTTAGTCATTTTGCTCCTTTTTTAGTCATTGGACCATTTTTCTTATTTTTAGTCCATAGGCTATTTTTTTAAATAATACATATAGTCTTACACTATTATTTGGGGAAAATACAAAGTGTATTTTTAAAGTATTAGACCAGAAAAAATATGGTATCTACAGCTGCCCCTATTTATTCACGATCCTAAACTTAGAAGGTGTACAAAAGTGTAAATAAGTAATTTGATCAGCATGAGAAAAGACTATATAGATAAGGGGAATAGAAACCTCGATTGATTTGGTCTCTATGAAATGATAGAAATGAAAAATGGACCTAAATAGATACAGCCTTCAACTTTGACTCAATTCGGGGGTCAATTTAACCGGAGATAAAGCAAACGGACATGGATAAACGCAGGCCTCGACCTCGACTCAAAGCAGATTTGATTTAACTATATTAATTGAACAGACCAGGCGCTGACACCGGGCTTGGACCGCGATAAAGTCGAGCTTGATTTACCAGAAGATGTTTGAAAGGAGAACGGACCTGGATAGACGCAGGCTTCGACCTCGACTTGATGGGGTTTGATTTAACCATATTAAATGACACGGACCAGGCGCTGACATCGGGCTTCGACCGTGCCAAAGTCGAGTTCAATTTAATCGAAGATATTTGAAATAAAAATGGACCTAGATAAATACAAGCTTCGATCTCACCTCAGTTCGGGTTTGATTTAACTGAGATGTTTGAAAAGTAATAGACGTAGATGGACACAGGTTCCGACCTCGACTTAATTAGGGTTTGATTTAATCATATTAATTGAAATGGATTAGGCGTTGGCACTAGACTTTGAACTTGACTCAGTTTGGTTTTGATTTAACCGAAGATATTTGAAAGAAAATGGACTTGGATAGACACAGGCTTCGACCTCGACTCGATGCGGGTTCGATTTAACCATATTAAATGAAACAGACCAGGCGCTGACACTAGGCTTCGACCGTGGCAAAGTCGGGTTCAATTTAACCAAAGATATTTGAAAAGAAAATGGACATGGATAGACACAGGCTTCGACCTCAACTCAGTTCGGGTTTGATTTAATCAAGATGATTGGAAGAAAAAAAGGACCTGATAAGACATAGGCTTCGAATTTAACTCAATTCAGGTTTGAGTTAACCGAGATTAATTGAAATGGACCAAGCGCTGACACCGGACTTCAACCTTGACTCAATACGAGTTTGATTTAACCGAGATAGTTGAAAGGAAAACGAACCTGGATAGACACTGGACTTGATTCCAGTTCGACCTCGACTCGATTCTAGTTTGATTTAACCGAGATGTTTGGAAAAAGAACAGACCTGGTAAGACACAGGGTTTGACTTCGACTCGATTCGGGTTTTATTTAACCGAGACATTTAAAAAGAAAATGGACGTGGATAGACACAGGCTTCGACCTCGACTCAATTCTGGTTCGATTTAACCATATTAATTGAAATGGACCAGGCGCTGATACCGGGCTTCAACCTCGACTCAATTCAGGTTCGATTTAACCGACATATTTGAAAGGAAAAAGGAACTGGTTAGACATAGGCTTCGACCTCGACTCAATTCGGGTTTAATTTAACTGAAGAAAATGAAATGATGTTTGATCTGATTTATACAAGCTTCATATGGTAGCCAGAGCCGGACTAATGGAGGCTCTAAATGTTGGAAAATCATATGTGGATTTCCAAATAATATCCTGAGATAATACATGCACTTAAATTGTATAAAAAAGTAATGTGATGCATGTCTACGCATTATAATTCTTAATATAAATGCAAAGTAGTGATTTTGTAAGAAAATTATTTGATGATTTTTTTAGAGTTGACTAATATAACCATATCCACCACCCTTCAAAACAATCGCTTGGCCTAGGATCATAGGTTCGCAACGAGCATTCTTTTAAAAAAATGATGCATCCATATTCGTTGGTTTATGCCCCAGTATTCAGCTCCATGTTGATGCTAAAGATAAATGAATAATTTCTCTATATTTTACTTCTTTTCTGTACTTCTAATTGTGTGAACCTCCCATCGCATTTAGCTTTTGTTGTGCACCTACTGACTTTTCTTACAGCAACTTTCAGGATTTCACCATACTGCCTTTTTCAGTTTCTTTCCTTTTCTTTCCTTTTCTTATTTTTTTAATCAATTAGCTTTCACCTAACCAAGTTTGTGTTTCTGAGTTATTTCAAGAGTAATTAATGATATTTCTTATATGTCTTGGAATTAAGAAGAAATAATGGAAATAATGGGAAGACAAAGTATATATGTTTGTCAACTGCAAAAGAATGCTCTTTATTGATGATGGATAATCAAATTTTTACAAACAAAGATTTGAAAAATTATGGAATAAGAATTTTTTTCAGTATTTGAGACATCTTATTGAAAAAAAGTTGTGCCTAACTTCGCCTTTCCCATACTTAGAGCAGTCAAACGAAGTACTTCTTGACTATATCAGAATTACCTATATGTGGTAAATCATTTCCATCTTTTTTGTAGAATGAGAGCTCCACCAGAGAAAGCCTTCTTGACAACATAACGCCCTTCGTAATTTAGGGTCCGCTTCCCTCGGTGATCTTTTTTATATGAGAGTTTCTTTTTCAACACCAAATCTCCTTCTAAGAAACATCAGGGACATGACTTTTTGTCATATACTTGCATCATTTTTTTTATATAATTTCCCTCTACATAATGCAGTCAATCTTTTTTCCTCAATAAAATTCAATTGCTCAAATCGTGTTTATACCCACTCTGCTTCTTTTAATTTTACCTCCGTTAAGACTCTGAGGGAGGGAATCTCAACCTCGATTGGAAGGACCGCTTCCATGCCATATACCAAAGAGAACGGTGTTGCCCCAGTTGATGTTCGGACTGATGTGAGGTACCCATGTAGTGTGAAAGGGAACATCTCATGCTAATCCTTATAAACTGATGCCATCTTCTCTATGATATTTTTTATGTTCTTATTTGCTTCTTCCACTACTTCGTTCATCTTCAGACGAAAAGATGATGAATTATGATGCTTCATTTGAATTACTCACACAATTCTTTCATCATCTTATTGTTTAAATTTTTCATGTTATCTATGATGATCCTTTCAGGTACACTAAATTAACAAATCATCTCCTTTTTGAAGAACTTAACAACCGCACTTCTGGTTATGCTTGAATAAGAACACGCCTCCACCCATTTGGTAAAGTAATTTTTAGAGACCAAAATGAAACGATGCCCATTAGAGGTCTTTGGTGTGATAGGACCAATGACATTCATACCCAACATAGGGAACGACCAAGGCGCAACAATGACATGCAAAATGGATGCTGATACATGAATTTTATCTATATAAATTTAACATTTATGACATCCCTTGACGTACTTGATGCAGTCAGATTCTAGAGTCAACCAAAAGTATATTGCTCTCAAATTGCTTCGTGAACTTCCTCTATGATTTGATTTGCTTCCCTTGCATTAACACATCTTAAAACTATCATATCATGGTTTCGTTTGTAGAGTATTACCATTCAAAAAGAAACTCATAGATTATCTTCTGATAGTGCATTTATCATTCTCAGAAGCTTTAGATGGATATACCCTATTCTTTATATATTTCTTGATGTCGTAATATCATGGTCTTGTGTCCGGCTCTTCTTCAATGCTCATACAGGTAGCAAGAAAATCTCACTTCTCAATTTTTATGAGTTGAACTTCCTCCTTAAAGTCTGCAGTAAACATTGATACTAGAGTTGCCAGTGCATCTGCGATTTGATTGTTCTCTCTAGGTATATGGTCAAATGAGATCATTTTAAAAGTTTGGCTTAACTTGGTTACATGTTTGTTATAAGGTACTAGCTTGAAGTCTCTAGCTTCCCATTTCCTCTTTAGTTGTCGTATCATCAATAATGAATTTTTGTACACTTGAAGTCTCTTTATCTTCATATCACAAGCTACTTGAATTCCCATGGAACATGCTTCATATTATGGCACATTATTTGTACAGTTAAAGCATAGTTTTACAATGAATGGAAAAGACATTCCCTCAGGAGATATGAGGATTGACCTTATTCCATGTCTTACATTATTAAATGTGCCATCAAATAACATTGTCCACAAATCTGGGTCCATAGATTGTTCTTCATTTTTAATATGAATGAGATGTTCTCATCAAGAAAATCAAACTTCATAGGCTCATAGTCTTGCACTGGTTGATCTTCCAGATAATCAGTAAGTACACTTCCTTTTATTGACTCCCTCGTGACATAGACAATATCATATTCCGTGAGTAACATTTTCCATTTAGCAATCCACCTAGAAAGTGATGGTTTTTAAAGATATACTTGATTAGGTCCATCTTTGAAATTAACCAAGTGATGTGGTATAACATGTATTGTCTAAGCCGATGAGCAACCCATGCTAATGCAAAACATGTTTCCTCCAACATCGAATAATTAGCCTCTTAATTTCTGAAATTTCTACTTAAATAGTATATTGCTTATTCTTTCCTTCTAGAGGCGTCGTGCTGACCAAGTACGCAGCCCATTGACTTTTCTGTTACTATAAGATACAAAATGAGTGGATGTCTTGGAGTTGGAGAAATTAGTATATGCAGATTTCGCAAGTATTGTTTGATCTTCTCAAAAACATTTTGGCAATCATCATTCCATCCTCCTGTATCACTTTTACGGAGAAGTTTAAAGATATGTTCACAAGTTGCAGTTAGTTGTGAGATGAACCAGGTTATGTAATTTAATCTCCCCATGAAACCTCTAACCTCATTTTGAGTTCGAGGTGGTGGCATATCAATTATGGCTTAAAGCTTGTCGGAATCAACTTTTATTCATTCCTTGCTCAAGACAAAGCCAAGTAGTTTCCCTGAAAATGTTGCGAATGTACACTTTATCGGGTTAAGCTTCAACTGGAACTTTCACAACCGCTCAAATAGTCTCTGTAGAGTGACAGTGTGATCTTCCCTTTGATGAGATTTGGCGATTATATCATCAACATACATTTCAATTTCTTTATGCATCATATCATGAAATAATGTTACCATTGCCCGTTGGTAAGTTGCCCCTACATTTTTTAGACCAAATGGCATAACCTTATGACAAAATGTACCCCATAAAGCTATAAAAAGTTGTATTTTCTTGGTCTTCAGGAGCTATTTTGATTCGGTTATAACCCGAAAAACCATTCATGAAAGAAAATGTTGAATGTCATGCAGTGTTATCTACTAAAACATTTATGTGGGGTAATGGAAATTATCCTTGGGGCTTGCCCGATTTAAGTCTCTATAATCGGCGCATATTCTTACTTTCCCATTTTTTCTTCAGCACTGGAACTGTGTTAGCAACCCATTCAGGGTATTTTACTACTTCCAAAAAACTCACATATACTTGCTTTTTAACTTCTTCTTTGATTTATACCAGCATGTCTGGTTTTATTTTCCGTAACTTTTATCGCACTGGTTTACTTTTGGGCATAAATGGCAAACGATGGACCATGATATCAGTATTTAGACCTGGCATATCTCGGTAAGACCATGTAAAGACATCCATGTACTCCTTGAGTAAGTCAATCAATTGTCGCTGGCTTTCGCTTGTCATAGAAGTGTCAATTTGGACTTCTATTGTCTCTCCATCCAATCCCTAATTTATCACCTCTGTTAACTCGTGATAAGGTTGAGTTATTTTATCATCCTCTTCTACCATTCTTATCATTTTCAAAGATAGTTCAAAATTATCTTCGTCACTTTCATCTGACACTACGCTAAGAATAGGATTGTCAACGTTATTGCCTGTGCTCTTGTTTTCAAAATCACTGTTCTTAAACCTGAATTAGATTATTGGATGAAAGGAAGGTGAGAAAAGAAAATTAAATAAAAAAAGTATGAGTATGAACAATATTTCAGAAAAATGGAGAAAAGGTAGACAATGAGAGGGGAAAATGGAATCATTTTATTATTAACAAAAAGAAACGAAACAAGTTTTTAGACTTTCATTCAAAGAAATGACATGAAACAGATGGAAATTTAAGCTCATAACAATGAAATTCCTTGGACATTGGGGAGAATCATTAAAATTTTGGCATTAACACATTACTCTTGAAAATCCTCAAAAAGCACTGGCAGCACGGTGATATCCCAATAGTTAAGGTAATGATCTGAATCGAATCGAGAAACCAAGTCTTCTATACTTTCACTTGATGATCTTCTTAAGATTGTGCATATTGAAAGTTGGGCTAATCATCTTCAAGGTGGTACTGCACTTCTTTAACCGGTTCTTCGAATGAAATTCCCCCACTTCTAAAGGATTCAAAAATAAGAGGTATGATTGACATCTCCATATACATCTAACCCTTCAATGGCTCGTAATCTCTCCTCAAGAAAGTCAAGCTTATCTTTCGACAGCAGGTCTTCGCTTAGTTTGGTAACATGCATATGCACCTTTGGGTCATCAACATCGGGTATGATGATTAGCTCATTAGCGAGTTCGCATTTGTGGAGTGAAAGCTTGGTTGTGGCCAGGTGCCACCATGTATGGGTTGTACCCAATTTTCCATATCTACGTCATTTCTTGAATATTTGGAAATTGATAGTGTTGGATATTTACTAGTATTAAAGCATGTTGAAACTGGTCAGTTTGATGACGTTGATAGGTTGGAGTGATCCCATGAGGGTAAGGTGGAGTATCGTTTGGTAGTTAATTTTATGATGATTGAGCCCCTTGCGGATTTTCAAGATAGACTTTTTCCTTTCTAGCGGCAAGGAGTTCCAGGACTCTGGCCATTTGCTCTTTCAACTTCCTAATTTCTTCTCTTCATTTCCTCTCGTGATTGCCCTCTTTCTTGCTCGTCCATGACCCTAACTTGAGCTCGCGTTCAATATGGATGTCGGAGTTGACGGGCTATCTTTGAAAAGTTTTTTAAAATAAATAAAAACAAATAATGAGATGGTAGATTTTGCTGATGAAAAAGAAGAAATAATGATAACAATAATAATGATGAAAGCAAATTTATGCATAAGAAATTATACTGCACAAATTGAAAGTCCTGAAGTACTCAATTTCATTCAATAGTAGAGTCATCCACTACATTTGAGTATGTAGAAGTCAATTACATTACTTCACAATATGAGTTTATACAAAACAACCAAAATGACCCAAATTCTGGTTGATTTCTTTCAAAAACTTAGACAAGTTCTCCCCATTAGGATGGATGGGCAAATCACTTCTCTTCAAAAATGATGCTTCTTTCATCAAATTGCTTGCTCTTACAGCCATGCCTTTCAACCAGTCCACAGCTAGCTTATATCGCTGTCAAATCAAGTCGTACTCTTGTTGAATCAATTGGTATTCAGATCTCAGTGCATTGACATTAGCTCTAACTTGGTGCTCGAGGCTTGCGATGACTTTCAATAGTTCTTCACAATCATTTGTTGACTCGGACTTCCTAACTTTATGATTCTCTAGATCAACTTGTAAATTATCATCGATTCATTGCAATGAGTCATATTGTTCTTCTAACTCAACGATGTACGCATTTTTCTTATCGACAGTCCCCTTCACCTCTTCTAAAGCCCTTTGTACAAGCCGTTTTCCCCTTCTAGCTTCATGATTCAATCCTCCTGTTCGTAGATTACCCCTCACAAATTCTCATTGTCTTCTGCCATCTTTCTAATTTTTTTGTTCAGTTTGCGAGTGTCAATTCTCAACTCTGAGTTTTTCTGCTTCAGAAATTATTGGTCCTCAACCTTGTTTTTCAAATCTCTGAGTTATTTTTCAGCTTCGATCCTGTTTTTGTCAGACAAATTTACCTCGACTATTAGTCAGTAGTGGACTTTCCAGATAACATCCTCACCTTTCAACTTTGATAGGTGCGAGAACCATGCCTTTTTTGTGGGAAAACTATGGATTCCATTTGGCCATTCCAAATTCTACAATGGGGATTCTCGTCTTCATCCATGAACTTGAAAACTTAACTTAAGGATATTTGAAATCTAGTGGACATCTTAGAAGGCTAGGAATCCAAATACACAAAAGAGATGGAGAGCCGATGAACTTCTTTTTTCCAAACACTCAGATGTGATTTAAGGAATGAAAAGTCTCAGCGAGAATTGAGATAACAGGGTTAACACCATGTTCAATTTGTAGGAACATTTTTATCACTTTATCATTCATACTAATGATCTTTGGAACAACACGGTGCCATAAATACACAGAGCATAAAGAGTCATGCATTTATCTTCCTTCAAGAAATTTTAGGCGAGATCTAGGAGGTAATATAGCGGCACACACTCACTCCCCCATTTAATTTTCAACATTTTCTCAATCTTAAACGCATGGACAATACCCAAGAGATTAGATAAATGACTCTTCAACGTGAGCTTTTTGTCATAATTATAAATGTTGTCTATGTTTTGCAGCGGGACATTCAGTAGGGCTTGATGTTCTTCAATTGAAGGAGGAAGGTCAATTATTCCAAAGGTGAAACATCTGTACAGAGGGTCCCCAAAATGCATTAAAACCTCAAGAACGAGAGTGTTGATTGCAATATACAGAAGATAAGCGATGTGACCATATTTACCAATAAACATATTTTTTTGCTCTGGTGAAAAATCCTCCCATATCTTATTTCAACCTCTCCAAGTCAATGTATGAGAACTCTATCTTAGTGATTGATGGTAAAAGAATGGCATCCTCCTTTTTCAGACAATATCCTTTACATTTTTTTCATTTCCTCTACCCATTGGGCTACTGTAACTTGATCTTCTATCACACTCGGAGTGGAAGTCATGATCTCTAAAATATGAATGAATTGAATACTTCTTTACAATCTCTATTACGCAGCATGATGCATGTATGCAAAGAAAGACAAAGTTAGAAGTAAAATAATAGGGAAGAAAAGAATTGTTTAAATAGTGTAACACATATATACATGAACAAAGTTAACCATGATACCATATTTAAGCAGAATCTCTATTTCTATCAAACATTGGTCATGAGATGGGCACTAAAAACCAAACTTGTGTGTGGTTAGGCTCTTAAATCTCTTAATATGTTATCAGGTTATCCACACTATTATCCAAACGGAGTAACAGGAGACCCCAAACGGTATCCCAAGAGGGTCGGCCTGAGTAAGAACTTTCATGAGCCTACACGAGAATCACAATTTCACGAAGACATTCCACTATTCATTCTCGCTAATCCTAAAGCAAAATCCCGAGTATAGGGCTAGTACATGTGTGTGAGATTAGAAATTATGTAAAAAAAATAACAAACTATATACAACTACAAGCATGAATAAGAAAAAAAAGAATCAAATAAACAAACAAAGAACCACACAAAAGGATAACATGTGATAAAATTTTGGTTTGACTCTTTATCTATTTAAAGATGGTTAGACTGATTACGCCCCCAACAGAGTTGCCAAGCTGTCGCAACATGCATGCAACGCGGAGCGACGATCGATAAAATATTATTTTGAAAAAGAAATTTAGAGTCGTCACCAATCATTTTAGTGAGTGATTGGTCACCCAATTTTAAGATCAAATATTTTGGTATGCAAATATTAAAAGTTGGTTCAGGAGTCATTTACGTGTGGGGAATGTATTAGAACCCCACAACACCCATCATAAAAAATGGTTAATAAATTTAATTAAATGCTATCCAAATTATATTTTTAAAATAATGTTAAATAAACAAAGTAAATGCCCTTTAATGGGTGGTACAAAGACCATTGAAAATAATTTATTTTCTATTTTTATTACTCTTTTGGAAAATCAAAGTATTATTGGAGTTTTTCTCGGTATCTAAAAAATAACTCTTCACTTCAGAAGTTCGAGAAGTTTGGTATCCTAAAAATCTCAAAATCCATCATCGAGATTTTAGTAAAAACATTGATAAAGATGATAAAATTTCAACTTACATGTAGTTTTGTGACCCAAATATATGCATAATATATAATCATAAGTGAATGAGTAATGAATCACAAACATGATACTAGAAGAGAGCTTCATAAATATAGATCTAAATAAAGGTTATATTAATAACTAAAAAAGGTAAAAGAAATAAATAAATAAAAAAGTTAGAATCATATGTAGTTGTATGATGACAAAGTGGAGAAAATGTAAGGTAGAATATGTATATGCAAAACATGTAAAAAAAGAAATGTAAAAGAAGTAAAGTCAAGTAAATATTAAAATAAATATACAAAACAAATAAAAGAGAGGAAATTAAGATAAAATGAATATGTAAACAAAACAAAAAAGGGGAGGGGGACAGAGGGTATCACCCTCTGTCCCCAGAGCGTGATCACCCTTAGGGTGTTCACAGTTCGGTTCAGTCAGTATTTTAACAAAAAATCGAACTGAACTGAAACTTCGATTCTATAATAAAACTGAACTGAACCGTTCATGTCAATAAAAGCTCAATCGAACTGTGAGTTTCGGCTTGGTTCTTCAGTTCGATATTATTAATTAAAAATAATTTTTAAATGATATTATTAAAAAAATAATATAGAATTAAAGTTTTGTTTTGGGTCGGTTTTATATGAAATTATATATAACAAATAATAATATGAATTAAATGTTTCAGTTCGGTTTGAAATCCACCAAAATTTCAAACCGACCCAAAACTTTGATTCTCTCATTTTCCCGAACTAAACTAAACACATATAAAGAACCGACCGAATCGGTCAAATTCGGTTAGATTCGGTCAGTTCGGGACAATTTGATCATCCCTAATCACCCTCTATTCAATGGAAGAGGGTGATATCACCCTCTCTTTTTTTAGAATTTTTTTAATATAATATAATTATAATATTATAAATAAAGTAATATTAAATTCTTTATATATAAATAAATTTGAACTTGATAAATGTAAAATTTCACAATTATATATATGTATATATATATATATATTTAAAAATATATAATTGATATACGTATACCCTTTATTTTTTACTAAGTAGTCTTCTAATTATCATTTTTTTCAATAATTGCTATCCAAATAGCAAAAAAAAAAAATTATGGACAGTAATTAGTTAAACCGAGCGTCACGTAAAAATGATGAATAAAATTTCAAAAAAGAATATTTTTTTGGGGATATAAATATATCCTTTTTTATTTTGAACTATTTAGTTCACTAATTATCATTATCCCATTTCTTCCTTCATTGCTAATCAAATAGCAAAAGAATGATCATGGATTGTAACTATTTCAAACAAGTGTCACTAAAATAACAACTAGATCTAAAAAAAATAAAAAGACTTGTAAGAACATTTAAAAAAAGTTCATAGCTTAAAAATTTGCATAATCTTTATATAGATGTTTAACTCTCTATTTTATACATTTTTTTGTATGATAAATTATCATAGGAGATTTTTACAACAAACACTACAGGAAAAACCACCTATTGCGGCGATTTTGGAAGGATACAACGGCAATTTTAACCGCCGGTAAAAGATTATATGACAATTGGAAAACAAATATACATTTTCAACCCATTAAAGGGTTGATTCACATTGAATTAATTTGCACCCCTCAAAAGTTTTATCCTCATACTCATTGATTAAATTGATGACAAAAATATCTCATTATCAAAAAATAAAACTCAAGATTAAGAGTAAAATATGAAGCAAGAGACACAAACACTTATATATGGAAAAGAAAATAATGAGTATACATTTCATGAGTATGGATGAGAGAGGATGAAGAATAAATGAACAAGATATATTATTAGCTAATATGCAAGAAATTTAAACTAACTTAAGAAAAAGAATGAGAGAAAATGAATAGATCAATAGAAATGTAACTCTACATCTCTCTATTTTGAAAAAACACTCATATTTCTCAAGAAAATGTCCTCGATTTCTCTCCAAAAAAATGACCTCTCTTTCTCTCAAAAAATGATCTCCTCTCAAACGAAAACCTTCTATCTTTTTATAGACAAAATTGGGGCATCATTTTTTGTGTTTAGTCTTTTTGCTCTTTTTTTTAATTTTTTAGACCTTGGTCTATTTTTTCTTATTTTGTGCCTATCATTTTACTTTATTTCACCACTTTTCTCTATCTTTTCACTTTCTTTCACCTCTTTCTATATCATTTCGTGTCACTTATTCATTTTTTACTCTAGTTTTTTTCCAAATTTTTTCATGTTCCTTATCCATCTATTCTCTAGTTTTTGAAAAATTTTCATGGATGGGTTGGATAACTTCTAAAATGCCCTCTCTTTTACTTAGGAGGAGGAAATAGTTTTAGAGATCTCAGACACGGGAGCTTAGCAGGCTTTTCAGCCCAAAGATTTTCCTGGTCTTTAAGGTTTTGGGGAAGAAATTTGTCAACAAAATGCACTAAAGAGCTCTCTTCAGCGACTTTGGAAACTCGGGAAAGGGGTTCAGTTCAAGGAGATAGGGAACGATTTTTTTGTAGCCCAGTTCAGACATCCACTGGACAGGAAGAAGGTTCTCTTAAACGTGATAAAACAAGATGCTTTCATATACCAATAATACAATGAAATTGAAACGAATACAACTTAAATGTAACAGAAACGATTACAACAAAAATTATTAGAATTCTTACACGGAAATTCAGGAATAAATATAGAAAATAAATAATTAAAGCAGAAATAAATCAAGATCGAGAATTGCTTGTAAGCAATGCCCTAAAGATAACAA
The DNA here is from genome assembly GCA_003255025.1 of Datisca glomerata. Taxonomy (NCBI): domain Eukaryota; kingdom Viridiplantae; phylum Streptophyta; class Magnoliopsida; order Cucurbitales; family Datiscaceae; genus Datisca; species Datisca glomerata. Next base: position 1,185,996 of record QANY01007699.1, read on the forward strand.
TCATCCTCCACAGGATGTTTGGAGACTATGACGAATCGCATCTGTAGGATACAGCGATCTAAGTCTGAGTATAGCAACCAATAACTCAGACTCTCTCAAAACTCTATGTATCTCTCTCTCTCTCAATATGCAGACGTTTGATGATGGTGATGAAAACAAAATTTTCTCTAATGGTCATAAAACCGAAGTTCTTCTTATGGTGATAAAAAATTGAATACCTTATGTGCTCACACACTACCTTTATTTAAAATGTGGGCAGCTTGGGGAGTATGTAAAAAATTGGTTAGTGCTGATAAGGTCAAAATTGGGGATAATAGAGATAAGCACGAAATAAGTGCTGATAAAGTCTAATTATTTTATACAGATAATCCAGGAGATATTTATTTAGTTTTGACAAATTCAAAGCTTCAAGTCTTCCTCTCCAAGTAAATAATCAAAAGAAATTTTATCCAAAAATAATTCTTTGATCCGGACCGGACCAGATCGAGCCGAGCCGAGTTGGTCGAACGGCCGACGGCGGCGGCGGCACACGTGTCAGGGGAGGACCATTTTCCATCTAGGTCATCCCTTCCCCATAAAATATGGTGTGCCCCTTGGGGCTAACCCCAAGACATGAGAGTTGGGTTTATAAAGCCAACATTTTTTCCTTGAGTTTTCAATGTGGGACTAAATCCCACTCAATTTCACATCACACACTTTCATTCACATTTTTTCTTTTATTTCTTTCTTTTGACTTCTCTTTCCTTTATTATCTCCAACAATACCCCACATGAATGAAATTTTTCCTAGCTACACAACAACATGAGAGAGATCAGATCAGATATGCATCAGGAGAGGTGTCTTTTGGACTTGAACCTTCCTTAGTGATAATTTATCAGATTTATTCTGAAGAACAGTGAACTACGTTCTTGAACTGAACTTTCTCTGAGATAAACCGAGACAACAAATTTCACACATATTTCATCTTAATACATCTGAGTTCATACAATTTTGTTCATTTTGGTCCTGAGCATGTCCTGCGTTCATGAGAGCTTTAGAGAGGTTAAGTCATTCAGACCTCTCATTGAAACGACCCCATTTCTACACTCACATAGGTGACGATAATTAAGAGTATTCTATCTTTACTCCTCTTGTAAGCAAGATATCAACGTCATTAAATACTAAGTATACCCTTTTATCATCGACAGACAACACACTTTCATTACATCAAAGGAATGGGAAGAAACAAAGTTCTTTGTGTGTTACGTGAACCATTCCTGCCAGTTTGCAACCTAGATCTTGGGATCTCCAGTCAACTAGGTTAGGTTCCCACCTGAATGATTCATTGAATAGGCTTTAAGCTCATTCCCCTCGATGTTTGTTTTATTTGTTCCCTTGAAAAACCTTTGGTCAGAGGGTCGACAAGATTCTCCTTTGACCTTATAAAGTCTAAGAAAATCACCCCATTGGAGAGCATTATGTCTCCATCTGATATTCCTAGACTTACCATTATACATATTATTTTTCGCTCTAAAGGTTGTAGCCATATTGTCACAGTGGACACATATTGCTGACATTGATTTTGGCCACACCGGAATATCTTTCAAAAAATTCCTAAGCCATTCTGCTTCTTCACAAGCCTTGTCCAAAGCAATGAATTCTGATTCCATAGTTGAACAAGCTATACAGGTCTGCTTAGTAGACCTTCATGAGATAGCTCCACCACCTAGGGTAAAAACATATCCACTAGTAGATTTAGTCTCTAAACTATCAAATATCCAGTTAGCATCATTAAATCATTCTAACACCGGTGGATAGATTGAGTAGTACAGTCCGTACTTCATAGTAAATTTTAAGTACCTTAGTACTCTTATTAATGCACTCCATTGATCACGTCCAGGATTACTCGTATATCTTGCCAACATTCCTACTCAATAGGCTATATCAGGCCTCGTGCAATTCATCATATACATTAAACTCCCAATTATTTGTCAATACTCCAACTGAGATACTCCAACTCCATTATTCTTCCTCAACTTACAGTTTGGGTCGAACGGAGTTACTGCAGGTTTGCTTTCATATTACCCAAACCTTTTTAAAATCTTTTCTATATAATGGGACTGAGTAAGGACATATTCATTTTCAACTTGCTTTACTTGAATTTCAAGAATAACATCTACTTGACCTAAGTCTTTCATGTCAAAATTCGAATCCAGCATCTTCTTAGTAGAAGATATTATATCGTATTCGATCCCACTATAAGCATATCATCTATATATAAACATACTATGACGAATTTATCATTAGTACATTTAATGTAGACACATTTATCACACTCATTTATCTTAAATCTATTAGATAACATTGTGTGATCAAACTTATCGTGCCATTGTTTTGGCGCTTGTTTTAATCCATAAAAAAATTTAACAAGTTTACAGACCTTTCATTCTTGACCTTTAACCACGAACCTTTTGGGTTGTTTCATGTAGATTTCTTCGTCCAATTCTCCATTTAAGAAAGCATTCTTTACATCCATTTGGTGAATTTCCAAATTATGCAAAGCTGCTAGTGCAATCAATATCCTAATAGATGTGATTCTCGTCACTTTAGAATAGGTATAAAAAAATTCTATACCTTCCTTCTTTCGGTATCCTTTAGCTACCAACCGAGATTTGTACTTTTCAATAGTACCATTAGCTCTTAGTTTTATTTTGAAGATCCATTTACAGCCTATTGGTTTATTCCCAAGTGGTAGATCTATCAACATCCATGTGTTATTTTGCATAATGGAATCTATCTCATTTTCAACTGCTTCCTTCCAAAAAGGAGCATCAAGGTTAGACATTACCTCCTTATAGGTTTGAGGTTCGGCCTCCGTTAGGTATGTTAGAAACTCTGAACCAAATGAGGTACTCGTTTTAGCTCGTTTACTTCCTCTAAGCTCTAGAAGAACTTTCTTCTAAACCTCGTTTGGCAGTTTGATTGTGTTTTCCTTCCTTAAATGAAAACACATTCTTAAAGAATTCAGCATTGACAAACTCCATTATAGTGTTGGTACTTATGTCAAAAATCTCTGACCTAATAACCAAAAATCTATATGCATCACTATTCAATGCATATCCTATGAAAACACAGTCTATCGTCTTAGGCCCTAGCTTTACTCTTTTTGGCAACGGTACTTGTATCTTTGCGAGACACCCCCACACTTTTAGGATTTTATTAGAAGGTAACTTCCCTTTCCACTCTTCATAAGGAGACTTGTTGGTCTTCTTATGTGGAATCCTGTTAAGTATGGTGTTTGTTGTAAGTAAGGCCTCCCCCCACAAATTTTAGGGTAATCCAAAACTGTTCAACATACAGTTCACCATATCTTTCAGAGTTTTATTCTTCTTTTCAGCCACCCCATTCTGTTGAGTCATAAAGGTGCAGTAGTCTGATGCACAATTCCATGTTGAGCACAGAATTCAGACAGTATAGTGGAGTCATACTCTCCACCTCAATCAGATATAAGCACTTTGATATTCTTACTAAGTTGGTTTTCAACTTCAGACTTGTATGTCTTAAACATATACAAAGTCTCATCCTTTGAATGAAGCAAATATACATAGAAATATTTACTCAAATCACCAATAAATGTAACAAAGTATTTCTACCTCCCCTACTAGGTGTTAATTTTAAATCACATAAATCGCTATGTATTAAATCAAGTAAGACATTTGTTTTTTCTACAGATTTAAATGATTTACTTACAAATTTAGATTCTACGCATATATTACATTTATTTTCTTTTTCTAGAGAAAACTAGGTAAAATTTCTAAATTAATCATTCGTTGTAAGGATAAAAAATTAACATGTCCTAATCTAGCATGCCAAATATTAGACAGTTCTACGATATAAACAGAAGAAGCAAAATTATTATTAATAATAGTAGGAGTTACAGTAGACATATTAAGTCTAAAAAGACCATCAGAACTATAAACATTCTCAACAAACATCCCTCCCTTAGTCAGAATAAACTTGCAGCATCAAAGACAAGTTTAAATCCACTCTTACATAAAAGAGATCCTGAAACCAAATTTCTACGAATTTCAGGCACATGCAAGACGTCCAGGAGAGTGAGTTATTTTTCATATATGAATTTCAGCACAACCTTTCCCTTTCCCTTAACAGCAGCTTCTGAGGCATTCCCCATATAGAGAACTTCATCCTTTTCAACCTCTGTATAAGATGAAAAAATATTTTGGTCACTGCACAGATGCTTCATCGCACCAGTGTCAACCCACTATTCCTTGGTGTTAGCGATCACACAGATCTTAGAAATCATAGGACATAGATCATCTATCTCCATCATATTTGCTTGATTCATTTTTTCATTGTTACGGGGTTGATTACCATCGTTCTGATCTTTCTTAAAATGGCAGCCCTTTGCCTTGTGTCCGGCTTTACCGCACACCTAGAAAATGCCCTTAATGCGTTTTTCTGAGTTACATTTCTGAGCATTGCTCGATGATGTCTTCCTTTTCTTGCTCGGTTGATTGGATTTATTTTCTTCTACCACGTTAGCTTTCATTTTGTAGGTCGCCCATATTGCTTTCTTTTCATTCTTCTAGTTGTCCTCCTCTATCCTCAGCCGAACAATCAGATCCTCCATGTTAAGCTCCTTACGCTTGTGCTTCAGATAATTCTTAAAGTCTTTCCACGACGGCGGCAGCTTCTCAATGATGGACGCGACTTGGAATAGTTAATTCACGATCATCCCCTTGACCTTCATGTTGTTGAAGATGATATGTAATTCCTCCACTTGACTGATTATGGTGTTCTTATCATCCATCTCGTATTTCAAGAATTTCTTAATGATTAACTTTTTTGTCCCAGCATCCTCAGTCTTGTACTTCTTCTCCAAGGTCTGCCATAGCTCATTTTCCGTCTTAAACGACGAGTAGACATTGTCGAGGGTGTCTACCAAGTCATTCAAGATATAATTTCAGCAAATGAAGTCTGAATGAATCCAAGCTTCCCGTGCCGATGCTAGCTCATTCGATTGTCCTTCCTTCGGTGCAGGAGGAATATCGCTCGTCAGCAGATGTGCTAGATTGAGAGTGGTCAGATAGAAGACCATCTTTTGTTGTCATTGTTTAAAGTCGTCACCTTTGAACTTCTCATGTCTTTCAGCGTGCAAAGTCTTGATTCCAACAGATTGTTTTATAGATATTGTCTTTAGATTGTTGTAGGTCGTGATGGAACAAGATGCTTTCATATACCAACAATACAATGAAATTGGAATGAATACAACTTAAATGCAACAGAGACAATTACAACAAAATTATTAGAATTCTTACACGAAAATTTGAAAATAAATATAGAAAATAAATACAACTGAAATTTCAATAATTAAAGCAGAAAGATATCAAGATGGAGGATTGCTTGTAAGCAATGCCCTAAAGACAACAATCATCCTCCACATGATGCTTGGAGACTATGACGAATCACCTCTGCAGGATACAACGATCTAAGTCTGAGTATAGCAACCAATAACTCAGACTCTATCAGAACTCTTTGTATCTCTCTCTCAATATGCAGATGTTTAATGATGGTGATGAAAATGAAATTTTCTCTAATGGTCATAAAACTAAAGTTCTTCTTATGGTAATAAAAAACAGAATAGTTTATGTTCTCACACACTCCCTTTATTTAAACGTGGGCAGCTTGGGGGGCAAGTAAGAAATTGGGGATAACAAAGATAAGCACGAAATTAGTGCTGATAAAGTCTAGTTATCTTCTATAGATAATCTAGGAGATATTTATTTAGCTTTGACAAGTTCAAAGCTCCAAGCCTTCCTCTCCAAGTAAATAATCAAAAGAAATTTTGTCCAAAAATAATTTTTTGACCGGACCGAGCCAAGCCGAGCCGGTGGCGGCGTGTGCATGTGAGGGGACTAAATCCCACTCAATTTAGGGTGCCCCTTGGGATAACCCCAAGGCATGAGAATTGGGTTTATAAACCCAACATCTTTTTATTGAGTTTCCAATGCGGGACTAAATTCCACTCGATTTCACATCACACACTTTCATTCACATTATTTCTTTTGACTTCTCTTTTCTTTATTATCTCCAACAACAGTTTGTCTGAATTAGAAAATTTAGGGAAGATAGGTAGCATGGAAGCTCCAGGAGAGAAGGTTTTAGATCTGAACATAATGGTGATTAACGGTTCAAAGCTGAAGGTAGTGGATGATGGAGGACAACTCAATGCTCAGGCCGACGCTCACTAGGTGTGGGGGACAAAAAGGTTATGTGGCGGTAGTACCTGCAGAGAATACGAGCGTCGACCATCATTCTCTAAAGCACGGTGACGGGGGAACATCCTATGAGGTTGTTACGGGGGACCACCAGGGGTAGTCTGGGAATTTTTTGGGGAAAGGATTTGGTACAAATGAATATTTCAGAGGAACATACCTCTCTTGGGAGGATTCTAACAGCATTGGGCCAATGGTAGGAGTCTAAGAAGCCCACAGGGGAGTCTTTTCTTTTTTCAACCCAGGAGACAGCTATAGACTTAGACAGCTGTATCAGCAAGTATGTGATTAGTATAGCCGGGCCTAGAAAATCAATGAGCCATGGCAGATTTGGTGGCAGAGGAATAGGGATGAGTATGGGTCAAAGGAGATTAAAGAACTTAGCTAAGGTGTACCACGGAGCTCAGAAACATAAGGCATCCTTCCTTATTTCATATGTTCTGAAGAAGTCAAAAGTCGATGATTTTACCATGGATCACGTATCCATAGCAGGGGGTGCCAAGGAGCGGACCCGCTGTGAGCCATGAGAGTTTTAAGTTGGAATACCCGAGGCTTGGGAAAGGCCAAGGCATTCAAAGCTTTGCACCAATTGGTGTAAAGCAAAGGTCTGAATATTATTTTTCTTTTGAAAATGAAATTGAATTCTGGTGCTATGGGGGTTTTTTTAAAGGAGATTGGGAATTAGCACTGGTGTTTCTGTTGACAGGGTGGGTTTGAGAGGGCATAGCTCTTATGTGGCGTTTGGAGATATCTCATTCTATCTATTCATTTTCAGAAGGGCACATTGATGGATATGTATCCATGGAGAGGGGTAGAGTTTGGCATCTTACGGGTTTCTATGGAAACCTAGTTACTAGCTTAAGATTACAACTCGGGGTTTACTTCATAGGCTATCTAGGTCATTTGTGGGGTCGTAGCTTATCCTTCGGGACTTTAATGAGATCTTGGAGAATTCTGAAAAATTCGAGGGGATTCCAAAACTTGTTACTCAAATGGAGGATTTCAATCGGGGTCGGAAGTCTATAGGTCTTTTAATTTGGGCTTCTATAGGCCAAAGTTCACTTTGGTAAATAATAAACATGGGGAGGACTTTATCAAAGAAAGACTGGACAAAGCATTAGCGTCTGAAGACTAAAGGGGGTGGTTTGGGTCGAGGTGCTGGGATTTCTTACGTCTAACCATAGAGACATTCTACTCCATGTAGTGGACCAGCTACCTCAAGTCTAAGGGGGCATGAAGAAAGGAAGATTCCATTTTGATAACTGGCGCCGTGAGGAGGATTGTGCAGAGGTTATTAATAGGGTTTGGAAGTGTCCTATGAGCCAGCCTGTCTCAGAGGCCATTTAGGAAAGGTTAGATTTTTTCTCGAGTTCCCTTCAACAATGGGGAAAGGAAAAATTTGGGGATTTACCTAAGAGATTGAACCAAAAGAGGGAAAGACTAGATTATCTTAAAAAGCATAGCCATTCAAGAGCAGCTATAAAGGAAGCTCAAGCCATTCATTCTAAAATTATATGCCTTGAGAGTTAAGAAGTGATGTTCTGGAAATAGAGATCGCGTATGGATTGGCGTAAAATGGGCGACAAAAACATCAAATTCTTTCATGCAAATGCTTCGGAACAAAAATGGAGGAATACCATCAAGGGGATCTATGGCAATGATGGTTTCTGGCGCGAGGATCAGAAAGACATTGGTGCTGTCATTAATTATTAATATGTTCACATTTTCACCTCATAGAACCCTTCGAAGGATGACATGACGAAAGTATTGGAGAAAGTGGAGCCAAAAGTCACAGATAGCATGAACTTTTCTCAGCACCCGCTCAAGAGTCCAAGACCGGATGGTTTCCCTGCTTTCTTCTTCCAAAAATATTGGTACATTATCGGGAAGGACATCTCTAAGCGTTTCATGGAGTGCTTGACTGGTCAAGCAGGTATGAATGTTCTAAATAAAACTATTATTGCTCTCATTCTGAAAGTTTAAATCCTAGTTGTGTGGCTGATTTTAAATCGATTAGTTTATGTAATGTTATTTATAAACTTATTGCAAAAGCTATCGCTAACAACCTTAAAGTGATCCTCCCAAATGTAATATCTGAATCCCAAAGTGCTTTCCTTAAAGGTAGTCAAATATCTGATAATGTGATAGTAGCTTTTGAAATTATTTTTACTCTCAACAAAAGAAAGAAAGGGAAAATGGGTTTCACATCCATGAAGTTAGAGATGAGCAAAGCATATGACAGGGTTGAGTGGTGCTTCGTTAAAGGCATGATGGAAAAATTAGGCTTTAGCCAGAATTGGATCTCTCTTAAGGTAAGGTGACCCCTTATCCCTTTATTTGTTCCTCATTGTGGCTCTGATCCGGGATGGCCATAGGTATTGTTCTCTTGCTTGCCCTAGTATATGCAGGAATGGTCCTCGGGTTTCTCACCTATTTTTTACCGATAACAGCATGGTTGTTTTGAAAGCAGACAAGGATAACATGATGTTTATTAAGAGGATCTTGAAGGAGTATTCAGAAGCCTCGGGGCAATTGGTTTTATGACAACTCTGTGATTGTCTTCTCTCCTAATACTTCTCTTATGCTAAAAAGAGATATGGATGTTGTTTTGGGGGGTGAATATTACCCCTTGCAATGGTAAATACTTGGATTACCGTTTGTGGTGGGAGTGGGAAAAAGGGAGCTGTTTGATTCGATGCTGGCCAAAGCTAAAAAGTTGATGAACAATTGGAGAGAGAAGCAATTCTCAATAAGAGGGAAGGAGATCTTGATAAAAGATGGCATCCAATCAATTCCTACTTACTCGATGAAGGTCTTCAGATTACCCGTCTCCTTGTGTAAGGATTTGAGTACGGCAATGGCCAGATTCTAGTGGGGGTCTACAAAACATAATTGGAAACTTCACTAGTTAGCGTAGGAGAAAATGTGCAAGCTTAAGTCGGAAGGGGGTTATGTTTCAGATCTCTGGAACTTTTCAATCAAGCTCTTTTGGCTAAGCAAACTTTGCGGGTACTTTCTAATCCTGATTCGTTGCTCTCCAAGGTTCTCGAAAGTCATTTTTTCTCGGATGGGTCGATTCTGGAGTGTGGTATTAAATCGGGTTGTTATTTCTTCTAGTGCAACTTGATGTGAGGTAGGGAGATCATCCTAAAAGGATCCCGGTGGAGGATTGGCAATGGAAATTCGGTCAAAGTCTTTGGTGACCCGTGGATACCCAAACCAATCTCTTTTCGCACAATTACTCGGTGGAGCGGTAGTACTGACCTCAAAGTGGCGGCTTTGATCAACAATCGAGAGTGGGACTCACAGCTTTTAAATCAGCATCTTCATCCTATTGATTGAGAGGATATTTTCACCATTCCCATTCGTAGATGGGTCGTTGAAGATAAACTTATCTGGCACTTTGACCGGAATGAAATTTACTCGCTGAGGAGTGACATTGAATTCTCTCGGTAGGGTTTGCTCGTCCTCTGGCATCACTCTTGAGAAATGGTGGAAAAAGTTGTGGAATTTATCTATCCCACACAAGGTCAAAATTTTCTTATAGAGGGCCACCTATCACTTCATCCCCTCGGGTATTAATTTGACACGTCGGAAGATTAAGGAGGACAAATGTTGCCCTTTGTGGCTGGGTGGACTCAACCATTCATGCGTTGTTCTTGTGCTCCTCTGCGACAAACCGAGCAGTGGTTGTCTGAAGCTGAACGTCGAGGGCGCTACCGAGAACAATGGGAATTGTGGCTTAGGAGGTCTGATCTGAAATGAGGCAGGTGGGGTTGTCTTCGAGTTCGTTGTCAACATCCGGGCTATTTCCAACCCTCTATAGTTGAGGGACTGGCTCTGAGGGAGGGGCTTTCGCTTGCGCTCAAAGAGAATATTCACGTCACAGTGGTGAAATCAGACTGTCTACATTTTACTCAAGGGATGAGTTCTAATTCTGAGGATCTTTCTGAGTTTGGTGGCATCGTTGATGACTGTAGACGTGTTGTTAAGGATCTGCAATTTTCCTATATTGATCATTACCCTCGATCAGCTAACGAAACTGTTCATTGCTTAGCTCGTTGGAGTCTCAATTCCTGACAGTCATTTTTTTTATCTTTCGCCAGTCCTTTTTGTATCTTGCATGTATTGTTGACATATGCTTCTTAGTTTGTGTTTAAATAGTTTCAAAAAAACTTGAGTTATCAAAATCTGTGTTCAAAGGCCCGTATAAAAGAAACTTAACTACTCCTTTGAGGATCCCAATAGACACGCGTACTGGTCCACTATAAATCTCACGTGGCATTTATATGATATGATTCAGCTTAACTGAACTATGAGCATAAAAAATAATTTGGATAACTAAATAGTTATTAAATGTTGATTGATGTGTTAATTACTAATTATTTGTAAGAACAAAGTTGATCAAATTAAACTAAGAGTCCCTAAGTGTATTTAATTATCCATTTCGTATATTATATAATCAAGTTATATTTGTATTCTTTAATGAAACAAATTAGTTTAAGATTAGTTTAAGAGTACGCAACTCATTTATTAAAAGCTTAAACAAAAAAATCATCGTGAAATTCATCTAAAAATCCTTCTGATAAGGATTTGATCCAAAAAAGAGAACACTTCCTAGTCTAAGACAGTTTACATACGATATGTTATATGTATAGATAACACCACCTCACAATTATGATGAATGAATCTGATCAACATCAAACTAACCCTGCGTAGTAGAGAATTGGAGCTCTCATTTCTCAGAAGCCCTGGTGAGGTAGCCAGGCAAGGGACTGGCACGTGGCGAACGAGGAGGGACTTCGTTCATCTGTTTTCCATTACTATCGTAGTAAATTACACCCGAGAAATCCAACGGCTGACACTTATCCCCCATCAAGATCGTCCTCTGCCAGACCCCACCGTCTCCCCACTCCTCTTCCCTGGGTTCACCTTCTACTCCTCCATCATCATCACCATGCTTCTTCTTGTGAACCAACGTCACCGCCGTGTCGCTTATAGTCTTCAGCAGCTGCTTCGGCCGAGCCAGCGGCGACCTCGGCTGATCCACTCGCGGCGATTGGCTTTGGCGCAGCTTCTTCTTCTCCTTCTCATTCTTCTTCTTCCTCAACACCACCCTGCTTGCTCGCTTAGCGCAAAGAGCCATCAGAGATGTTATCGACACGAACAAGCCGACTGCTTTCGGCTTCGCTGAGCTGCCAGGGCCCTGTTCTGGTGTTGCAACCACCATGCTTTAGCCCTTGGCGGCCGACTGAGAATATTAATAATCAAAGGAATTGATTTTTCTTTTTTTTCTCTTTTTGGGTGATTATGGGTCTGCAGTATAAAAGGAGATGAAGGAGAGGTTCAAATTGTGTGTATATATATACATAGAGAAAGAAGGTTAAGGGTTGTTTGGGATTGGGTCTGAGTTGACTAGTTTTGGGTTGACATGGCTGACAGAGATTTTTATTTCTTCTAGTGGGAAAGGAAGAAGAATTTATAATTAATTTGTTGAATATTTCAACGTTCTTGTGGCCTAGAACCTAAGCTTTTTTGTTTGTTTGGTTTGTTTGGAAAGCCTAGAACCTAAAAGCATGTGTGTGCTTGGAAAAAGAATTAGGTGTTTGACATTTATCAGCAACTGATCTCTTATGGGACCAATTCATGATTAGTATGATAATCTTGTATATGGTTGGTATTATGTATTAAAGATTGGATTATACAAAAACATTAATTGCTAATTAATTAATAGTGTTTTCAGGTTATACAAGTCAAATGGTAAAAAATACACTAATTAAACCCAATATCATTATAAGAAACACAGTGAAATATTAGGATCCAATATAACAAGATTAAATATCACAGTACGCGTGACAATATCTGAACCGTAGAAAAAATAATATGTCGTAGCCATAAGATCAGTTTGGACGATTGCGAGAAGGCAACTGGTCATGACACATGGCAAGCAAATACAGCAAGCCAGAGGAGCGTTAATCAAGATCATCAACGGGTAGATTTACTCCAAAATTGAGGAATATCGAGTTATCCCCAAAGCAAATCTGAATCTTCCTAAAATGAGGATATCTCATAATATCAAGCCGAAAATCCTTACATCTAGGAATATACCCCATGATTTTCGTAGTAATTCCATTATTAAATATCTGATATCAGATTATGTCAAAAGCCTATAAATAAATGTCAATTGTAGCATTTATGGATATATAGAAAATTAAATACAAACTACGTTACTCCATTGTTCATCGTCTTAATTCTCTCAAGCTTCTATTATTTTTCATGTGAGGGAGAAAAAATCCTATACATTTTGGTGCTCTCGTTGAGAGTTGAGAGAAAGCCTCAAGAAAATAACATCTCAAAAATTGAACGATGCCTAAAACTAGGTCGATCACCGCCCTCAACGAGGGAAACGAAACTGAGAATGGGGATGAGAATGTCAATCAACTTGTTCCGCCGACGGTGATGCTTCAAACGATCATGAACGGGATGCAGGAGATGGAGTAGAGGAATGCTGAAGCACTACGCATGGCATGGCAAACCATGCAAGACCAATTCAATACTTTACAACGAGAAGTTGCACAGGCAAGAGTGGAGGTGAGCCAGTGAACTAATCACGAAGAATGAGAGATCTGTTTTGAGGAAATTGGGCGAGAAACTAAATGGGACAGAATTAAGAACCGAAAAAGGTATTCAGACGAGGTTCATCCTAGGATAAGGTTTATACTCCATTAACGGTGTTGATAAACCAAGTCCTCAATATGATAAAAGACAAACAATGGCTAAAAAGACCAGTCTCGCTTACAAAGGAGGCGCATTGCAAGGATAAGGATAAATACTGCTTGTATCACAGAAGCAGTGAGCATTACATGAAAGACTGCTTCCAACTAAAAGATTATGTGGAGAAATTAGTCAAAGAATGTGAAAACTAAAGGTCGGCGGTCTTGTGGCCTAAGCTCTTAGGAACGATGAAACTTATTCCCTAAAACGAGGAAATTAAAGTACGGAGGTCTTGTCGCCTAAGCCCTTGGGGACGAGAAAACATGTCCTCTAAAATGTGGAAACTAAATGTTGGCGGTCTTGTCGCCTAAGCCCATGAGGGTAGGGATGCATTCTCTCTAAAATGTGGAAATCAAAAGGTCAACTGTCTTATGGCTTAAGCCCCAGATAGTGGAAGAATCCCTTGGGAACGATGAAACTTCCCTAAAATGTGAAAACTAAAGGTTGGTGGTCTTGTGACCTAAGCCTTTGGGAACGATGAAACTTATTCCCTAAAATGTGAAAATTAAAGTTCGGCGGTCTTGTGGCCTAAGCCCTTGGGAACAGGGAAACATGTTCTTAAAAATGTGAAAACTAAATGTTAGCGGTCTTGTCGCATAAGCCCATGAGAGTAGGGATGCATTCTCTCTAAAATGTGAAAATCAAAAGGTTGGTGGTCTTATGCCTTAAGCCCTAGAGAGCGGAAGAATCCCTCTCTAAAATGTAAAAAATAAAGAAGTATGAGAAAATGAGAGTATCAGCAAACAGGAAAATCAGATAAGGTGGAAGAGGAATGAGAACCCTAACAAATGCCTAAATGCACGAAAACGGGAATGACTAAACAAAGTGAAAATGGGACGTGAAGCGGACAAATGCCCAAGTACGTGAAAGCAGAAATGATAAAATAAGGTCGAAACAGGACGTGAAGTGGACAAATGCCTAAGTACGTGAAAGCGGAGATGATCAAATAAGAAGGAAATGGAATGTGAAACTTTAACAAATTCATAAGTATGTGAAGACGGGAAATTTTGAGCAGAAAACATAATAAAGGAATTCTAAGACAAAGAACATCTGTTCGCTAGAAATGGCAACTAAAAACGCCGTAAGCATGAGTTTATTTTTTATTTTGTCTTTGAATGTTAAGTTAGAATAATTAAAAGTTTAGCCAAAAACTCATATTAGTAAAAGGAAATTTGTTTTATTAATAAGTCTGAAGAGTATAGCTAAGGACAAACAAAGCACAATAAAATCAATACAAGAAATCAAAGGGGAAAGCTAAGTATAAGTTTCATCATTTCCCGGGGAAGGAAGATTAGCAACAGCACCTTAAGTGGGGGAATCCTACTTAGAACGGGATGCATGAAGCTCTCACAAGGGCATGTGGGGAGGTATTTTTGCTAGGCCATCTCTGTAGCCTACACTATAAACCATCCCTTCAGTCTTATCAAAATGTGCTTGGTATCTCCTACTCCTCCGCCTGAGCCTTGACCAACTCAACTGCCTTCAACTTCTCATCCGCTTCAGCTAAAGAACTCTCTGAAGCCACCAGAGCATCTTTTAGGGAATCGACAGTCTGAGAATGCTTCTCAGTTGCAACTGTTGCGTCCCGGGCAAACTGATCTAAAGCAATCTGAAGCTTGAATCATGCCTTCCTTAGCCACTCGTTGTCAACTAAAGCTTCCTCCAAGGCACCCTTGCACTTAATTGCCTTCTTCCTCCAAGTGAGAGCCTCATGCTCCGTAGCAAGATAATGCTCTTGGAGAGCATTATGGTAGATGATAGCCTAAAAAAAGAGAAAAAAGAAGAAGGATGTTAGCTAACGTTACTAAAAAAAGATATTGTAAGTGGGAAAAGTTAGGAGGCTCTTACCTTCATTAAACTGTGGCTCAAAGAGCAGAGCTAGATTCCAGTAGACATCCCTCGAGCATGCACCATACCATGATGTGTGCAGAGTTGGGATCGTGGAGGAAACTCATCAAAGTCGGAATGGGAGGAGCCGCAGCAAAACGCCTCCACCTCCACAGAGGACGTTCTTCAGCCCCTCATTGAGAACCGGCAGAGTTGGAAGGAACAGACTCATTTTCAGTAGCAGGAAGAGGAGGAGGAGACACGCGAGGACCAGTCTCCTCCCTCGGCTTGGTTGAATCAGCCTCAGCAATGGGACTGCTAGGCACAACGGGTGGTGGTAGCACCGAAACCCCCGATGAACTGGAGGTGTTCATTCTCGGAAGAACACTTCTATCGTCCTCCGCCACTCCCAAAATTCTACTCCAGATGCGCTTTGACATATCTTCAGGATCGGGAATTCCTCGAAACAAATTTTCAATCTCCTCATCTTCCTGCTTAGAGTCAGCGGAAACAAAAGTGTTGGAAATTGAAACTAGGTGGAAAGTGGGGATAAGAATACCTCTCAGGAGCTCAGTTGAGGAAGGAAGAAAATGTCGAAGGACCACTTTCTCTTTTTTTCTCTGTGAATGGATTGGAAAATGAATCGAATTGCATGCAGTCTGTACAGATGAAGTTACAACAAGAGTCGCAGCTGGGATGAAGGCAATATCTACTTGTCTCTAGGGATCCAGAAGATCATTACAATCTCGTTCTCAGCAACAGAAAGCCACGTTGATCTTGTCGATAGAAGACTTCGACATGTATGGTTTCTTGTTCTTCTAAGGACCTGCACGAAGGATAATTTATCAGAGATAAAAAAATAAAAAGAAAGTAAAAAGCAAAAAAAAGGTAAAGACCGGAGCTCCGAAAACTTACTAAAAACACCCCAATTTCTGGGGATAGTCCAGCGGCCATCACCACCCCAGTTCTCATCGATCAGTAGGCTATCTCGTTCCGAACCTTTATCCCTTTTTGGAAGGGTGGTTATCAACTTTCCTCTCGCTAAGAAGGACAGGGGTCAAGGTAATAACTCTCATTCCTATATTTGACTATATAGCAGTGGAGGAGTTCATCTACTCCTAAGTCTAAATTGTGCCTTCTACTCAAGGCTTCAAAACCTAAGAGAATCATATATGAACTAGGGGTAAATTGGGAAGGATCTAAACCTACAGTATGGAAAAATTCCTGTAAAAAGGGGGAGAAGGGGAGTTGATTTGAGACCTAAGGCTATGCACATTGATCTTAGGGTTATCTGGTAAGGAAGGGAACGAGGTATTCTAGTGTCGTTACTCTCTCCCAACCTGTAAAGGACACCCGGGGGGAAAGCATCCTGGTGAGAGACTAAAACGATTGAGTTCCTCTTAAGATCTAGCTAAGGTAACATTAGGCCTGAAAATAAAGGATATCCTCCAAACTCTCCTTTTCAAGAATGGAAAGCTGACAACGGGAAAATGTAACGACGATAAGACATAATCTAAAGCTCTGAAAGATGAGACATAGGGGATACATGTGGAAGATCCAAGAGAAACGACAGAAAGAACAAGGAACGAAGCGTCGCGGCTCACAGATGTCTGCTCCTTTTTGCTTAGTTTATTGTTACTTTTGTGACGTTAATAATTGCAGGTCCCGGAAAGCAGTGCCAAAAAGTAGTGGAATCACATTGTGTCTTCTTGAGAAATGGATTATAATCATTACACCTCAACAATTAGAATTTTGTTGAGTGTAATGGGGGAGAATGAACGGGATCAAATATCACAATACACGTGGCAAGATCTGAACCGTAAGAAAGAAAAACATATCATAGCCATAAGATCAATTTGGACGATTGCGAGAAGGAAATTGGTCATGACACATGGCAAGCAAATACAGCAAGTCGGAGGAGCATTAATCAAGGTCATCCAACGGGCATATTTACTCCAAAGTTTGAGGAATATTGGGCTATCCCCAAAGAGAATCTGAATCTTCCCTAAATCAGAAATATCTCCTAACATCAAGGCTGAAAATCCTTAGACATGAGAATATACCTCACGATTTTCATAGTAATTCGATTATTAAATATGTGATATCAGATTCTGTAAAAAAATCTATAAATAAAAATCAATTATAGCATTCATAGATATATAAAAAATCAAATACAAACTATGTTACTCCATTATCCATCCTCTTTATTTTCTCAAACTTTTATTTATTTTTCGTGTAAGGGAGAAAAATCATTTACACTAATAAAGCAATTGTTCTTCAGGTAGAAGAAATTGACACAACAATATAAGTGTTTATGGCGTGTCAAATTGATATTTAATCAAATATGATAGGCTAGAATTATAGTGCAATCCAAGGGATGTGTTTGGTTACTTAAAATTAATTTGGAGTTAGAAAGTTGAGCATCAGATTGTGAAATCCAAGTGTCATGCACCAATCAGTAGTACTGCTAGTGTAAAAAAGCTGTAGAGAGAAGTGAAAGTGGTTTGATGAGTCAACCAACCATAGGTAAGTATATAACCTGCCAATATATATATATATGGAAAGGTACGTAAGTGGGTGTGGTCTTATCTTTTGACTCAGTTTGCAACTTGGTCTTCTTTGTGTGTTTCCCAGTTTTTCTAACCCCACCCACTTGGGTTTATTTGACTTATTAGTTTGTTACCCCTCTTGTTTTTTTGTATGATCGAAGAGCACTTATGTTTGATTCATTTAATTTTGTGAATCGCATCTAATTAATTCTGGTTGACAAGCTTTCTAACGGGGAATTAATGTAATAATCATTTTGTTTAGTCCTCCAATATCTAAAAGTTAGATCCTAATGTGAAATTCAGTATAATAACACCAAGACTGAGCTAAAATTACCTCTCAACAACATTGAGGGGCATTTATAGGGGAGCTGGCCCTAACACTGTTCTTTGTGGACTAGGCTTCAGGTAACATTTTTTCTTATCGGCCGAAGGCTGGGTGAGATTGGATGTGATTAGCCCTCAACCTGATATAAACTTTGTGCATTGCATGACGGACGAGATACATGTTTTGTGGTGGTCCACTCGCTAACTGTCACATAAAAGATTTCCTACGGTCTAATGATGGTGACGTGGCTTGGCTACCCAACCTGCATTAACAGACTTGAGATACCTAATTTGGGGGGTGGTCAACTGGGAACCCTCGAGCTAAGACATGAGATGGACGCTCACGAGTCAACCAAGGCTCAGGAACTGTTAAGAGTCGCGCATCAATAATCCCATTAGGGACCTGCTCAATGACGATATATAGCTAATTATGATACCATACGTGTCAATCGTCTAAAATCATTTTTATCACATTATGTTATATGGTACGATAGCCCATGTTATGGTAGAATTTTTCCTTAAGAATGACATCCATTTTTTAACTATTTCGATTTTGAGCAGTCTTATCTCAAGTACCTTCAGTTATTCACGAGCTCTTGCATTTTGTTTTAACATCAAAAACAACTTCACCAAGTGAATAAAAAATTAACTTTGATGTGTGTATATATGAAATTTAAGTAGGTATTGCTGGAGAAATGGTAGTTTGACAACTTTAAATTCAGCTAATGGTACCTATATTTTGATATTAGTGGGACCGAGTGCAAACACGTTATACATTTTATGAAAAGTAACGTGAGATAACATATTGTCAAAACCATTAGGTAATGAATGAAAAAATTATCTCAAAAGTTACCGACTTAACTTAGATAAGAAATTTGAACAATAGGTTATCCCATCACCGCTAGTCGGTTCGGCATGGTACGATACAGTACACGGTTATTCTTGGAGTTTCGACAAATTTTCTTATAATTGTTGGAAAGACATGATGTTTGACTTATGTTTTTTCATCTTTAACATCTCTTCAAAACATCGTCAAAAGCAACCAAATGTTGGTTCGAATGGTCACGAACTAACATATATATAGTGGTTACTTGTTGCAAAAACATAACATACGCAACAAAATTTTCTTACACATTTTCATACTCTCTCTTGCATTTGGGTCTGTTGTATGCAATTACAAGATAAAGTTATATTCGTCGGTTCCTATCAATTGGAGTGCTACTTCTGTAGGAACGAAAGATCTCTCCTATCCTGAGAGACGATTACTCAACACCTTGAGCACTTGTAAGGGGGTAAATTTATCTTAAAAATACAGTTTCTGCACTAGATTTGGATTATCATTTTATTTGTTAACTACAAAATCTGTGAGTTTTCTATTTCTTTGGATGCAGGTAAAACAATCTTAAGACGAATTTATTACATAATCTGCTTGCAATTTTTCATGTCTATTGATAATTAATTCAAACAATCTTAAGACAAACTAATAAGTCCGCAGTGTTGTAGAATTTTTTTTTGTTTTCTATTTCGGTTTAATTTTTCCATTAGACAGTATATATTCTCTTCGTAATTCTGCACCATCATAGAATTTTGGATCAATTTATTTGTTTTCCATTCATAGTTATCATTTTGTAGTTATTTTCTTTACTGCTTGAATTAATTATATGTTATAATATTTGGGACAAAATTTGAAATGGCTCAGAATATATTTTCATATAACATGTCAAGTGAATCAAGTTCACTAAAGAATCTCACAATACTACATCTAATAACAATCAAGGTTCCATAAATGAGGAAGAGCCTAGACGTAGTAAAGGATAAAGACAGCCAAGTCATTTGGGCCTGATTTTCTAACTTTTTTGTTAGAAAATGAACCTCAAAGTTTTACATAATGGCATCTCTTGAAGCTTCATATTGGAAAAAAGCTGTTAATAATGAAATTGAATCCATCATGAAAAATCACACCCGAGAACTGGTTGAACTTCCACCAGGAAATAAACCGTTAGGGTGTAAGTGGATTTTCAAAAAGAAAATGAAGGCTAATGGATCAATCGATAAGTACAAAGTGAGACCTGTGGCTAAAAGTTACAAGCAATAAAAAGGCTTGGATTATTTTGACACTTATTCACCAGTTACGAGAATTACTTCCATCCGTATGTTAATTGTCATTGCAACATTAAACGGATTAAAATACATCAAATGGATGTTAAGACTACTTTCTTAAATGGTGAATTAGATGAAGAAATATACATGGAACAATCAGAAGGATTCATTGTTCCTAGACAATAGAGAATGTAGACTAATTAAGTCTCTCTATGGATTGAAACAAGCACCAAAACAATAGCACGATAAATTTGACAAAGTTATGGTGTCAAATGGGTTTAAAATTAATGAGTGTGACAGATGTGTATACTTTAAGAACATTCAAGCAAGGTATGTCATTGTTTATCTATATGTTGATGATATGATAATTATTGATAGTAATATCAGTGTTATGAAAACTACCAAACAATTATTAACTAGTAGATTTGAGATGAAGGGCATGGGTGTCACAGATGTTATTTTAGGAATCAAGATTTCTAGAACATCTGATGGATTCATACTATCTCAAACACATTACACTGGGAAATTACTTGATAAGTTCAAGAAGTATAATATAATTCCAGTGAAGACACCAGTAGATGTAAGTCTAGCTCTTTTTCCAAACATTAGTGATAGCATATCACAATTGGAATATGCTCGTATAATCGGTAGTTTGATGTACGTTATGAATTGTACGAGACCGGACATAGCTTACGCAGTAAGTAAGTTAAGTCGTTATACAAGCAATCCAGGTAAAGATCATTGGAAAGCCATAATAAGAACTCTGGGTATTTAAAACATATCAAGAATTATGGGCTGCACTATACAAGATACCACCAGTACTGGAAGATCACAGTGTTGCAAACTGGATATCAGATACTAAGGATTCAAAATCCACAGTGGATATGTTTTTACCTTTGGAAGTGTCGCAGTGTCTTAGAAGCCCTCCAAGCAGACTTGCATTGCAAGATCTACGATGGAATTTGAATTTATAGTTTTGGATAAAGCTGGAAAAGAAGCCGAATGGCTTGGAAATTTTTTAAAGGATATTCCTAATTCGCCTAAGCATGTGCCTGCAATATGCATACACTGTGACAGTCAAGCAGCAATTGGAAGGCACAAAATATAATGTATAACGGTAAGTCTCGACATATACGTTGAAGACACAATACCATAAGACACTTGCTCTCAAGTAGAATAATTTACATTGACTACGTGAAGTCAAAAGATAATATTATGGATCCTCTTACAAAAGGTTTAACAAGAGAGTAAGTAAAAAGCTCATAGAGGGGAATCGGCCTAAGGCCTATGTAACTAAGAATCGACATAGTAGCAACCCTACCTAGTTGACTAGAGATCCGAAGATCTCGATTCAAAGGGACAACCAAACTATGTATGATCCAGTACGCACTGAGGAGAATCATACCCCATCCCATTCTTATGATGAGACAATGCATATCGGCCACGAGAAACAGGATAAGTTATGATTTTAAAGATTTCTATAGTTTGTATTTATACAAATAGGGTATTACATGATACTCTTAATGGAAATCACCTATGTGAGCATGAAGGGGCCGCTTCTATGAGAATTGTTAGGCCGAATTCTCTAAAGCACTCATGAAAACCAGGAGGTGTTTAAGGCCAAAATGAACACAGACGTAAGAACTAACTCTGTTTGAATATTAACTATGTGATTTATATTGTCTTGGATTACACAAACAGCTGACAGTTCAAGGTGTCATGTCCACTGATTAGCTAAGTAATCCCGATAGATCTTCACTAGGGAGAGTTCAAAGTCCATGACTACTTATCCCAAAACAGTTAATTTTCATTTGTAATCGCACAAGTGTCTGCATTTTCATTTGCATGTTTGAGGAAGCCAATTTTTCATTCATGTAGGGATTGTTGGAGAAAATGTTAGTTTGACAACTTTGAACTCAGCTAATGGTACATATACTCTGATATTAGTAGGACTGAGTGCAAACATGTTATACATCTTATGAAAAGTAATGTGAGATAACACGTTGTCAAAATCATCAGGTAATGAATAAAAAAATTATCTCAAAAGCTACCGACTTAACTTAGGTAAGAAATATGAACAAGAGGTTATCCCGCCACCGCTAGTCGGTTCGGCATGGTACCATACGGTACGAGATTAATCTTGGAGTTTCGACAAATTTTCTAATAATTGTTGGAAGACATGATGTTTGGTTTATACTTTTTCATCTTTTACATCTCTTCAAAACATTGCCAAAAGCAACCAAATGTTGGTTCGAATGGCCACGAACCAACCTATATATAGTGGTTACTTGTTGCAAAAACATAACATGCACAACAAAAATTTTCTACATATTTCCATACTCTCTCTTGTAGTTGGGTCTGTTGTGTGCGATTACAAGATAATCCGTCCTATTCTGGGAGACGATTATTCAATATCTTGAGTAACTGTGAGGGGGTAAATTTATTTTAAGGAGACAGTTTCCACACTAAGTTCAGATCATCATTTTATTTGTTAACTACAAAATCTGTGACCTTTCTATTTCTTTGCATGAAGGTAATAATAAGTATGTGCTTCAAACTTGATGAAAAATTTAAAAGATATATAGGAGGTCATTATGAAGAAGTTGGGCAGAATGCAATTATTTAAGCACAATATTACTGCGGCAGGTTATCTTCCATTTCCTTAACTAGACTAAATATGCTTGTAAGCACTTAAGTCAGCGCTGACTTTCTCTCACACAGAGTACACTACCCAAAAAAAATCTCTCTTTTGAACTATGTTATAATAGAGTTAGGTAATATTCCTTGGTGACTTTGTCACAGCCAAAGAGTCAATTGAGTACATATAAATTTTACCTAATTATGTTAATTTATTTCATTTTAATTTAAGCAAAGAAAAAATAAAGTTAATTTAATTAAGTTTATGAACAAAGATTTATGCTGAAACAATCCTCATATTTATTTAATTACTTATTTGTTATAGAATAATGAAAAAAATACAAAAAAAAAAAAAAAAGAATTCCGGAGATGGAGATAATCGTTTAGTGTAATTAATTACTACTTCATTCTCATTTCACTTATCTCTGTCCCTCACAATAACGATTAATTGCTCGACCATTGTTTGTTTAGTCACTAAAACAATCAGAAAGGTCACAGATTAATTCATTTAATAGCATAAACAAATAAAGAAGAATTGAAAATAGATTTTGAAATGAACAAAGAATCGTGTTCCTTCAATATCATCGAAAAATTATTTTGAATAGATGATAAAAGATGAGAAGAGACAAACTTGGATACAAATTGTTAGAGTTTAATTAACCCTCTCCCTCTCCCAAAAATTAGTTAATAAAAAATATCTATTATTTTTTTCAGGCATCCAACACGACTAGAAAAGGTGAGATTTAGAGTTTAATTAACTCTTGATTCAAGCTTGTAAATATTACCTCTTGAGTCTTACAATCTCAAATTTATCAATCTTCGTTCAACTCACAGTTGGTTCGTATATTCTAATAATACTGTAGATGTATCATACAAAGAGAAAGAATAGAGATGAGATTATTAATCTTTTATTTTCTCTCGATATCTCGTATCTCTCTTCATTTTTTGTCTTTTTCTCAATACACATATGTAACTGTTCTAAGTTAAATAGAGGTGATATCTTATTAAGGGTTCGTTTGGCAGTCAGGATAATATTAAATAGTACTATACTAAATATGTCGGACTATACTATATTGTACTGTACTGGATTAAATACTATTGTTCAGTGTCTGGTGCTATATTAGTTAAAAAATTATATTACTTGTACAATATTTGACACATCATAGTATTGGATTATTATAAAATTATTTATAATAATTTGATTTACACAAGTCTGTTTAGAACTCATTAACATGTTATTTAACATTTTCAACTACAAAATATACATTCATTCAACTAATCAATAATAATAATAATAATTAAAATACTCCAAAAAAGATCATGAAATATCATCATTCATTTTTATAATTTATAATAATATTCATACAAAAAAGTTCATCCACCAAGATATCACAAAATAAGCTTTCATGTTCACGACAAATGTCCATCCACCAAAGCATTACAAAAGAATAATCACAGATTACATATATGCTCCATATGCCATGTATAATATTCTGCAACCACATCATTAAGTACGACCAATAATGTCTCTTCCTCCATTTTGATCCAAGAAGAATGCATAATGATTCTTCATATGGTTTACTCATTATTTTTGTTGTGTTCTACATCTATCTCCGATAAAGCATATCTCAATCAATAATAAAGACAAATACATCAAGACAAATCAAAAGAGTAATAAAAAGTAAAGCAATAAAAAATAAAAACTACTACTTAACTACCAAACATTTAAAAGAGGATTTTTCTTCCCCTCTTGATTGCTCTATTACTCTATTTAATTCAAGTTTACCTATATTTGATTAAAGAGTCGCCAAAGCTTAATACCTTCCATCAGATTACTTTTCCCGTATCGAAAGGACAGAATTATTATAGACAATTTATAATAGACGCGGAAGCGGCGCCAAGTTAACTCTTTAAACCACGGGACAAAGTGAGTGGGCAATTATATACCTTGTCATGGTTGACCCAGGAAAGTCCCCGGGCCCAATACTGCAGAGATGCAGCCTCTGAAATGAGTGACTTTCGGCCCAGATGGAGTCCATAGCTTTATAAGCTAGGGGCTGAGACAAGTGTGGAGCTCACTTGGACTCCGCGTGGGTCGGAAATTCTTGGCCGCTGATTAGCACAGTTATTCACTTGGTCCTCTTGGACTAACAGAACGGGGCTTACGATTCCGTGGTTATTTTTTATTAATTTGTTTAGAGAAATAGGTCATTATAGGAAAAAAAAAGTTCAAAAAAATACTATTTTACACAAACAGTCAAAAACTAAATGACTTATATTTGAAATCTACATAATATATTGAAAGATAATTATGCCCTCACTACTACAACCAACAAAAAGCTTCGGCAATCCCATAGAAAACCCAAAAAAAAGTGACAGAAAACACATAAAAACGAGGAGCATCGGTGATTTGGAGAACAGAGCAACCCTAGTGCGATTTGTGCAATCCAATTTTAAATCGTTATGGCTGAATCTGTTTTACTAAGTGTATATGCAGTTGAGGAAAACTTAATATACCATATCCAATTCCTAAAAATAAACAGGTTTGACAAAATATATACAAAGAAGTCAAATGATAATATACTATGGGTATGCATACAATTCCGTGAATATATCTACTACTATATTATTCTTAATATCTTTGAATTAGGTTATAACCATATATATGTTTATATATTAATTGATCATCATTCCTGACATCAAATAGCAAAGGCACCAGCACAGCAAGCGTTGAAGGAAAAGGCAGCAGTACCAGAAAGAGCAGCAGCTCTAGAGAAGGCAGCAACAACGGCAACAATTACGCCAAATGAATCTGGCATTCCTAACTTCAATTTATTATCCCAACTCATTCCCGAGTTTGATTGAAGAATATTGTTACAACTTTTGAGTTGTTTCCTTAGGATATTTAACTTGAAGAAATTCTGCTAGATTTGATGGATGGATAGGTGGTAGATGATAGTATCATTTTTTGAATGACCTTAGGCTTGATTGATGGTATACCATAGGTGGTAAATGATGATAGCTGCAATAGCTACTAATTATGAAACTTTAGATGCATTTCGAACTTATTGATCATTTTAGAATATATGAAAGTTCATTCTGAAATTTATCTGTTTAGGTTTGATTAGTGTATATACAGGGATGAAAACATTAATCTAATTCCCTAATTTTCACTTTTTTACTTCACAATTTATACTATTTAGCCATTTTAGTGAGGGTGTTAATAGTTTTTAACCATTTTTAAATATATTTAAGGTAATAATCATTTAGAGTTGATCAATTTTTTATACCTACTAGTTTTTAGACATGTGTTGCACTTAATATAAGTTTTATAAATATTATTATCATATATAAACTTATTTTTTTCATATATGCGTTTCCCTTGAGATGTTAATTTAAAAATTGTATATAAAATTTGTACAACATGTAGACTAATGTATTTTACTCAATTTTAATTATAAATTATTTTTTATTTTACAAATTTATTTCAGAAATTTTTTTATTTCATTCACTATCATTGTTATATATTATTATGTGTTATATTGATACAATTAATCATAATTTATATTCATCATAGTTTCTACTATAAATGTAATGTCAAAAGAAAAATTAAGTATCTAACTTGATATAAAAGACAATGTCCATTGATTGATTAATTCAAAACTTAATTATTATGATGACATTTAATACTAAGTTTAGAGATAATTTATAAAATTTAATAATAATATGAGGATAAAGTTGTCTAAAAAAATTTACTCACTTTTTTCTATATATATTTTACCTCAAAATCAACTTCCCCCCTAAACTTTATCATCTTCCCTATTGACCATTCAATTTTTTTCATCCATCACAAACCCCATCGACCGTCAAATGTGTTTAAATTGATATATGCATGGCACATGCCTACTTTTAAAAAATCAATTAGAAAAAATAAAGGAGAAAAATAAAAGTAAAAATCAATCATTTTTATTTTATTCATGAATGAGAAAAATAAAAAAAAGTAGTAGAAAATCAATTAGAAAAATAGCTCAATTTATGTATGAATGAGAAAAATAAAAATGATTGATAAAAATCAAAATTGAATCTTAAAGAGATGAAATCAAAATCGCTGCTAAAATTAGACGAGAATTTGTCAAAATTTAGACAAATCAATGAAGATGAAGCTCATTTGGACTCCATGGGTTGGAAATTCTTGGCTGTTGAGTAACATAATTATTCACTTGGTCCTCTTGGACTGACAGAACGGGGCTTAGGATTCCATGGTTAGTTTTTTTTTTTTTTTTTAGAATTTATAACATTTAACCATCTTAGTGAGGTGTTATTGGTTTTTAATCATTTTTATACATATTTAAGGTGATAATCATTTAGAATTGATCAATTTTTTATAACTACTAGTTTTTAGACGTGCGTTACACGTGAATATAAGTTTTATAAATATTATTATCATATAAAATCATTTTTTTTCATATATGTGTTTTCCTTGAGAGGTTAATTTAAAAATTGTATATAAAATTTGTATGATACATAAACTAATGCATTTTACTCCATTTTAATTTTCTTTTTATCAAATTTGTTTCAGAAATTTTTTCTTTCATTCACTATCATTGTTATATATTATTATGTGTTATATTGATACAATTAACCATAATTTATATTCATCACAATTTCTATTGTAAAATGTAATGTCAAAAGAAAAATTAAGTATCTAACTTGATATAAAAGACAATGTTCATTGATTAATTAATTCAAAACGTAATTATTATGATGTTATTTAATACTAAGTTTAGAGATAATTTAGGAAAATTATAATAATGTGAGGATAAAGTTGTCTAAAAATATTTTTACTCACTTTTTCTATATATATTAGGGTTAATATCATAAACTAGTATATACTTACTCCAAAATCAACATACCCCCTAAACTTTATCATATTCCCTATTGACCCTTCAACTTTTCCATCAATCACAAACCTCTCGATCGTCAAATAACTGTTACATTGGTACATGCATGTAACATGCCTACTTTTAAAAGTTCAATTAGAAAAAAACAAAGGAGAAAAATAAAAATAAAAATCAATCATTTTTATTTTTATTCATGAATGAGAAAAATAAGAAAATGGTAGAAAATCAATTAGAAAAAATAGCACAGTTTATGCATGAAGGAGAAAAATAAAAATGATTAATGAAAATTGAAATTGAACCTTAAGGAGATGAAATCCAAACAGCTGCTGAAACTGGAGGAGAATTTGTCAAATTTTTGACAAAACAATGAAGATGAAGATGCAATTTGTGGCTGATTTTGGATGAAAAATATGAGAACATATAGCTTATAAGATTGAAGAAAATTGCAAAATTAGAAGAAATTTTTTTGACATGTACCGATTTACAACTATTTAACGATTTTGGATAAAATATATGGGGAGATTCTATGATATTAACTTTATATATATATATATATATTCCTTCTTCTCAACGAAATTTTCTCTTTTAACTTCTAATGCTCATTAGATTAATATATACAAAAAATGAAAATAGAGCAATATTAACTAAATAAATATTGAGTTAATCTAAGACTTTTTTTTCTTATAATTAGTCTATAGAAATGACAATAAAGAAATCTTAACTAAAGAAATATTGGGTTAATTTGATATTTCCTTTTTACTTAAAATTAATCTTTTTAAGAATTTAAATTAAAAAATGAGGAGGAAAAATCTTTAATATAATATTTAAATAAAGTAGTTTAAAGGACTTTCATATCAACAATTGAGATAATAAATATAAAATAGTTTAAGAAAAGCTTTTCATATAAATAATTAGGATAATAAATACATTATAAGGATAATGTAAAAAAATTAAAAAATAATTAGGATAGTATTCTCCAAAAAAGTTTCTCTAACGTCTACACTTATATAATATATATAATAAATTTTTTGTTTAAACTAAGATATCAATATAATAAATAAAATTTTAGATTTTAAACATATAATAAATAAAATTTTAGTTTTGAGTAATTAATATATCTAAATACATTCTAGATTATACACAAATACACCAACATTTTTCTTTAAAACTACAACTACTCCATTAATTACTTTCAAGGAATTGAATATTTGTCAATCATTAAGTTAATTTAAGTTTTTTTTTTTCAAGATTCTATTTTGTTTTCAGTTTTTCAGAGTCAATTAATTAACAATATCTCAATTTCAAATTTTTCATTACATAATATCTTTTTTTACGTTTAAAAATATTTGTATTTTAAACAAATCTTATATCTAAATATGGTTTTTACTCCATATTAACATTAACCCTTTTTTCATCTTAAGATACCAAATTATATTCATCCTTTCCATATTAAAAAATTCAGATTTTATTTTCTTTTCTTCTTAAAGTTTTAAATTTGATAGTTTAGTGGGCTTATGACTAATTATTATTAGGAAATGAAGTAATAAAAAAATAAAAAAAATATTAAAATAATATCAAAGATAAAATGTACTAGAGACCTATTAGTAAATAGATATTATACGAATAAAATGAATAATAATTTTATACTGAAAATAGTAAAAATGAAATATTAGTTAGTGGTCAGTAGATAACATTGAAATAGAAATGTATAATATTAACGATAATTGAAAAGCATAATCTAAGAATCTAAACATCAATATCTTTTTTTACAATTTACAATGATTATTGAGTTAATTATTATAATATTTATTGTAAATTACAATTTTTATTTTTTATATTTTTAAGCTTCTATTAATTATTTATCAACTCATGCTTCATGTGAGCAATAATATTTATTTACAGTAATTACATATAAAATAAGTTTTAGACTAATAAATATAATTGAAAAGTAAAAACTAAGAATCTTAATTATCATAAACTACACATATATTATATTATTTTCATAAAAAAATATAAAAAATTTATTCAAATTATTCATATAGTATAAATTTGCTTAAATCATATTTATAGGTATTTTCATGATTACATCTAATACTTAATATATTATCAACGTTAAGATTTAATAGTTTGTAATCAGTTAATAGATAATATACAGATTTTATTATAATAAAAACTTACAATAAAAAATATATGTATATGTTATTTTAGTTAATAATCAGATGATAAATATGTGATATTAGAGTTAAGTATTTACTCATAACTTATTATTGGTGTTTAAATTTCAGCCTTTTAAGTGAACAACAATTTTATATGGGATTCTCAGAATAATTTTTTTCACTTTGTTAATTGTAGTATCTAACCATGTTAAACTTGATTTTTTTTTAAATTCCCGCAACCATCTTTTCCGCAATTTTCCTTAGTATATCTGTTTTGAAAATTTTGAATTAGTTTTAATATAGAGTAACATTTTGTACTTTCCTCGATTTTTGGTATTTTAATTTTTTTTCTAAATTGTATTAGTTATAAATTTTAAAACTCAATAGCTTTTGCCTGACTAAAAAAAGATCATAATTATTAATTGTTTTGTCACTAAATCTATTAGATATTGCATAAGTTGATTTACCATAATACCCATGATATAAATTGTGATAAAAACCTAAACTAAATACATTTTTCAAATGGTGTGTTTGTCTAAAATCCCCTTCTTATTTTTTTCCCAATAATATATATGAAAATTAAAAAATTTTAGGAGATTTATTAGTAGAGATTTTTAAGTAGAAGTAACCAGTTTATTTACTCGTGTAACGCACACAATTTTAAAATAAATAATATTTGAAATTACATATCTTAAAATATTTATTTTCTAGATGTTAACTATGATAAAACTTAATGACTCAAAAAGAAGTGTAATAATGAATATGTTTGGAAGAAGATAATAGAATATTTATGTGTCATAGAATTGAGAAATGAATTTTCTTGCTATCTAAATGGGTATATCCTTCATTCTTCCACAAACCATTTTTTATTGAATTCAAATTTTCTAACTTTTGTGGTGTCTAGCAATACCATCTATCTTTTTTTTTTTTGTCAAAACCGTCATCTTATATTTATATATAAATAAAATGTTTGACAAAATAGTAAAAGAATAAAAGAATAACATATGATTAGAAAATATTGAGAAAAACATCTAACACTCAATGTCTTTCAAAATAACCTCACCTTATACAAATTGTATATTTGTTACAAATGGTAAGATCAAGAATCACTCTTCTACAATCAACTTATTTTTTCTTAATTGTACCCATATTGAAAATTTTGATCTCATGAATTTTTTTTCCCGAAAAAGAGTACGCAGATGCATATGAAACTAAACTAATGTTAAGAAATTGTGAAAATAAGTTTGCAAACAAAGTGAGGTGAAGAAATATAAAAGTCCAGTATACTTCTTGTACATCAAAGCCATGATTTTGGAGAACAAAAGAAAAATTAGATTTGGATGGCAAGAGTGTGCTGTGTGCATGTGATCAAATTTATAGGTAAAACTTTAGGATTAACAATTAAGGCATTGATATTAAGCAATGACGTTTAATTCTCCAATAGGTCTAGTATTCAAATAAATCTTTAACGTAGTGTTCTTTGAGTTTTTTTTCTTTAAATAGCCATAATTTATCCAATGCATAATTATCATTAGTATATTTAAGTAATTTGTTTCATGAGCTTTCTTTTTTCCCTCAAAAGAACCACCACGTGTCAATACTTTCACATATCCACTATTATTTTCAAATTAATTTGTTCTCAGACCAAAAATATGTGTCAATAATATATGACTCTTGTGTTAATTGTGAATTATAGTGCACCACCAATCACATGCAATAATTCTTATTCTGTAACAATTAATCTAATTTTTATCTATATGATTCTTAAGAGTTTTGGACAATGAATTAATACTTTTTAGCTAAAAAAATACGATACTTTGTTAGTAATTTTAATTCATAAAATTAGGATCATAACAATTATATATGATGAACAAATTTTCACATTGAATCTGAGTTACATAATTTTGAAACATTATAAGTTAAATTTTCAAACTGATAAAATAAATTGACTATTAATTCTTAAAAAACTTGTGAAAGTAAGTGAATGAAGTACTCATATAATCCGTTATTGAATAAATTAATTGATCATAATATTTATCTCATCTCTAGAATCTACTAATGCAGGAAATTTAATAAAATATATTAATTATTACTATTAAGAGGCAGTTAAATAGAAATTACACTTGGTGAAAAGGTTTCTTCCTATACCTATGAATTTCATTGGACCTAGGAATGAGACGTATGATACTTGACTCACTTTGTAGTGTTCCTACTCAATTTTATACGTATATATAAAATTATTTTCACTTAGTTTAAGATTTTTGTTGCAAATTGAGAAATGAAAATAAAAGAGTGGGAAAAATATAAAAAAAAAAAAGAAGTTCTCTCTCCTTTTTATTCTCTATTTCTCTCCTCCGAGACTGAATTGTAACACTTACATAAAAGTTTCCTATTTTATATGTTTATTATATTTAATTGATGCTTTTCAAACTTTTGAATTTGCAGATTTCAAAGTGGGGTTATTTGCAGACTAAATAATTCTATGCTGACGAATTTTATTTGATCAATAGATACATAAATCACTCATAGATTAATTATAACATGAATAATTATATGACACATATAACTTATGAGTCTTTTCTCTTGTTAGTCTAAAGTTATTCTTAAACAAATATCTTGTTGTGTATGGTTAACAAGGAGAAACGGAAATTAAAACTAATAAACAAACACCCACTTAGAATCTCTCTAACTTTATATTTACAGAAAATAGATCCTCACGTGTTGGAATCTTAACAGAATAAATTATATTTGTGAATATTAGTCATCCGTATAAGAACAAACGGTCATAATCAACTCGACGCTTGTGTCGAGATGTCAAGATGTTTTTTAATTTATTTTTTATGTTTTAGATTGATTATCGTCCATTCTGAAAATGGATTGCTTAGATTTAAAAAAAGCTCTCTCATATTTATGAAACAAGAGAGAAAATCCATTTTTTTAATATCAAGAACACTCCTTCCAATCAGTTGTTGCCACTAGCAAGTAGAAAGTCAACCAAAAAGATAGGAAGTAGTTTTATTAAAAAGGAAACAAATTGAAAAAAATAAAAGTACCCAAATAATGAACCATGAGAAACAGAAGGATTTTTATTGTAAAGCACTGAAACCCAAACAGACCTCAAACACGTGTGGTTGAATCTTATTGGATTAGCTGAATTTGCTGAAATTAAGACACAAAGTCTTAAATCGTCTTGTAACTAAAAGAAGAGGTAGCTAGTTATAACATTTTTAACCCTTTTTTTTCTCAACTCTCACCCAATATACCAACCCCATGTTGAAAATAAATAGTGTTTATGTTTGATCCTCACAAAAGCTAAGTGCTACAAGTACACCAAACACACACCTAGAGGTTACATTTCTTTATAGGATCCTATGTTAAGTATGATATCAAGAGATTTGGATCTATTTATGTTGAAAAAAACATCCCAAGAGATTATGTTATTTTATCTAGCTCGTGTTGAGTTCATTTTCAACGAAATATATGAGATCGGTACAGAAAAAAACAGCTTGATTTTTCAGCGACATATCAGATACAACATAATCTCTCTTATCTAATATGATCGGATACGATATATATAACTAGTAATTATATGAAAAAATATTGAGCGAACCATTTTTTTTAATTTTAGTAGGATTTTTCTTAAGAAGAAGAAATATTCAGATTCTGCAGGGTGGTTTTAGTTTACGTCTCATAATTATGATCATATCTATAATTTATATATATATATATATATATATTTGTAAGTCAACTCTTTCTGGAAAAACCATATTTATCAAATATTAGAGTATAATACTTCCAAAAGTAAGCAATTAATTTATTGTAACTAATTTAACAAAAATATTTTTATAAAGAAACTTCGTCACTCCTAACCAGTTTATGCTTCCCGTGACATGCCGTGCCGTCACAGTCACTCCCGGTATTTCATACCAATTATATATATAGTGATCATACTATACTTTTTAATATGTATTGATCACTAATTATCTTTTTAATTAATCATTTTTGCTAAATATTTCATTAATTAATTCAGTGAAAGTGGATATAAATTTATGAATCTTTCTATGTGTAGTAAGATATAACAAAACTAGCATTGTCATGCATACATATATATATAAGAGGATTTAAACCTATTTAATTAGTTTACTAATAAAATTAAATACAAAATCACAAATTGAAGAGTGAGAAGTAGTTCTGAATTTTCTTTGTTCATTCTCTAATTGAATTGTGTAGAAACAGGACCATATATCAAGCAAATCAACAACAATTAATTGCAAGACATAAAAATTTTATAACCTTTTCGATTTGAAGAATAAAAAGACGATATAATGAATACAATTAACATGAATACAATACATTAACACATATATTGACCTCTCTCAATGGTGCAAAGGGTTTGGACCAGTAGGAACACGTCGTTTTTCGTCACCGTAACGAGGATCTATCTCACTCCCTGCAGGCTGCGAGTGATGATGATGACGATGATGATGGCGGTGCTTAAGAAACGGTGAAAAGTCGAATTTTGCCTTCAAAACTTTCCTATTACTGATCAGAGTGTGCTGAGAGAAAGACAACTGAGTATTGTTCTTATTACTGTTGTTGAAGCTGAAAGTGAACCACCCTTGAAAGAATAACAAGAAAAAAGAAACCCAAAGAATAAGAATTATAATGGAAGCTGAAAGCTTTAAAGCCATGGTGGGTGAGAGAGATCAGAATGGACAAAAAAGGTGTACTGCATGGAAGAGAAAAATAATTTATGTGAAGAAAGGAGAGATTGAAGGGTAACTAGAATAGAGTAAGAAATGGGTAAATTAGTTGACATGAAAGAGTGAGCTTGCTTCCATCAGTCAGACTCTCTGAAAAAAAAGTTGAGATTTCTATTCATTGAAGTAGTTTAATTAGTCATTGTAGAGAGAGAGAGAGAGAGAGAAGAGAGAGATGAGAGAGAAAGAGTTGAAGTTATTGAAGGTGTGGATGCGGAGAGGGAGGCAGATTGTCTAGGATTATAGCTCCAAATCAACTTCCTTTGCGTTCAAGTAACTGAGGGAGCAACTAAAAGTAATTTGTCAAATTTTGAATTATATTAATCTGGAATTTTATATATAATCCCATAAGTTGGAAAATAATGCACAGTAAATTAGGTGACTTTTACTGTTGTTACAATCAAATTATGGGAAATGGATTCTATTGGTTACATGTTATGAAGGCTAAACAAGTTTTGGGGTTTGTTGCGTTGCTGACTTAGGTTTACAGACCAACTGTTTCTGTTGTTCCGGTAAAGAATTCAAATCTTAAATTAGATCAACTGGTCAATTTAGTGAAAATAATTGTTCTTGTGAGTTGTTATAAAGTATTATAAATCAAAATTTAAGAAGCATATCAGTTTTTTTATCATATTTGAAATTCAGATTATTATAAACACACCAATGTTGATTTTTAATCGAGACTACTAATAGATGTTTTAACCAAAACTACAAGTAATGTGGTGGCCATGGCAAGGCAAGGCTTGAAGATTTCAAGGCAAAACCAGTCTGGTCTAACTTCTTAGACAAACAATGGACAACTCATTTCCTAAAAAAAATTATTTTTTTATTTTTTCTTAGCCGACTTTGATACACAAATTTTTAATTAATATGGACTTGTTATCTTTAATATAATCTTAAATCATAATATTATTAGGAATTGCATGGACTAGTAATTTGTCCTCTTCTTTTCTATATGTATATTGATTTTGACCTTATTAAAGGTACATATATGCATGCATATTTTTTAAATGTTTTCAAGTAATCCACATATATATGACAAGTTGGAACAGGGTGAGTTACATGGGAGGAAACAATTTCTTCCTTTTTACTCTACCCTCCCTCTTAATTTTCTCTTCTTTTATTTTCTAATTTTCCTCGTATCTCACATAAATATACCTCACACACCTATTTCCTTCCTATTCAACTCAATGTAACTTTAATCTAAAAAAATTCAACTCAATGTAACTTTAATCTAAAAAAATCAATGTGACTAATATCTAAATGATAGATTCTTACATCATCGTGAGTTCGAGCATAATATCTTGAATTATTTTTAACTGACAAAAGAGGGGGAGAATAGAATTATCAAGAAAAGTACAGCTCACCTCATAAATTACATTAATTAATTTGGTATTTGCATTAGTGCTCTAATTTTAATTGTAAGAAATCAAACCAATTCCAAAAGTGGAGGATCAGAAATACAATCGAATTGACATAACTTTAAATCACATTCAAAACCCCTGCCTTAAAATTGTCTACGGTCCATTGGGGGATTTGATTAGCAAATATATAATCAATCATACAGAGAAAAGACCCATAAGCATAAAGATCCAATATGGTTAAGTGTGCCAACACAAGAATCAAAGTAAAGGGTTGATGAACTAAAAGTCTAAAACCCATTAATCTTGCATATCTTCTGGAAGTGGACATCATCAACTTTGAATATAGCTTTTCCACAATGAGAGGCACTTGTCGGTTAAATCATATTAGCCTATTGGTCCAAATTCTGCCATATGGGAAGGCTGTGTTGGCCGACACAATTTACAAGCCATCATCCAATTTGGAACTCACTGTTTTTGGTCGTCTAGCACCAGCTTAAAGAATAGAAGTCAACCCACCCCCACCTCTGCACTTTTCTAATACCATAATACATAAGAAGTTGTTTCGTTTTTTTCACTTTAGCCTTCCTCCCAATCTACATCATCTTCATCTTCATCTTCCCCTGAAGCATTAGCTTCAACATTCAAGTCTACCTTGTAATTTTCACTTGCATTACCTGCAATGGTATGATAACAGAGTTAACACTTACAAAACATACGTTACTCTCCATAAAATCACACGAAGAAATTCAACATCATAAAACAAATAATCTGCAGCTTTGATTTAATCTTTTCTAGGGGCAAATCTTTCCCCCTCCCTCCCACCCCCACCCTCCCTAAAAAAGGGAAAAAACAGATGTGCACTTCAATTGGAATCATTATTTCACAGGCAAGGACCCTTTAGGAGTATTGAAGAAAGCTCATCCTTTTGCTTTTACCATTGCTTTTTTTATTGTTCTTTATGTAAAGTCTTGTCAAATTGATTTTGTTCATCTGTTGAAGTATATTTATTTGAAACATTTTTGCATGATTAGAAGCATTTCTATTTAAATCGTCTTTTGCAACTGCTAATAAATGTCCCAATCAATAATAATTTCCACAAGCACATTATTTGAACATTTTAAGGAGGCAGAATAAAAATCCCAGCAGGAGCTCTAAGAAAAAAAAACAAAGAAACGTTGCAGGGTACTTTTTTAAACACAGCTAAATTCAATCATGTAAATTTCACTACGAAAACTTAGAAAGTATTAAGAAATTGACAAAAGAATATAAGCTGACTAAATGACATTTCAGAGAGATCATATGCACATTTTTCCAAAACTGTAGGAGAAGTAGAGCGGGTTAAATTAACAAAACAGTGAAATATGGTTTACCTGTGATTGGAGCCTCCTCCCACTCAACGTCGTCATCACCCTCATCATACTCTTCGCGTTTTGACTTCACACCAACCTGGCGAGAAGAAGACGTGCCAGGAACACCATCAGATGAGGGTTCATCTGGAAATTTCTGTTGTTCAGCAGCTTCTTCAAATTCCTGTTGTTTCTTCAGTAGAGCGGCATAATAAGCTTTGACATACTCGTCCTGCAAAATAATCAGAAACTATATTAGATTTCAGTTATCTGACAACCCCCTCCCCCCCTCTCTCACTCCCCCAAACAACTAACAACCACCACAAGAACCTATAAGCGGAAGGATACAAGAAAGGTAAAATCAAGTTCATCTAATTCCACTAGCCTGTAAACTCTTCTTATCGTCATCCTCGGCTGCTGACTTTTTTTCATCCGAAAATTCAACAGCGGCTGAACCACCCTCCATCTTTGCCTCCTGCTTCACGTCTCCACGTTGTTCCTTTGTTAGGTTCATTCCTTTCTTGATCATCCAAGGTGGCAAAACTTTTAGACCTGTATTTCCAGGTTCAGATTTAAATTCCTCTCCCTTGCCTTCAGCCCCAGAGAAGGCAACTTCCACCTGCCCATTTTTTTAGACAATGTAATATATTATTATGAACAAAGATAAAATCAAGAAGGCTATACAAAAGGATTTACAAAAATAAACCAAGGGGAAGAGACCAAGAGTAAAAAAAAATTGGTCTCGGTCGAAACCTGCCAAATTTTAAACTAAATATTTGCTCACCATCATAATATTAAGAAGAAAAATCCATGATGATGTGCTAGACTAGATTTAAAAAAAAACAGATAAAACGTGAAAGCCATCTTACGTTACCAAACTAAACCAGGAAATGAAACATAGGAGTAAAGGATAATTGAATTGACATTCTTCACAGATATTAGAATGCTAACTTGAGTATCAACCTCAGGCACCAATGACAAAGAGTTTGCGACATGCTTAAGTTTAATATCACAACTCCATAATCTCAAATGGCATAAAATGTCTTTACTCGGGTTTTAAAGTAAACACGTGAACCAGAAGGATCTCAAAATATTATTGAAGAAAAAACGAAGAGCATGGAGAAGTTACCTTGGTCTCTCCAAGAAAAGGCATTGGTGTTCCCCCATAGCCAAGCCCCTGTGAAGACTTTGAGGGATCATTGCCACTAAAATCACCATTAGCTGCACGTGCAGCAGCACTTGCACGTGCTTCCCATGCTAGGAGATTTCCAAATTCTGGAACAGGCAAGTCTTTAACTCGGCTGAGTTGTTCCATTAAAGGCTTAAGCTGCACCTGCAATCAGTTCCATTATTTCACCCTTGAAGCTCAAACAAAAACACTATAAACAAGAAATGAAATCACAAACACTGACTTGCACAGATCAAGCTAATTGCTGATAAAATCACAAGCCGAGGAATTAGACGTCTTGTCTTGTCGACAGACGATGCAGAACTAAGAAAGAATTCTGAAGTATAACAAGTTGAAGACGAGCAAAATTACAAAGTAATAGTAATTTGAAGTATGTAACCAGTCATCACTACACTGAAGTCTAAAGACCTAAACATATATAGAAGTACTTGAAACTTCCAATCGGGTTTAACAGTAGGACAACGTTTTTTTTAAGTAGGACGAAGTTAAGCTACATCATATTCTAGTTAGCTGGCGCGATAATAGCATAAGAAAGCCTAACATTAACAAAGACCATCTAACCATATATAAGATGAAGGATGATTAGAGTTACCTCCTTCTACAAATGTTATACAAGTAACGAAAAACGAGTCTGTAAGAAATAATATAAATGCAATAGATTTCAGCAAGAGTAAATTGACACTATTCTGATACCATGAAGAATCAGGCATTTTTTTTGGGGGGGTGGGGGGGTCTCTCTAAAGCACTTGCACAACTGGAATCTGATGGGATAAAGCTTAGTAAACGCTCATTTACTTTCGGTACAAGCTTGGGGTTCTTAAAGCACTCAGAAATCTCTATTGATCCCTTAAACATACTTATGGTGTCTTAGAGTCACTAAAACAGTTTCTAGTCTACCTTTTTTTTTCCTATTTTCTACCAGGTGCTAGGGGAAGATGTGGAGGAGAACAAGATTGATCTGAAATCATCCTACATAACTTAAGCCTACAAACAATCTCAAAGGAAGAAAATTAATGCAGTAGTATAAAATTCCAAAACATAACTTAAGCAGCCTCCTGATCCATTCCGAAAGAGCAACATCCTCAAACACATCCAACCCCATTGGTTGAATACCCAGGTACTCAGCAAATTCAGATCCACACCCCCCTCCCACCCCCATTCCAGTGAACATGCAGTAGAAGATAACACTGAGTTTAATAGTTAAGCAGAAAAAGTGTACACCAATCGCTAACACCAGCTCAGAAATAAACACTTGAATAAAAGTGTGCACCTTTCAGCTTTATGCAGTAAAACATGACCAAAGAGAAAAAATAAAAACTACAGTATAGACAATATAATAACAAACCTCCAAATTTTGAAGCATGTCTTTCAGTTTCTCACGCCGCCGCCGTCTTGCGTTATCATCACCTTCCCCTCCTTCTTGAGCAGCTAACTTGTCACTCTCTGCCACAAGTTCTCCATTGCAGTTTTCACAATGGAAGTATTCATCTTCCATAGAAATCAACCGCAGTGCATCCAAAGCATTGTACCTGCAAGATGTGGGCAATTGGGCACCATGAATGCTCAGGCTTTCCACCACAGGATGACAATCGACAGATGAAATTGAGATTTTAATTTTTTTAAAATCATAAAAACCTTCTCCCACAGTTAGGACATATGTACTCTTGAACTGTGTTCTTGTCCTCCAGCTCATCTTTGAGTTTTTTCTTCATACGGTGCAGTCTGTACCTTATCACATCGTATATCTGCAAGCCAGTTTTTGCTTTATTCGGACAAATTTCCACAAAGTATGTATTTAATCTGACACATTATGTTCTTACATTTCCCTCTAGTAAACTACATTGACATTTCACAATAAATCTAGAACACACAAAAGGGAAATCTTTCTGGAAAGTAAACTGACAATTAACAATATATAGAGAAGAGCAACCTGCGCATAATCTAGACAACAATAAGAGTGAGTATGCATCTTTATCTTTTCTTCTCCCTCTTTCCCTAGCAGATGACTATCCCCCGTGGCAGCCACTGCAGCACTAAATATCTTTGCTCCCTTAGCAGTCTGGAAAAGTATCAATTTACAAGATTAAAAAAGGTAAACAAAAGTCGTGCGATTTACACACCGTGGTAGTATATCTACAGTAGAATTATAAACAATTATCCTTCATATCTTTCACTGTGTGATTCAGAATGTTAAAACATCACCATATATGGCTTGAAACATTCAAGATAAGCAAATTATACTTTCTAACAAACATGTGGTTCACAAACTAAAGATGCACAATCAAATCAAAATTTAATGAAAATTTATGAATTATCCTACAAATACTAAGGAAATAAACCGACAAAAAAGGAAAAAGAGAATCATGCACATGGTTGTAGTGTGAAAATTGTTTAATGGAATAGAATTTGAAAATATTGTTGTATTAATCAATCACTTGTATTGAAGTTTTTGTTTTTGAAGTCTAAAATCTGAAAGACATCCGAACTACATTCTTGGACTTTGTGAGAATAAAATGAAATGTCTTTTCAGTTTGAAAGGCTCACCATATAACAGAATTAGTGCAGCAGAATGACGTCTTTGCATATTAGTAATTGGTGTACACAAAGTAAATTAATACGATGCCAAACTCAAATATTATGGAACCCCTAATAGGTAGGTGAAAAAGAAGCACGAACAAAATGTACGACCAACCTCCCTCCTATGATCTCTGGTTACTAGTTTTTCCTCTTCAAAAAGTCGTAGAGTTCGACGGAGCTGCTTTGAATGTAGTTTCAAATCCTTTGCCAAATCTTCTTCTCTAACCCATTGTCGTCTGAAATGAAATATGGGAATCGATTAGAAAAGAAGACAAGCAGGGCGAAAGGGGTAGCCCACTAGCTCTCAGCAAAAAGCACACTTTTCACTGAAGATAATCCATGATTTCATAAATAATTTTTAATATTGTCAATAAATGTTCGATAACAAACCATTACACCTACAAGCCATTTATTTTTTTCCTGTGTTTCCAACTAAGTAATTGAAAATCGAAAAAACAAAAGGGTAACAACAAGAATAAGATCGAATTTCTTAAACCTAACCAGAATAGGCTGATAGAAGTACCTACGAAAACATATTTACTACATTGCCATCACTGTCAGCAATTAAAAAGATGGCTATGATCAACCAGTGTCCAAGATAAACAAAGCCCCGAACCAGAAGCTTGCCTATTTCATCTACCGTGCTGCTTCCAAGCATAAGATACTAATGTCCTAATACTTATTTTTGTTCTATTATTGTTCTAATACTTACCAAACACTATAGAAGAAGAAGAAGAAGAAGAAGAAGATAGAGCAAACCTTGTCAGCGCATCAAGCACCACCACAGCAATACCCCTATTGTCACTCCGGCCCGTCTTCGGCTGATTATCTCCTTTGGTCGTTATGTCGTCATAAAATGCTCTCGCCGCCAGCTTCACCAACCTGCCCAAATCGCCCAAGCAGTAACCCCACCACCCAAAACAAAACCAAAAAAAATGAAATTAAACCCAAAGAAATCCCAGTATTTGCTTAAAACAGAAAATAGTAACAAGCCCATCCTTCTTGCTTTGAAAATCATGAAATCGAAGCACTTTATGATCGAGATAGAGTACCTATTGAATGGCTCCACACTCATACTGCCTAGAGTCGATCAGAACTGAAACTTCGGGATTCTATTCAAATTCAGAGTATAATTTTACTTCTCTTGTAAAATTGTTGTGATGTAATTAGAACTAGTTGGGTTATAATTCTTCTGTCGGTGCTTCATCCAGGCAATTACGTCTTGCTCACCATATACATGCCAAAGGCGAGCGAGGGGGAAGAGAGCCAGAGATCCAATAGGTTTTTCCAGTCGTTAGGAACTTTCCACGTCAGCCCGACATTATCGCCAATTTATGTTATCTCCAACTTTCGGAAATTACACGAATTTCTAATGACTAAAAAGCAAGAACCGAATCAAAAGTTTTGGTTCACTTATTTCATGAGCTGAACTGAATCATGAATGACATATGAATCGAATCGTGAATGGCATATGAACTAAATCTAATTGAAAGTTTCGATTCAGTTTAAGTTTTATGACTCGACAATGTTGAAAAAAATCATTAAGCTAATATTTCGTAGACAATCAAATTTCACAAAACCAAATAACTCCCAATAAAACTACAAATTCTCAAAAATCCACATTGAATAGAATTAAATTGCAGACAAATCAATTTAACTACAAACCTTAATCTAAAACATTTGGGTTACAGGATTTGCCAAAATAAAATCAATAAAAATTTTATTGTAAAATAAGAACCCTATAATTATAATCTCCAAAACTAAAAATTAAGACAATAGAAAAAACCAGTTCTACTCATATTTAAGCATAAAATAAGAACCCAAACATTAAAACCTCTAAAAATTAAAAATTAAGGCAATAAAAAATTAGATCTACTCATATCTAAGCTCATATTTGCTTAGATCTGAGTAGATCTCAGTCACCGCGAGAGAGAAAAAGAGAGACATTGAGCTCTATTGCGAGAGAGAGGGGCATCGCGAGTAGAGAGAAGGCAAGGTGAGAAGGAAGACCAGACGAGAGAAGATGACTGCGAGATGAGGAGAGGATGACTGCGAGAGGAGGAGATTGTTGCGATTGCGCGACAAGTAGAAGATGGCTGCTTTGCTAAGGGTGGAGCGGCTGAGGAGAAGCTTAGGCTTTGTAGTTTTTTACGAAGAGAAAAAGAGGCAAGGAGAGAGAACGAAGTAGATATATCATATATATAGTATTTATTTTTATTTTTATGTCGGTACAGTTCAGTTTGAAATCATATGTTTTTTTTAAACCGGGGGAGAAACTGGGAGAAATCACCTTTGCCGACGTGAAATACGGGAGTAAAGCACGACCCGGTCGTAACCATCATGTTGTTGTAAGCAAGAAGGAATGCTGGAGTTTTTCATCTGGGAAGCGAAGGGCAAGGTCCTGTTGTTGCCGCACCCTTTCTTCAAGCACCAGACGCTTAAGCTCATGACCTGAATGAGCATCTTAAATAACCATATAACTAGTAAGACTAAGAAGAGTATATAAAAGTACATACCCACATGAAGAACTGTCGACTTAGGACTAAAATGGGTCATGACAAACATCTCTAGAAACTGATGCTCAGGATGCCTCTCCTGCTGACCCCCCATGAAAAACTAATTTTTACACCATTTTTTGTTGCACGAAGGAATATCCTTAATCGGGCACTCAGACTTAGGGCCTCGATGCGAGAAATAATAGCTCCCCGCACAAGCAGAATTATGCTTCAGGTGAAACAAATATTCAATGATACTAAAATCAAAATCTGATTGTAATAAATTTGCCTACAACTAAGATAGGCTTCATACATATCTATAAGTGTTCGAGATGAGTTGATAAGGGGCCAACCTAAACTGATGAAGTATGACTCTAACTAGATCATTCAGGTGAAGCAAATATTCAACGATACTAAAATCAAAATCTGAGTATAATAAATTTTCCTACAACTAATACATGATTAATACATATCTATAAGCGTTCGGGATGAGTTGACAAGGGGCCAACCTAAACTGATGAAGTATAACTCTAACTAAATCTCGTTAAAAGGGATTGGCTAAAGG
This sequence comes from Datisca glomerata, assembly GCA_003255025.1. Lineage (NCBI taxonomy): Eukaryota > Viridiplantae > Streptophyta > Magnoliopsida > Cucurbitales > Datiscaceae > Datisca > Datisca glomerata. Next base: position 1,229,835 of record QANY01007699.1, read on the forward strand.
CCACCTTGCCCGAAGGCGAAATGCTAGCAAGCTCTTCCACCAACTTCTGACAGTCGAGATGAATTCCTAACTCTTAAAGACCCACAACGACCTCCGATCGCGACGCGCCCACCATCATACACAGGTTCACCATGAGCCATAGTGAAGATTCGACCTAAAGGTCCTGACCGTTGCTCCTCTTCAAAAACCAAGCAAAAGTATCTTCATCCCTGAACATCATCCCCGAGTACTCTGACGTCGATCTCCCCTATACATGGACGGTATAACAAACCTTTGATCCTAGCCACTAAAATAGAGTCATTGGAAGCATAAAAGGATTATGTGGTATCTTGGTCTGATGCCTCAGGAGAAAAATCATTTTAAGAGTCAGAAGCTAAAGACATCCTAAGCTCTGAACAAAAAAAAAATTATGAATGAGGAGGGAAGTGACGTGAAAAGAAAGAGACCCCCTCCTTTATTTATAAGAGGGTCATGGGCAATCTTGGCCATCCAAGGAAGGTTTAGATAAGCGACTCATATCACCTCCACTTATGTAATAATTAAAAGTTATAAGGAAGAGTCACTTCAACACATAGCTATCCGCGCTCTTGAAAAAGAAAACAGTCATAGCCCTATGAGCCTAGATAGTTGAAACTCACACGACTAGGGGAAAATATTATACCATAATTCTTAACCAATCGAAACTCTTGGAGAGATGCCTACATGTTATGATCTTAGAGAAAATAAACTGATTTGAAAGGATATTTACTAGATTGAAAGAGAGGTTGCCAAGGGTATTAAGTCCTTAGAGAGGACCTCAGAAAATTGCCGAGGCCCTCAAAAATGACTTCAACATTATGTTGAGCTCCTCAAAGGGAAAAGACCTCGGCACTATGTCAAAGTCGTTAAAAGGAAAAGACTTTGACGCTATGCTGAGGTCCTCAAAATTAAAAGTCCTCAGCATTATGCTGAGGTCCCTCCCACCAAAACAAGATTGGGAATTAGCCCGTGTGTTTGTGAGAAATCTGAGACATGTCATTGACGCCAATATAAAGGGAAAATGTCTCGGTGAGGAGTAAATAAACACCTAATCGGGAGCTGGAATGACCCACTAGCAGAGTTCCATAGTAGTTAGGCCTTAGAACAACTAGCAATATGAGACATGTCACTAGTAATGCCTAAGTCTCAGTAGGAGAGAATGAGAGACTATGGAACTAAGTTAACCTTACCATGAAGAATATGGATTGGACAAGGCACAAATACCACCGATGACACAGTATGTCATCAGTCGCATTAATAATATCCTAACCAATAAAAACTAACACGTTATAGTGCCAAATATCTGGAATCAAGTACAAATTAGTCTGACCCCGGCAGAATGTTTAAGGAAATGAGCCAATGGCTTTGCTCCAGGTCACTACACCTCAGTGCAATAATAGATTGGACTGACTGATCACGTCAGCCCTTATCAGATCGTACCCTTCAGGAGCCAATGGCTGAATTCCAACCTGTTACACCTTAGTATGATAATGAGTTGGACTGGCGGATGACGCCAACTCTCATCAGATTGTACCTTTCGTGAACCAATGAACTGAGGCAAGAGACTAGAAGAATTCCAAAGTCATACCTCATTGGAGGAGCATAGAGGGAAGGGATGTTATTAGAGGATTAGATATCGTACAATAATCTCAAAGTCACAATTAGACAAGCTCACATTATAAATAGGTGGGACATCATTTTAAAAGGTATACAATCATCCTCCTACTACATTTCTAACTTAATTATGCCATTTTGTTCTAAATTAATCTTTGGAGGGGTAGCAAGGGGACCACCCCCTTTACTTGGTCATCTAGTTGCCTTCTCCCTTTTACAGGTCTTGAAAGATAATACCCAAAGATGAAGATTCCCACTATTTTTTCCTAAAAGGTTTCATTCATTTCTTTATCTACCCTCATCATCACTTCATCATCTATTCATCTAAAATATCATTAAAACATTTGACGCCGTATGTGGGGAACGATGTAGCTTTAATAATAAAATATTCCTTTTTAGTTTTCACGTCGTTCGCACCTCTAAACCTAAGATGAGCCAAAGATCCAGTAGGATTTAGAGTATCACTTCATACTCAATACAAGTGTCTGAAGTACCCAACCCCAAGCTACCTCAACCTTATCAGAGGCTTGCCTGTCAAAGACCAACTATGACTCAGCGAGATAAAATTGCCGCTTTAGAACAACAAGTCTGAGAACTTACTGAAGATTTGAACCATCTAGAAAGTGTTTTGCAACGACATCCCCTTTTCGGCTGAGTCTCTCATGGAGCAAGTCGGACCTCCATTCATAGAGGAGATAATGAGAGCGTCAATGCCACCACAATTCCAAATGATTGCCATTACATCGTATGATGAGAGTATCGATCTAGCAAGCACCTAGAAACATTCAAGACATGGATGGAGTTTCAAGGAACTCCAATGGCCATCATGTGCAAAGTATTCCCTATCACACTCGCCTCATCCGCACGAGCATGGTATAGACAGTTGAGGCCGACCTCAATCTCATCCTTTTTTGAGCTCGACAAATTATTTATACATCAGTTCCTGGAAAGAAGGGATCAAAGGAAATCTACAACCCACCTGCTCACCGTCAGACAAAGAAAAGATCAGAATTTGTGAGATTATGTTATCCAGTTCAACATAAAAACCTTAAAAGTCGATGGATATACTGATGATATTGCCCAAACAACCTTTCTTTCAGGACTACAGGGTGATGGATTGTTATGCTTACTAGCTAAGAATCCGCCTATGAACTTTGCAGAATTAGTTAGGAGAGCACAAAAGTACATGAGTGCATCATAGCTCTTATCAGCCCACATAGGGGAACGAACCGACCGCGAAGAGAATAGGGGAAGGGAAGGGCTTAAAGAAGACATGAAGGATTTTAACATGAGAAGAGGACCCAAAACCAGTTGTCCAAGATAAATTTAAACAAATGAGGGTTGACATATTTACCAACCTGACGCCACTTAATTATTCTTGTGATCGAATACTTGTCACCATAAGTGACAAAGGACTACTCTGGTGGCTAGATAAGCTGAGAGGAAACCCAGAACACATGAATAAAAGAAAATATTGTCTATTCCACAAAGACCGCAGACATCTTAAGGTCGATTGTCACGACCTCAAACAAGAAATTGATTACCTGATTCAAAGGGGATATTTGAAAGAATACATGGCGATTAAGTGGCCTAGCGATGCAGAATGGTCAGGAAAGTCTACCACTATTCCTGCTCTATCACCAATGATGAAGGAAGTATGGACCATTTGGTGCGGTCTACACGGTGGAAATTCTAATAGAAGTCGAAAGGTGATGGTGAGGCAAGCAAGGCATGAACCAAGTATCTCATTCTTGGCAGGCAGAGACGCATATTATGTCCCAAAATAGATATATAGAGATTCAGCAAATTGGTGACTCTTGTAATTTTATTCCTGCATTGGAAGAACTAATCTTCACAAATAAGGATCTCGTTGGAATCCACTTTCCACACAATGACGCTCTTATAGTAACTGTGGTCATTGCCAATGCCAGAGTCCAGCACCTTCTTGTCGACAGTGGAAGCTCTGTCGGTGTCTTAGGAATGGAAGCACTGGTCCAAATGGGGCCTGATCCCAACAATGTTGTTTTTTAGCCGACGACGCTTGTAGGATTTGGTGAAGTCATAATTCCTTAGGGGAGCATTGAATTACGGGTGAAAATTGGTGAATTCCCCAAAAAGCCACCTTAATGACCAAGTTCCTGATCGTTTGGGACACCTAAGCATACAACAGAATCTTAGGGTGACCCTTCGTACACTCAAACCAAGCCGTTCCTTCCTCTTATCATCAAGTTATAATGTTCCCAATCCCCCACAAGGTAGGAACTATTAGAGGAGGGCAAAGGTCATCTTGAGAGTGTTATACCATAACACAAAGATGCGGAGGAGCTCTAATATTGTGCATGTTTAATGATACAGAAGACGAAGAGGAAGTGTTGATGGAAGCGAAGCTATTGATGAAGAAGCTAAAGTCAGAATTTAGAGGAAAGCCGAAGTTCTAAAGGGAGATTTAGCCAGGGCCAAATCTGAAGCTGAAGAATCTGAAAATGTTAGTGTCGAACCTTCGCTTAGAAACAAAATGCCAAAATGCACTTGAGGACTTGAGGCTGAAGAACTAAATAGGGTAGGGCTCGCATAAGATACAAAAGAGATTACACTTTTCTGAATGCCTCAGAAAAAACCACTTGAATAGGAACTTGTCTATCCACTAAGATGGAATGATAATTCATGAGATTCCCTTCAGGACAACTCAGATGTGTTCGGGTGGTCTCATGAAGAAATGTCAGGGATACGCATCAAGATGGCCATGCACTAATCGCAGGTGGATCCGAAATACAAACCAGTGAGGCAAGAAAGATGATAATTTGACAAAGATAGGAACGAGACCATGAATGAGGAGGTCAACAATTTTTTAGAGGCAAGCTTTATTAGAGAGGTCCAGTACCCGCAATGGTTATCTAACGCTGTCATGGTAAAAAAATATACGGTAAATGGTGAATGTGTGTGGACTTCACAGATTTTAATAAGCATGTCCTAAAGATAGTTTTCTATTTCCAAGGAGAGATTTCTTGGTGGATGCAACTTCGGGATACGAGGTATTGTGTTTTATGGATGCGTACTCCGAGTACAACCAAATCAAAATGTATTCACTGGCTGAAGAGAAGTCGTCATTCATCATGGAAAAAGGCTTGTATTGCTACCGGGTTATACCATTCAGATTAAAGAATGTGGGAGCAACTTACCAATGATTGGTTAACAAGATGTTTACAGGACATATCAGAAAAAATATGGAGGCATATGTGGACGACATGCTTGTCAACAAAAAAATAATCACTTCACTTATAAAAGACTTGGCGGAAACCTTCACCACATTATGGAGATATAACATGAAACTCAACCTAACCAAATGCATTTTTGGAGTAAGGGCTGGCAAGTTCTTTGGATTCATGGTCAATTAAAGGGGACTTGAAGCTAATCCTGACAAGATCCTGAAAGAAATATCCAGGCTCTAATACAAATGAAGCCGCTCATAACATGAAGGAAGTGCAGAGGCTCACTAGAAGGATAGCCACGCTGAACCGATTTATTTCAAAAGCAATGGATAAATTCTTACCATTCTTAAAAGCCTTAAAGAAAGGAACAGAGTTTGAATGGACTGAGGAATGCGAACATGCCTCCATTCAACTCACGACCTACTTGGGAGAACCACTACTACTAAGTAAACCTATGGAAGGAGAGACCTTATATCAGTATCTCGCGGTGTCCGCCTATCCCATAAGTTTTGTGCTTGTGATAGAAGAAGGAAGAATGCAATTATCCTCCTACTACACTTCTAACTTGATTATTCCCTTATGTTCTAACTTAATCTTCAGAGGGCAGCAAGGGGACCAGCCCTACCCCCCTTTACTTGGTCACTTAATTTCCTTCCCTCTTTTGCAGGTCATGAAGGACAATATCCAAAGATGAAGATCTCCCCTTCTTTTGCCCAAAATGTTTCATTAATGGATATAAGAGATGATGAACATTTCATTAGTTTCACTTCAACGCATAGTTATCCGTGTTTTTGAAAACTCGTTGGAGGACCGAAATCTATCCACTACGGACATCATTGTTCAATCCCGCTCACTATCATACTAAGGTATAGTAGGTTGGAGTTCAATCATTAGATCCTGAAGGGTACGATCTAATGAGGGGTGACATCATCAGTCAGTCCAACCCATTATTCTACTAAGGTGTAGTGACGTGAAGCTTAGTCATTTGCTCTCATGCCTTAAACATTCTGTCGAGGTCAGACTAAAATGTACCTGATTCCAGATATTTGGTACTATGTTATTCATGTCGGTTCCTTATTGGTTAAGATGTTATTAATGCGGCTGATGACAAACTATGTCATTGGTGGTGTTTGTGCTCTGACCAATCCTCGTTTGCCACGGTAAGATTAACATGGTTCCATATTATCTCATTATCTCCTGTTGAGACTTAGGCATTACTAGTGACACGTCTCAGGTTACTAGTTGTTCTGAGGCCTTACTATAATGAAACTACACTAATGGGTCATTTAAGCTCCTGATTAGGTTTTCCTTTACTCTTCATTGAGACATTTTCCCTTTACATCGACGTTAGTGACATGTCTCAAATCTATCATTGACACAAGGGTTAATGCCCAACCTTGTTTCGGTGGAAGGGACCTCATCTCAGTGCTGGAACTTTTTCCCTTTGAGGACCTCATCATAATGCCGAGGTCCTTTTTGCTTGAGGACCTCGGCATAATGTCGAGGTCTTTTTTATGACCTTAGCAATTTACCGAGGTGTCCTCAACATGCCTATCACCCTTGGCACATGGTTGTTGGGAGTTCTCTTTCAGTCTAGTAAATATGCTTTCAAAGCATCTTATTTGCACTAAGATTCCAACATTTAGGTGTCTCTCCAAGAGTTTCGATCAAATCATTCATGAAGTTATTTTGCTTAAGAATTATGGTATAACATTTGCCCCTAGTCCTATGAGTTGCATGTATCTAGGCTCATAGGATTATGACTTTTTTTCTTTTTCAAGAGCGCGGATAGCTATGCGTTGAAGTGACTCTTCTTTACAGGATTTGATTACTATGTAGGTCGGCCTGATCTGAGCCAATCATCTAAACCTTCCTTGGATGGTCAAGATCGCTTATGACCTCTTATAAATAAAGGGTGGGGGTTTCCTCCTTTTCTCACCTCTTCCCTTCTCCTTCACAATTTTTTCTTTGTTTAGAGCTTAGGATGTCTTTAGCCTGTGACTCTCAAAATGATTTTTCATTTGAGGAGTCGAACCAGGAAATCTCGAAGTCCTCTTATGCTTCTGAGGACTCTATTCTAGTGGCTAGAATCTAAGGTTCGTTATACTGTTCATGTATAGGGGAGACCGGGGTCGACGTACTCGTGGATGATGTTGTGGGATGAAGATACTTTCGCCTAGTTTTTGAAGAGGAGCATAGGTCAGGACCTTTAGCTCGACTATTTGCTTTGGCTCATAGTGACTCTGTGTCTGATGGTAGACGTGCCGCGACCGGAGGTCGTTGTGGATCTTAAAGGGTTAGGAATTTGTCTCGGCCTTCGGAAGCCGGTATAAGTTCGTCCCAAGTTGATGTGAGCTCATGGGTTAGTGGGGTTGAGGTAGGGAATCGACCTAGGCTCGACGTGGCGAATCGTCTGGGGCCGAAGTGGCGAATCGACCTTGTGCTGAAGTGAGAGCAAGTTGACCTGAGGTTGAGGTGACGGTTTTGTAGATGACAGATCGATCTGAGGCTGAAGCCACGATCTCACGAATGATAGGCCGATCCGAGACTGAGGTTGAAGTGTGGGTTTTGAAAGTAGAGGATGAAGTAGGCGATGGGACTTCTGCTTCTCAAGAAATAAGCAACAACTTTAAAATGGATGAGATCAAGACACCAATCATTGAGGAAGAACTTCTTAGCCTGTGGGAATATACTCAATTCTTGACTTTATTACTTTTCGCATTCCAGGCCTGGGAGAGCTTACTAGCAGTCCTTATATGGGATGGGGTACGTCCTCCTTTTAATGATCTAGTTAGAGTTACACTTCATCAGTTTAGGTTGGCCCCTTGCCAACTCGTCCTGAATGATTATATATATATATTAAGCTTGTCTTCGCTGTGGGCAGATTTATTACACTCGAATTTTGATTTTAGTATCGTTGCATATTTGTTCCATCTGAAGCATAATTTTACTTATGAAGGGAGCTATTATTTCTCGCACCGAGGCCCAAAGTCTGAGTGCCGATTAAGGATATTTCTTCGTGCAACAAAAAGTGGTGTAAAAATTAGTTTTTCATGGGCATCAGTAGGAGAGGCATTCTAAGCATCAGTTCCCAGAAATGTTTGCCATGACCCATTCCAGTCCTACGCCGGCTGTTCTTCATGTGGGTATGTACTTTTATTTGTTCCCCTTAGCCTTTCTACTTATGTTGTTATTTAAGATGATTATTCTTTACCATAGGTCATAAGCTTAAGCCTTTGATGCTTGAAGAAAAGGTGTGGCAACAACTGGACCTTGCCCTTTGTCTCATAGATGAAAAACTCATGTATTCCTTCTTCTTTAGCAACAACACGATGGTTGCTGTGAGGTTGTGCTTTGCCCCCGTATTTCCCCCAGTTTCTGCCCTTTATCATTATTTATTTATTTATTCATTTATTTATCATACTTTACTCTTTTTTCTTCTCCTTCTAGTTAGTAAGAAACGTTCCCAGAAGAGGAAGAGTGATGACTGTGATGCTCAAGCATCAGGCTCTCGTGTATATCTACTTACGGTTCTATAAAAATATCGAACCGAACCAAGGTAACTTATAAAATCAACTTAATCGACCATTTTCAGTTCAGTCGGTTCGGTAGCAATTTTTGCACCCCTACAAGAAACGTCTCTACATTTTTAAATTTATATAAAATATACCCATGCACTTTATAATTGGACATTTAAATCTTTACACTTTTTAATTTTATACAAGACATACCCATCTCTCACGTTTATCGTTTATTAAAAACGGAGAGAGGGACCATTGCTTTAAGAAAAATAGAAACATCAAAGGAAACCCATTCCATCGTCGACGAAGGAGACCTCCATCCCTGCACGAGCTCCATCACAGGAAAATCAGACCCATATAGGATTTACAAGAACTAATCTCATAAAATGAATGATTCATGTGAGCTTGATGTGTTTGAGGCTGTTCACTATTTCTCTGGGTACAATGAGACCAATGTTTATAATGGTAAAGGCATAACTTTTTCTCAGAAATAAGATAGAGACTACAGAGGTAGAGGCAGATTAGCTTAGATTTACCAATGAGAAATGTGTTTTCTCTCCAGCAGTCTTACACAATGGAAAAGCAAATGAAGGAGAAGAAAATCAATCAGCTAAACTCACTAGCAGGTAGAATAGCAAATTTTTTGAATTCCATTTTATCTTCCAAGAAGAAAAAATCCAAATCATCTATTGAATCAGTGAAAGATGAAGATGAAAGCCTAAATGGAAGAAGAATAAAGATAAGTGGCATCAGTTATTTCCCAAGCTCAAATAGTACGACATCTAATAATTAATTTACTCTTCCTCAAACTCAGGCGTTAGAACACCTCCTCTTGATACACAAACTCCTACAAAAAGTCACAAGGAATTCTGAAGCATTTTCTCCAAGCACAGTGAAAATCTAAAATCTAAACCAACTAATGTTTTTGGTGAGAAAAGTAAGGAAGTGTAATCTGGGTTTTATGAGAAATTGAAATTGAGTAATGGGTTACTGATGAGTGTATTTTACACTTATATTTTAGATAATCTTAACCTTATTTTTGTTAGTTCTTTTAGATTATATTGATTGATTTATGTATATTTTTGTTTCTATCTTGTAGATTTGATATTCAATTGCATTTGTATTGATTTGGAAAGATTTGGAAGTAAAAAATTCAGAAAAATCACAAAAAGAACGTAATTGGGCATGAGGGCCAGCGTCGCCATACTGGCAGTATAGAATGCCAGTGTCGCGGCACTGACTTCCTAGCGTCGTGACGCTGGCTGTACAGAACGCCAGTGCCGCGACGCTGAATTCCATTTTTCTCTCATATTTTATTCTGGCGCGATAATGTTTTTCACATTTTTCTCTCATATTTTATCTTTATCGAACCCTAGTGTATGAAAAGAATATTTTAGGTCTTTTGGTACACTTTTAGGACGTGGAGAGGTAGAGGAGAAATTTTTTGGAGAGGAAATGAAAACGAATCCAACCAGGAGACGGATCTCAACTTCAATTCATCCTCAAATCTAATTTTTTCTTCTCTTTCCCTCTATGTTCATGAATAATATTAGGATATCCTCTTATTCTAGAATGTTCTAAATTCCTTACCTAGGGCTACGGCGTAGTTAGACCATGATTATTCATAAATTTTGAATTTTGAATTTAATCGATGTTTATTCAGTATTATTGAGTGTTATAATATGTTCTTAATGCTTGTGATTATCTGGCCAACTATTGCATGATTTTGGATTTAATTCTGAGACTGAGAAGTGATGATTCAATCTACTCTTTATTTATTACACCATTAGAATTTCATAAGTTAGAAATAATTATGAATTTAGTGTAGCAGCTTTAATTTCTTATGCTTAATGAGATTTATTATATTGGATCTTGACAGAGATGTATAATTCATATTTTTGATTCATTATTATCAATGCTTAAGATAGATTAATAATTATATTAGAGAAATTCACTACCACTTTTCTGAATAAACGTTAATTAATCGAGAATTAGAATTTATTGCATGTTTGGTTTGGTGAAATAAAAAACCCTAGAGTTTTTAACTATTTAAATTGTATCTTTGTCAAATCTTTATCATTTGAGTTTACTTAGAATTTTAGTTTAATGAAAAATCCCAATTTTTCGTCATTCTCAAGTAGAATTAAGGTTTTGTTAATTTTAATTATTAATATGAATCAATCAAGTAGACAATACTCTATTTTTATAGAAATTTATTACTTGATGACGATAGTGTACACTTTCACTATAAAAATTTTGCAATAAGTTTTTGGCGCCATTGTCAGGTATTGATATTGTTTATTAATATTAGAGTTACGTATCCTTAACTTAATTTCGAGCCTTAATTTTTGTTTTATTTATGGATGTTTACTATTTTGAATTTTCAGGTGTTTTCTAAGGTGTCTGAGAAGATTTGGAAGCTTCTTAACAACCTCAAAAAATCATGGAAGGGAAAGGGAGAATATGGGATGTGAGAGAGAGAATGAAAGAGAGAGAGAGAAATAGAGAGCGAGAGAGGGAGGAATCCATAAGAACGAGTAAACGCCATTACTGTTTGCAGTGGCAAGGAGTTACCAGAACCTCAAAAAGCCATTGTTCAACATTCTCAGCCAATTGAAGCAGAAGTCGAGACAACAGGTGATGATCTTGCTAAGAGCTTAGAAAAGAAGAAAGGCAAACCTAAGTCGAGCTCTTTCCTGATAATCTTCCACCACATGTCCACCTATTCCTTACCCTTAGCGGTTCCAAAAGCATAATTTGAACAAGCAGTTTTCTAAGTTTCTTGATGTATTTAGGAAACTACATATAAACATCCATTTTGTTGATGCTTTGGAACAAATGTCAAGCTATGTCAAATTCATGAACGATATTCTCTCAAACAAGAGAAGCTAGAGGAGTATGAGACAGTTGCACTTACTAAGGAGTGTAGTGCTATCTTGCAGAATAAATTACCTCCGAAGTTAAAGGACCCTGGGAGTTTTACTATTCTTTGCGTCATTGGAAATTCATATTTTGAAAAGGCTTTATGTGATCTTGAGGCTGGTATCAATTTGATGATGTATTCAGTTTACAATAAGCTAGGTCTTGGAGAAGCTAAGACCACGACGATATCCTTATAGTTAGCTGATCGATCTATCAGATATCCATTGGAGATTATTAAGGATGTTTTGGTAAAAGTGAATAAATTTATATTCCCAGCTGATTTTATTGTTCTTGACATTGAGAAAAACCAAGAAATTTCAATTATTCTTGGTAAACCATTTTTAGCTACGGGAAGAACTCTGATTGATGCGCAAAAAGGGAAACTTATTCTAAGAGTGCAAGATGATCAGGTAATTTTTAATGTCTTCAAAGCAATCAAACACCCAAATGATATGAATTGTTGTTTGCGGGTGGATAGTGCAGAATTTAGAGAAGGTAAACCTAGACACCTACCACTTATTGAAAATCCATCAGTGTTAGACCTTCACCTTCGATACACCTTTATGGGAGAAACATCCACTTTGCTTATCATTATCACTACTTCATTAAGGTGAACAAGAAGACAAGCTGCTGAGCATTTTCAAAGAGCAACAAATGGTCTTGGGCAGTTAAATTTCTAACACAAAGGAAATTCTAAAGTCAGTAGACATCAGGTGAAGCCTGGATGATCATTATGTTTGGCTGAAGACATTAAAACAAGCGTTACCGGGAGACGACTTGATTATATTTTAATTATTTCATTTTTTTAGTTTTTTTAATTTTCTTTTGCTAATTTTATGATTATTTTTCGTTAGGTTTTTATAAAAGCTTTTTAGAATTAGTGTTTATTATTTTTCTTGTTTGATTTTTTTAGTTTTGCTTGAGAACTAGCAAAAAGTTAAGTTTGAGGGTTTTTTATGAGTGTATTTTACACTCATATTTTAGATAGTTTTAACCTTATTTTTGTTAATTCTTTTAGATTTATTGATTGATTTATGTATATTTTTGTTTCTATCTTGTACGTTTGATATTCAATTGCATTTGGATTGATTTGGAAGTCAAAAATTCAGAAAAATCATAAAAAGAAAGGAACTGGGTGGGAGGGCCAGCGTCACCACACTAGCAGTACAGAATGCCAGCGCCGCGGCGCTGACTTCTCAGCGTCGTGACGCTAGCTGTACAAAATGCCAGTTCGCGACGCTAGATTCCATTTCCCCCTCATATTTTATTCTGGTGCGATAATGTTTTCACATTTTTCTCTCTTATTTTATCCTTATCGAACCCTAGTATATGAAGATAATATTTTAGGTCTTTTAGTAGACTTTTGGGACGAGGGGAGGTAGAGCAGAAAGATTTTTGGAGAGGAAACGAAAACGAATCCAACCGGGAGACAGATCTCAACTTCAATTCATCCTCAAATCTAGTTTTTTCTTCTCTTTCCATCTTTGTTCATGAATATTATTAGGATATCTTCATATTCTATTATGTTCTAAATTCCTCATCTAGAGTTACGATGTAGCCAAATTATGATTGTTCATAAATTTTGATTTTTTAGTTTAATCGATGTTTATTCAGTATTATTGAGTTTTATAATCTGTTCTTAATACTTGTGATTGTCTGGCCAACTATTACATGATTTTAGATTTAATTCTGAGGCTGAGAAGTGACGATTGAATCTGTTCTTTGTTTATAACACCGTTGGAATTTCATAAGTTAGAGATAATTATGAATCTACTGTAGCGGCTTTAATTTCTTATGCTTAATGAGTCTCATTATATTGAATCTTGACATAAATGTATGATTCATATTTTTGATTCATTATTATCATTACTTGAGAAAAATTGATAATTATATTAGAGAAATTCGCTATCAATGTTCTGAATAAACGTTAATTGATTGAGAATTAGAATTTTTAGAGCATGTTTGGTTTTGTGAAATCGAAAATCCTAGAGCTTTTAACTATTCAAAATTTATCTTTGTCAAATCTTTATCATTTTAGTTTAATTAAAAATCTCATCTTTTCGTCATTCTCAAGTAGAATTAAGGTTTAGTTAATTTAAATTATTAATATCAATCAATACTATGGATGATACTCTATTTTTATAAAAATTTATTACTTGACGACAATAGTGTACACTTGCACTATAGAAAATTTGCAACAGTTTCTAAGAGATGACAAGAATTTTCTCAGTTGTAGGTGATGAGAGAAAGGAAGGGTTCTCAGGGACAAATATCAAACAGTTGGTATCCATTTGAGAAAGTTGAATGAAGAAATTGATGATGGGGGAGCAATGAGTTATTCAAGTTCAGAATGGAGCCTCTCCTTCGAGCTCGTGCAGGGATACAGGTCTCATTCATCGACGATGGAATGTGTTTCCTTCGAGTTGGGTTTCCTTTGATGTTTATGTTTTTGTCAAGGAAATGGTCCCTCTCTTCGTTTCTAATAAATGGTAAAGTGAGAGATATATGATCGATATGACACCCATTTAAAAGGAAAATAGTTTAAAAATTATTTGAATATTTGAAAAATAAATTGCTTGAAATATAACAATTGATAAAAATAAACAGTCAAGCAATAAAAAATAATCATGCAATTAAATAAATGTGCGAAAACTTAAATGCGTGGAATAAATAAATATAATAACGATACGAAATATTAAAGTGCATAAAATAAACAGAGCATGGAAGAGAGATGACACATTGTGTTTTTACGTGGTTCAGAAAAATATATCTCTACGTCCACACTCCAATGATCCCCCTTGAAGATTTTTCTCAAACGATCTTCTTAACGGTGAAGACCAAACATTTACAAACTCTATTTGCTTATGGTGCCAATCAAACATTGACAATACAACTCAGTTGAGATCTTCAAATCTCTTACAAAATTTCTCTCTCTCACATAGTAGATCTCCCAATCTTTCACTCACAATTTTCACTAGCTTTTCTCTAGACAATATATCAAAATGTTGCTAAAAACACAAGCATCTCCAAAAACAAAATACTACAAGTTTTGTAGGATAGAGGTGGAGAGGTGTGGTTGAAATGAAAAAGTCATGGCCTATTTATAGGGGAGGATGGATCTTCGAACTGTCAGGACCGGATTGGGAACGGGATGGATTGGTGCTTGATTTGGGGAGAATTTTTCAAATAAGCAACCGGTAGATCAAGTTTGGAAAATTCTGCAAGGAATTTCCTTCTTTACAATACGATCCATCTGATTCCAAACTGGTCCGTCCGATTCCAACAAGTGTGCCCAAAATCCCCTTAAAAATGGAGCCAGTTTGATACCAGATTGAGGGTGAACCGGTCCATGACTTTTTGCACATTGTCTTGCCCGGTTCGATTTCTTACATTCTGGTTCATCAGAGGTTTGGTCCGGTTCTTTATTCCTTGAATTATTCTAAGTTCAACTGACTTTGTTTCAGGTCATTTGAAGTTTGTTTGTTGTGCTTCGTACCCTTCATAAAATACCGCGTGTAACTTTCTACGTACAGTTTTGATTGTCATTTATTGATTTTGCATACACTTAAGATTAAGTGTTTTCAACATGATTTCCACATTATCTAGGACCTACACACTTAATAAATATATTTTTCTAAATATTATTTGTCATTATCAAAATTATCATATTCACTAGGGTCAACAAGAGAGTGGAATGTTTTGCATAAAATTAAAAGTGAAAAGATTTAAATGATCAATTATGAAGCGCAGGGGTATATTTTATATAAACTTGAAAGTGCATGAACGTTTCTTATATTTTACCTAAAATAATATATGAAAGGTATATTGATTTCATGCTAAAAATATAATGGTCATTCGGTTCACCCAACTTGGTTTATGTCTCGGTCAATTTAGCTTACATTTTTTCATCTTAATCGGTTTAGCCCATATGCTCACATGTTCGTCTATTCAATCGACTAGTTCTTACCGTGCTAGTTGGTTATGCATCTTCGTATCCAAAGTCAAGATGGTTTCATTTCTTCCACCACTTTGAGTTTGAGGATGTATGTTAAGGATAGTCTTCTTGCACTTTAATCCAACATCTATATAAATTGACTCTCAGTATAAACAACGGTTACCTAAATCGATAAAAATCAAATCCTCAAGCTCATATGGAGGACTAACACACAAAAGCCTTTGAAGGAGAAGCAAGCTTGGCAAGCCTGTCCGCAATGAATTAGCCTACCAATTAACGTATAAAAATGACAAGTTTGGGAAATTCGATAAACACAAAGAACGCCTGAGAATAACAGAGTCCACTCCAACACGAACATCCATAAGAAAAATCAAGAAGGGAAATCACTTTGAGCACAATCTGATTTCAACTGATGTACATGAATGTTCAACCATTGCAAGAAACTAAGACCCTATAGTAATGTTAAGGCCTCGACAACGAGAATATGAATATAGGAAAATTTTGCATAATAGACAAGTTTTTTTTGGGTTGTTTTAACAATAACAGTTTTTCAATAGTTTTAGGTAAATAGCAGGTTTCCGAATGTGTCAATAATTTTTTAAACTAAAATGACCATAAGCTATATATGATGTATTTGATGATTTTTTGAGTATATCAGAGGTGTATAGTGTTGGTCATCGCGACGCGTGAGAGGCGGAACCGTGTGGCATGTGGCTATTTTAAAAATTAAACTTTTAATAAAATAGAATCTTTTAATAAAACAAAAATTGTGCAACGCCATGATAATAGAAATACTTTTTATTGAAAACTATTTCAATCATTCACGATATTATATATATATATTAAATCTACAACGTACAAGGTTAGGAATCATATACCTCTTGTAGTCTTAATAAAACGTCCTTACAAAATCAATAGATCTTTCGTCCCATGAAACCATTCCAACGATTATTAGACTCCGAGATCCACACTAAGATCTTCCAAGTCAATTATCAACGCACTAGGACATGTGCAGGCATGTAGGATATTACAAGACACTTCTTTTGTCTCTAGATGTACTCAACACATAAGATCTAGAGATTTACTAAGAAAGATTTTTGTAAAATAATTCTCTAAAAGAACATGATGATTATTCTTTTAGAGATTTGATTAATTATTAATCATAGAAAAATCACTATAAGTAATTGTGTTCTCCACTCAATTATCTGATTGATCAACTGATGACCTGACCAACTCATTCATCAACCCAGACTATTCAAATAAAATATGTATCTTATTCTAGATAATAGCGTATCAGATATTTAGGGATAGTTAAAAATTAATATTTAATTTCAAATTGTCCAATACAGTGGGACCCGCTGTATAATGGTGAAAAACTACATTGCAGTTGGCGTGAAGAAACACAATGCCGTGTGGCACTGCAGTGTTACACGCCTACTATTGTAGTGTCACGTGACACTACAGTAATCTATGGTGATCTATGATTCTCAATCATTTATCGACACATGACAATTACTGTAAATTAAATATTTATTTTAATAAAAAAATATAGATATTACTTAATTCAAAATTAACATATCTGATTATGCATATCAACTAAATTATATGCTATTTCACAAATAACAAATTTAGTTTATCCAAATTATTATCTAATAATAATAATTTAATTATCTAATTTCACAAATTAGATATTTTATCTCACTTATTGTAATTTAACAAAATAATCAATAATTATTTATATATATAATTTTTGAAAATTAAATATATATATATATATATAATTTTATTAATTAATTAATCAAACATAATCATGTATTTGCCCTAGAATAAAGATTCATTTGCAAGTCAGTCTTTTTCTTATATCCTGAAATATTCACATCATAGACTGCGTAGAATAGAGGTGACTTGGTGACCATGGACTTATAATCCTAAGCTCCAATAAACCAGATTATTAATTAAATAATATTTTTTATTAATTCTATTATTACTCCAATAAACCAAATTATAAATCTATTTATAGAGTATTCTCATGTAGTTCACTGATATAATCAATTCATGTAGTTTTGTCCTCCAATTTTTTGTTCGAAAATTAGAACATGTCAAAATTATTATTTTACACTTCTAATTACCTCTTAATCTTTAAGTATTATTAATCCACTATTGAATGACTAATTTATAATTTTATTATAAATTTGAGCTCAATAACCATTTAGTTCCAGAATTAACACTTAAGGGAACCAATATACGATCCGTTGAGAAAGCTTGAATTCTAAATCTTGTAAGATCATGTTCACATCCATCCATGTCACTGAATCTCTAAAACAAAAGTCACTAGTCTATATTACAAACAATCATTAACGAGTGAATCAAAAGATCCAGTAGACATGAATATGAGTTGATGACTACTCAAGATTCAGACTAATCTACATATGATCATCGAATCGATGTGTTTTAAATAATTATTTTAAACGGTACATTGATAAAGATATTAATTCACATCGGTCTAGTCATATATAATCTCAATATATAAAATACATTCACTAAGATATCAATCCACATCAATGATTCAGATCTAGATCACACGCATTCACAATGCTTAGTGAACCGTACTAGCAACCATTCATTAAAGATTTTATACTTTAATATGTTGTTGACAATTTTATTCATTATCTATGATCTCAATCCTCTCGTACTAATACAAAATCATAGCATAGTAATGAATATGGAATTTCCAGATATTTATATAAATTATTTAAAAATAATTCAAAAGAACAATTATAAGAAAACTTAAATCCTCATTAAATTTCATATCGAAATGTCAACACACATGTTTTGAGGGAATAACCCCTAACAATTTTTCACTCGCCCTAAAGTAAATGTGATATCTCTCTTAATCTCATGTTATGCACATGACCCTCAAATGACTTCGCCGGAAGTGTCTTTGTAAAAGGATCAGTCAGGTTTTGTTCCGACGCTATCTTCATAACAGTCACATCGACTCGATGCACGATCATTCTTACAATATGATATTTTCTCTCTATGTGCTTGCCCCTCTTGTGACTCCTAGGTTACTTGGAATACGCTACCCCTCATTGTTATCACAGTACATGATCAGTGGTTTGTCCATATCTGGACTATTTCTAAATCAGTATAGAACTTTCAGAGTCATATCGCTTCTTTCACAGCTTCACAAGCCGCTATATATTCGGCTTCCATAGTGGAATATGCAATGCTAGATTGTTTAATACTTCTCCAGACTATAGCTCCTCCACTTAGGGTGAATTTTGATCCAGACGTCAACTTTCGACTATCTATAACTGATTGAAAATCAGAATCAGTATGTTCAGTGAAGTTCAGGTCTTCACCTGAATAAATAAGAATATATTTTCTCATTCTCCTAAGATACTTGAGAATGTGTTTTACCACAATCTAATGTTCCAAACCTGGATTCAATTGATAACGACTGACAATTCTCACTATATAATAGATGTCTAGTCCCGTACACATCATGACATACATAAGACTTCCAATTGCTGAAGCATAGGGAAACTTTCTCATATACTCTTCCTCCTGAGGTGTCTTAGGACATTGTTCCTTGGAGAGGACAATTTCATATATGGTCGGTAGTTGACCTTTTTTAAAATTCTTCATACAGAATCTCTCTAGCACCTTATCAATATAAGATGCTTGAGAAAGTGCCAAAAGCTCGTGCTTTCTATCCTTTAGGATTTGAATGCCCAGAACATAGCTTGCCTATCCTAAATATTTCATTTGGAATTCCTGAGTTAACAACTTCTTTACTTTTTGAGGGTTTCTACATCATTTCCAATTAGTAGAATATCATCAAATGTAAGATTTTAAGATCTAGATGTTTGCTTTAATCAATAAATGGATTTAAGTAATTTGCATACGTTTTTATCCTGCCCCTTTTGTACGAACCCTTCTCGTTGCATCACGTAGATATTTTCTTCAAGAGAGTCATTCAGAAAATTTATCTTAATGTCCATTTTTCATATCTCATAGTCAACACTAGCAGTTATGGACAAAAGGATGCGAATGGATTTGAGCATGGCCACAATGGATAATGTTTCTTCATAATCAACTCCCTCCCTTTGTGTATAGCCCTTGGCTACTAACCATGCCATAAAAGTCTCTACTTTCTCATATGTATCTCTCTTCTTCTTAAAAATCCATTCACATCCAATGGGCCTGAAATCTTCATGTGGATCTACAAGTTCCCAGATGGAATTAGAATACATAGATTTCATTTCCTGGTTCATGGCGTCTTGGCATTTCTCCTTTTTAGGATCATCCATTGCTTCTTCATAAGATAATTGATCGTCTTTATCAGTGTCTAACACTAGGACATGTGATTCTAGTTCGTAGCGAACTAATTGTCTCACAACCCTCTCACTATGAAGTTGCATCAGGGTATACTTTGTAGGACCTGTGGTTTTTCTGGTTTATCGTTTATCAGTAGAAATTGAAGGTGGTCTAATCTCATCAGCCGCCAATTCCTTAAGAACTACTTTGCTACGAGGTTTGTAGTTTTGCATATAGTCAGGTTGAAGGAAAGTGGCATTTGTCAATATGAACACATTTTGATCATTGTGACTATAAAAGTACCCACCTCTAGTCTCTGGAGTATAGCCTACAAATATGCATACCTCAGACTTTGAGTCTAACTTTCCGGTCTTGGGTCTAAGAACGTGAGGTGGACACCCCCATATATGAAAATGATGCAAACTAGATTTGGAGCCATTCCATAATTCTAAAGGCGTCTTGCTTACAGACTTAGAGGGTATTACATTCAAAATGTAAGCAGCCGTGTGTAGTGCATATCCTAAAAGTGTAAGGGACAATGATGAGTATCTTAACATCGACCTAACAATATCCAATAAGGTTTGATTTCTCCTTTTTGCAACACCATATTGCTGTGATGTTCTATGTGGTATGAGTTGAGATATGATTCCACACTCCAGTAAATAATCTTTGAATTCTAAATCCAAGTATTCATTGTCTCAATCAGATTGAAGGGTTTTCAATGATTTACCCAATTGCTTTCAGTTTCAGCTTTGAAGTCTTTAAACTTTCTAAAAGTTTCAGACTTTCTTTACATTAGGTAAGTATAACTATATCTTAAGTAATCGTCAATAAAAGTGACGAAATACTCATATCCACCTCTAGCTTGTACATTGATCGGTCCACATACATCACCATGTACAAGTCCAAGTGGTTCCTTGGCTTCTTGGCCTTTTCCTGTGAAAGGTCTCTTGGTCATTTTACCCTCTAGATAGGAGTCACAAACAGGAGAGTTCCAACTTTTAGTTCTCTCAAAGTACCATACTTTGTTAACCTATTTAACATATCTAGATTCATATGTCCCAACTTCAAATCCCAAAGATATGTGTTATCATCATCATGAGAAATTTTATGTTGTTTGTTACTTTTAGGTTTTGCTACTTTAAATAATCCAGAATTATGCGTTTAGTCAATTTACGCATATACAGTCTGCTTATAACTTTTGCATGACAAATATCGAATACATTCTTGGAAATAATAAACTCTTTATTAATAAAAAAAACTTCAAATAACTGCTCTTGCAAAAATGAAAAAGAAATCAAATTATTGGAAAATCAAGAAATATAATAAATATCGTTCAAAACTAAATAATTATATCTAAAAAGTAATTGTCCCTAATGCCTTAGCTGACACGAGTGCACCATTGTCAATTCTCAAAATGACATCGCCGTCAGTTAGCTCTCTTGACGAATCAAGCATCTGCAAAGAAGAATATACATGGTTAGTGGCTCCTAAATCAAATATCCAATACGACAAATCATATTCCACTAAGAAAGCTTCAAGTAAAAGTAAATCATAGTTACCTTTCCTTTTCAGCTTAAAGAGATACTTGTTACAGTTTCTCTTCCAATGATCTTCAACCCCACAGTAGAAACATTTTCCCTTGAGCTTATTGTCATTCTCGTTCTTCTTGACTTTTGGCGATGTCATGGCTTTCTGCCCTTTCTCGTTCTTACTTTTGCCCTTACCATTGATCTTCTTCCTCCTATTACTTTTAACAAAAGGGGAAGAAAGCTTTTGCTCGACAACATTTACCTCACCCTCTTTGGTCATTCTAAGGTTGAGTGCCTCAAAAGTATGCAATTCATTCAACAATTGGGTCATGTTGAATTGTAACTTGTTCATAACATAATTGGCTGTGAAGGCAAAAAAGGCTGGTGTATGCGACTTAAGTATAATGCTAACTTGAGTCCGCTCATCAATGGTCGCCCCATGGACTTCTTCCCCGTGCATTATGCTGATCATGTTCAAAACATGTTCTCGCACAGAAGTACCCTTTCTCATCTTAGTCATCATATAGCTCCTAGTGGCCTCTTGATGACTTTGATCAAACTGTTGCCCAAACATTGCTTGTAGAGATTCCATAATCTCATTGGCAGTCTCCATGCTTTCATGATTGGTTCTCAGAATATCATTCATGCTCACAGGCATGTAGCACTTCACCTTGTTGTTTGATATGATCCAAGCATCATATTTGTCCCTAACATTCTTAGGCGCATTAGCAGCGGGTTTCTCAGGAAATTTCTTAGTAAGAACGAACTTATGGTTCTCTCAAATCAGTATTAAGTTCAAATTTGATTTCCAACGTATGAAATTATCACCATTCAATTTCTCAAGAGCGAGTAAAGCAGTAACAATCTTGCTCATAATAGACATAATAATGATAACTGAAATTTAAAATATACAAGATTCAATATAATTGATATTTTTATATCTAGAATTCAAAAAGTAAACATGGTGCATGAATGTAACATAATAAACACAAAAATGTAACATTTACTAATCACGACAAAACAACTAAATGCTAATGTACTGCATTATGGTCAGTCAGATTAATCTTAGACTATCTATGAGAAACTCTCATCATTATTAATTAAAGCTTAAAATATCTCATATTTTATCTTTTAACAATAAGATATCGCTTGACCGAACAAGCGAAAGCTTAATTGTGACCCATCATTTCAGATTACATGACTTCATTTAGAATATGTCGCCTTAGGGTCAGTCAAAACTAAACTACATCACTTCCTCCTATCTTCTTAAGAAGTCCAACATTGGTATTGGTACAGCCCGAAACCTTTCTTAGGGGGATGAAAACAAAGTCATCTCGAGGCCCTTACTGCACCTCACGATGTTATACGAATGATGGAGACCATAGGTTACATTGACATGTCAACTTTCTCCCACTCACTATTTTAGGATTATGTGTTTTCATTTTTTAACTAATTAATTAATTCTAAATTAATCATTAGTTAAAATAATAATTCTATGAATATTTAATAATCAGTTATATCAATCTCATTGGTCTAAGTTCATTTAACATTCTAAAGCGCCTAAGTCATAATTAGATGAACTAATTAATTATATTCATCAAACTTTAATAAAACTCTTTTACTAAAGTCAGTTATCTTAAAAGTTATTATATAGTCTTTAGTGTGGTGTGATTACCAAGTTTTGAATAATTAAAATCTAACAGTTTACATGCTGTTGATTTCTTACAACAATACATACAAACATATTAGGACAGTCCTAATAAATCATGTTTCTACTTATGAGATGTATGATCAAATAAAACTGTGTGAAATTTTCATGTATGACATGTGATCAACTAATGTATGGATATATTATCAAACATAACAATTAAAACAATTATTTAATAATTAAATAAAATAATAATGGACTGAGTGACTATTGTGTATTTTTAAATTACAACTCTTGAAATAAATAAATAAAATTACAAAGCGGACTCCAAGAGTACATATTTCTCAAATATTATCTTCTCCACCTAATGTTCATCTTCATAATCTTCAAAATTCGAACAAAAACCCTTTTAATTAGGAAAAAGTATTTTTTAATTAAAATTAATTTTTATAATTATCCATTTAAAAGTAATTTACTTTAATTTAGTCAAATAACCACTTTATTCAATTTGGTCAAACCCAATCAACCTATTAATTTCTAATTTTCATAAAATTAAAAATTAAAAATTAATTTTAAAATTACATTAATTTTAAAATTAAAAAGATCATTGATATATTAACGCTTCTCATCAAAATCTACAGTGATAGGGCTAGTTAGTATCAGGGTTTCGACGAAATTTCTCCAAATGTGACAACAGTTGCCACCCGCCACCAAATCTGCCACCGCTGGCCACCAACCATCACTGGCTGTCAACGTCACTAGAACAGTGAATTCTGACGACATTGCCAGTAATCATTAATCGGCGATACCAGCACTGAAAATCCAATTTCTGACGCTGGCGCCAAAAGAAATAAGAGAACTCTTATTTCTTTTGTTTTTCCTCTATCGTTCGTCTCATGCGTTCTTCATCTTTTCACGATCGCAATAATTACAATAAATATTCAAAGTAAAATATAAAAATCCCTATGCCCCAAAATGGCTTACAAAATATCTAAGGAAAGATTAAAAAACAAAGTCTAACCCGATAATCACCATACAATTAACGATCCATTATTTCTCATACATTCAAAAAACATTATCATTTATTCATTCATACATATCTCATATTTACAAGAAAACTCACACAAAATTTAACATATAAATATATAAAGACCACTCTGATACCACTTATTGGTCGTCGCGGCGCATGCGCGACGAAAGCCTGTGGCGTGTGGCCATTTTAAAAATTGAACTTTTTGATAAACATCGAACCTTTTAATAAAACAAAAATTGCGCAACGTCACAATAACCAAATATTTTTTATTGAAAGCTCTTTTCAATCAGTCAAAATCAATTATATATTTATATAATAAATCTACAATATACAAAGTTAGGAATCATGTACCTCTTGTAGCCTTGATCAAACGTTCTTGCAAAACTGATCAATCCTCCGTCCCACGAAACCATTCCGACGATCAGTAGACTCCGAGATCCAAACAAGATCTTCCCAGTCAATCTTCAACGCACTAGGACGTGTATATGCACGTAGAATCTTACAAGACACTTTGTCTGTCTCTAGATAAACTCAACACATGAGATTTAGAGATTTAGTGAGAATGACTTTTGTGAGACAATTCTCTAAAATAACGTGATGATTATTCTTTTAGAAATTTGATTAACTATTAATCGTAGAAAATCACTCTGAGTAATTGTGTTCATAACTCAATTCTCTGAATGATCAACTAATGATCTGATCAACTCATTCATCAACCCAGACCATTCGAATCAAATCACCCAATACAGTGGCGTATCAAATATTTAGGGATAATTAAAAATTAATATTTAATTTCAAATTACCAAATATAGTGGGACACAATGTATAATGGTGCACAACTGCGTTGCAGTGTTACACGCCTACTGTTGTAGTGTCACGTGACACTACAATAGTCTATGGTGATCTATCATTCTCAATAATTGACAGACACGTGGAAATTACTATCAATTAAATATTTATTTTAATCAGAAAAATATCTAGATATTATTTAATTCAAAATTAACATATTTGATTATCTATATCAACTAAATTATCTGTTATTTCACAAATAACAAATTTAGTTGATCCAAATTATTATCTAATAATAATAATTTAATTATCTAATTTCATAAATTAGATATTTTGACTCACTTAACGATAATTTAGAAAAATAATCGATAACTATATATATATGTGTGTGTATATATATATATATATAATATAAACAATTTAATTAATTAATCATACATAATTATCTCATAATTATGTACTTGCTCCAAAATAAAAATTCATTTGTAAGTCAGTCATTTTCGTATGTCATGAAATATTCACACCATAGACTGCATAGTATAGAGGTGACTTCAAGACCATGGACCTATAATCCTAAACTCCAATAAACCATATTATTAATAAAATAATCTTATTTACTAATTCTATTATTACAACACTATAAATATGAATTTGAACTCTTAGTGATTATGGAATTTATTTACAGAGTATTCTCATCTGGTCCACTGATATAATCAATTCATGTAGTTCTATCATCCAATTATTTGTTCGTAAATTAGAACTAGTCACCGTTTTACCCTTCTAATTACCTATTGATCCTTAAGTATCATTATCTACTAGTGAATGTCTAATTTATAATCTTATGATAAATTTGAGCTCAATAACCATTCAGTTTCAGAATTCACACTTAAGGAAATCAATACACAATCCGTTAGGAAATCTTGGATTGTAAATATTGTAAGATCATGTTCTCAGCCATCCATATCACTAATCTCCAAAACTCAAGTCACTAGCCTGTTTTACAAGCAAATATTAACGATTGAATCAAAAGACCCAATAGTCATGTATAGGAGTTCATGACTACTTAGGATTTAGACTGATCTACATATGATATTTGAATTGATGTGTATTAAATATTTATGATAAACGACACGTTGATAAAAATATTAATTCACATCGATCCAGTCATATAGAATCTCATTATATAAAGTACATTCACTTAAATGTTTATCCACATTGATGATTTCAATCTAGATCACACGCATTTATAATGCTTAGTGAAGTGTACTAGCAACCATTCATTAAAGATTCAATACTTTAATATATTACTGGCAATTTTATTCAATATCTATGATCTTAATTCTTTCGTACTAATACAAGATCATAGTCATAGTAATGAATATGGAATTTTAAGATATTTATATCAAGTATTCAACAATAATTTAAAAGAACAATTATAAGAAAAATGTAATCCTCATTAAATTTCATATCAAAATGTCAATACACATGTTTTGAGGGTATAACCTCCAACATATAGAGGATGTACCGATTTGAAAGAAGCTAAAACTAATGATGTAATTGATGCTCAAAATTTAAAATTTGAAATACATAATCTATATATGGTGTGTTTGATGATTTTCAAGTATATCATATGTATATAGATAATATACCAGTTTGAAAGATGCTAGATTAATGATGTAATTAACGCTCAAAATTTGAAATTTAAAATACCTAATCTATATATTGTGTGTTTAATGATTTTTGGGTAAATAAGAGTTATATAGATGATGTACCAATTTGAAAGATATTAGAATTTAGGATGTAATTAATGCTCAAATTTCAAAATTTGAAATACCTAATCTATAACTAGTGTGTTTGATGTTTTTTGGGGTATATTACATGTATATAGATGAGATACCGATATGAAAGAAGCTAGAATTAAGCACGTTTGAAATTTAAAATACTTAATATATATATATATATATATATATATATATATAGTGTGTTTGATGATTTTTCGGGTATATCAGAGGTATATAGATGATATACCGGTATGAAAGATGGTAGAATTAACTATGTAATCAATGCTCAAAATTTGAAATTTGAAATACTTAATCTATATATGGCGTGTTTGATGATTTTTGGGGTATATCAGAGGTTTATATATGATATACAGATTTAAAATATGTTAGAATTAAGAATATAATTAATGCTTAAAATTTAAAATACCTAATCTATACATGGTGTGCCTGATGCTTTTTCAAGTATAGTTGAGAAATATATACGATATACCGATTTGAAGGATTCTAGAATTTAGGATGTAATTAATGCTCAAATTTTAAAATTTGAAATACATAATCTATATATTATGTGTTTGATGATTTTTCATGTACATAGGAGGTATATAGATGATAGATCGATTTAAAAGAGGCTAGAATGAAGTATATAATTAATGCTCAAATTTGAAATTTAAAATACACAACCTATATATGATGTGTTTGATGATTTTTTTGGTATATCAGAGATATATAGATGTTATACCAATTTGAAATTTGATTGACAATAACCATTCAACAAGAAACATACTGATTTACCATAATCGTTCAAAATTTGAAATCTAATAATTTTTCAAGTATATCAGAGATATTGACAATATCACTAATTTAAAAGAATATTTCTTTAACAAATTTTAACAGATATTAAAAAAATATAATCAATCATTAATTATTCATAATCTATATGGACAAACAAGACCCAACCATCATTAATTCTTCAGGCTTTTAGGGGCAAAGAAGGAGATGTCACTTTGAGTCATAATGGGCTTCGAAGGAGGAATGCAGCAGCATCATTTCTCGAGTTTGAGCTAGTCCCCATCGTTCGAGTAACCCAGCTGCGTGGTTTAAGCTTCAGGATTGCCTAATTTCTCTGAAGGAGTGGAGCAGAGAAAAATTTAGGGAAATCTCAAAAAAGATTTCTTCCTTCTGTCGTCTTCTTGACAATCTCTTAGAGGAAGCTACAATGGAGACTAACGGGGAAATTATCCAAAACATCAACTCGAAAATTTATGCTTTGGAAGCTTAAGAGGAACTATATTGGAAACAGTGTTCCAAAGTCAATTGGTTGAAAGTTGGCGATAAAACACGACTTATATTCACTCAAAAGCTTCTGAAACGCGCTGTAGAAATTCAATTTCAGGGGTCTATGATTCAAACCAAGTATAGCAAGATTCTATAGAAGGAATTGTCTCAGCTATTCAAGACTACTTTGGGGATATTTTTAGATCCTCAAATCATGACCCTTGTGCGATTGAAGCGATGACTGGTTGTGCTACCCAGAAAGTCACAAAGGAGATGAATGAGAGATTGATGCTTCCCTTTACAGAGAAAGAAATTATAGAAGCCCTATAGAGCATGAACCCTTCGTAGAACCCGGGAGAGGACAGTTTTCCAGCTTTCTTCTTCCAAAAATTCTGGCACATAGTGGGTAAGGAAGTCATAAATATTTGCTTATCTTTCGTGAATCATAAACCAGATATTAACATGCTGAATAAAACCCTGCTAGTCATAATTCTGAAGAAGCATAATCCCCTTCTAGTTTCAAATTTTAGACCAATTAGTTTTTGTATGGTTGTATATAAGATAATTTCAAAATGTATTGCCAATAGACTTAAACATATTATGCCTGGTGTTATTTTCGAGTCGTAAAGTGCGTTATTAAGGGTAGGCTGATTACAGTTAACATTATCATTATTTTCGAAATAATTCACTCATTAAACAGAAAACGGAAAGACAAGCAAGGTTCTGCCATTAAGTTAGATATGAGTAAGGCGTTCGATAGGGTATAATTGAACTTCCTTACGGCTATGATGAGGAAGTTAGGTTCAATGAATCGTTGATTGATTTAATTTTTCGGTGTGTCTCCTCGGCACTTTTTCTTCTGTAGTGAAAGGCTCCGTTTATGGGCACTTAGTTCCCCAACGAGGGATTCCTTAGGGGGATCCTTTGTCCCCATATATCTTTTTGATGTCTGCAGAATGCCTCTCGACCCTTATCAAGGATGCTCAACTTCGGGATGGGATCACCTTACTAGCCCTAAAATCAGCTGTAAGAGTCCTTTGACATCTCATATGGTCTACTACTCTGCAAAGCAAACTTAAATTGCCAAGCTATTAAACATATTTTGAAGACCTATGTATGGGGCTCGGGGTAGTGCATTAACTTTGAGAAATCAGTTATGGTATTTTCTCCAAGTGTCCAGGCTGGGCATTCGATCCACCAGCCTTCATGCAAAATATTTTATGTTACCATCTTGGACATGAGCTAGCAAGAAAAAGATTTGTTCAATTCTATCTTTGAGAAAGCTCGTTCCTTAATGAGTAGGTGGCGGGAAAAGCAGTTCTCCATTGTTGGTAAAGAAATTTTAATTAAAGCTATGATACAAGCCAAGCTCTCCCCACTTTCTCCATGAATGTATTTCGGCTGCCTAAGTCCTTTTGTTTAGATTTAAGCATGGAAATGGCCAAGCTTTGGTGGGGTTCATTGCCTCAGAAAAGAAAATGCATTAGGTTGAACCACGAATGGTTTGTGGGCGGAATATATTTTTTTTTTCAATTTGACTTATTTATCATATTGAATAACTTAAAATCAATCTAAGTTTGATCATGCATATACGATATTAAAACGAATGGATTAAGGGAAAATGATTTTTCACCTGTACTCTGTATGGAGAATTTCTAAACTGGTGGAACTCCCTCGAGCGTTCGTCGTGTTCTTCATGCTTTAAGATCAAAATCACGAACTTGATCTTCCACGAACGATTTGCGAATCGGTCCACCAACAACCACCCGTTAATTTTTGAAATATATCTCAAAAGAATTTTACGTAGGAATTTGATTGTGGGTTCTCAAAACGATTGAAGAAAAAAAATCAAATCTCCTTCTTCAGATTAATTTCAGCGGCAACAATAGTGAGAGGAGAAAATGTTTTTCTCTTCTTTTTACGTGTTGATAACAACAATTGTATTTAATACTCATTATCTCTTTGCAATCAAATTGCTATTAGATATTATCAAAAGATAATTTTTGATATTTATAAATATACCCATATATTATAAAATTTCTGAAAATTTCCCTAATTAGTGCCAAAAATCACATAATCTCCTAGAGTTTTAGTTGTATCGAAATTCGTCAATCCAATTGATAAATATAATTGATCATTATCAATTAATTAATTAATTAATTTTATTTAACTAATTATCTAATAATTATAAAATAATAAATAATTAATTTAATACAACAATTACACTTAATTAACTTAAGTGACATCACCTATCACATATAGATGTAGGAAATATGTATTGGCACCAAAAACACATTTTTGTTCAACTTAGTTCATTTTCTTTTCAAGTTCTCTGAGTTATTTTTGAAACTGAATAGACCCACTTAAAATAAACTTAGGATTCAAATACCTGATGAATTTATCTCCATAAATTCATGACCTATTTAATCCTGCCATCGTACGACTCCACTATAAGTTCGATGCTAAATCAACTCTTGATTCATACGCGCTACATTTTCTGCTGGTATGAATAAACTCTATTTATTTTCACGGTCCACATAATATTTTAACATAATACTCATCATAAATATCAGTAACAAGAGTTAAATATAAAATTATCATTTTACCCATCTTGTTATTATTTCCTTAACTTCTTTATTTACTGTGAATAAGAAAGACATTATAGTGAATTGTCTCGTACAAATCACCAGTCTTATTCCATGACTCATTTCATTGAATACTTGACCAACTTAATTTTTTCATACACTCATCAATAAAACATAAGGTGATGTATTGCTCGCCAATTCGAAATCACTCATTTGACATATCAAATATTACAACTAACCAAGTCAAGTTACGTATTCACTTCAGGATAAAGGTAATCACAAAATACCTTAAGATGTAACAATTAGATTTAGAGCTAGGTAAACGGTTTTGAGCTTTAAACCAATTTGTTACCGGTCTATTCAACATGTTCATGACATGTCTAGGTTAACCATTTGAGTCTCCACTCTTATGCCCCAAGACTGACATCCAATGGTTCAACCTAACATCGTAATCTGATTCGATTGCCCGGTTGATCCTAAGACTGTGAATATCCTTCTGAACTATTTTAGAAGAGTTCGTCTGGAGACGTTTCTGTCTTCGCTCTTCTTTCGTTGACAATGGTTCAAGGACTTGAATAATTTATAAACACACTTTAATTTAAAATAAAACTATCAATTTATTCATGAAAAATTTAGTAATTCAAATGTGTGAGAAATAATTAAATACAAATAAATAGTTATTACACGCTACTTTATGGACATATTCCAATAATCTCCCACTTGGACTAAAATAGGCGTGTACAATATCTTATCCCCAAGCCCTCCAGATGGCCATAAAAAACTTTACTGCTTAAAGTCTTCGTGAATGGATCTGCCAGGTTGTTGACTGTCGAAATATGCATAACTACACCGTCTCCATGCTGAACAATCTCTCTAATCAGGTGATACTTATGCTCCATGTGTTTTGATTCTAGGTTCCTTAGAATTCGCTACAGCCCTATTGTTATCACAATAACGTGTCATGGGCTTGTCAGTGTCCAGAATAACTTTTAGAGTCTTCAAGAACTTTCTAAGCCATACAACCTCCTTTGCAGCTTCACAAGCTGCCACATATTCAGCTTTCATGGTAGAATCAGCAATGCAAGATTGCTTGATACTTCTCCATACAACTGCTTCACCATTCAAGATAAACATCAATTCTGAAGTGGACCTTCATGGAGTCCTTATCAGCTTGAAAATTGGAATCTGTATACTTCGTCATATTCAAATAACTACATGAATACTTAAGCATGTAATTCCTTGTTCTCCTAATACTTAAGTTGATGTTTTACGACATTCCAATGCTCGATTCTAGAATTAGATTAGAAACGACTTACTACGCCCACGACATAGTAAATATCAGGTCTAGTGCAAAACATCGCGTACATGAGGCTTCCTACGGCTGAGGCATAGGGTATCATTCTCATGCCTTCCTCTTTATGGCGAGTCTTGGGAGACTGCTCCTTGGAGAGGCTGACTCCATGTCTAAATGGAAGAAATCCCTTCTTGGATTTTTACATACTGAAGCGATCCAAAACCTTATCAATATAAGATACTTGAGAAAATATCAATTGTATGTTCTTCCGATCTCAAATGATCTGAATACCTAAGACAAATGCAGCTTCTCCAAGATCATTCATGTCAAATTGCTTTGCAAGCCAAAATTTGACATCAGACAATTTTCCTACATCATTTTCAATGAGTAGAGTATCATCTATGTACAAGACTAGAAAGACCACATTCCCTTCGTGTATCAACTTACACACATATGGTTCGTCCATCAACTGTTAAAAATCATAGTTCTTAACAATTTCGTCGAATCTAATATTCCACGACTGTGATGCTTGCTTAAGTCCATAAATGGACTTCTGCAGTTCATAAACTTGCCCTCTTGGACATTCTCCATGAACCCGTCTTGTTGAGCCATAAAATGTGCTCTTCAATATTGTCATTCAGAAAAGCAGTCTTGACATCCATTTGTCAGATTTCATAATCAAGGGCAGCAGCAATGGACAAAAGGATTCAGATAGATTTAAGCATGGCTACTGGTGATAAGGTATTCTCATAGTTTATACCTTTCTTTTGGGTGTAGCCCTTGGCTACTAGCCTAGCTTTAAATGTCTCTACATTCCTATCCAGACCTCTTTTCTTCTTATAGATCCATTTACATCCTACGGACTTTATCTCTTCAGGAGGATCTACAAGTTTCCCGACTTCGTTCGAGTACATGAAATGTATCTCAACGTTCATGGTTTCCTACCATAAGTTTGCTTAAGGATCAGCCATGGCCTCCAAGTAAGAGATTGGTTCATCTAGGTCCTTGTCTGAGACAGCTGTCAAAGCTTCTCCATAAGAGATGTACTTTTCGTGTTTTTTCCATTATTGAATCAGAAACAATTTATGGTTGGGGAGTCGGTGTTCTCCCACTAAATAATTCCTCTAGCACAACTGTGCTTCTCGGCTGTACATTATTAATATAATATTCTTCAACAAAATGAACATTCATGTTAATGAATGTTTTCTTTCCTGTCGTACTGTAGAAGATATACCCCTTAGTTCTCATAAGATATCTTACAAACATGCAAAATTTTGAACGACTCGCCAACTTACCTGTCTTCAATCTTAGAACATGTGTTGGGCAACCCCATATTCTAAAATGGTGAACGGACAACTTTCGCCCATATCATCTTTCATATGGTGTACCAGGAACTGTCTTTGACAGAACTTGGTTCAGAATATATGCCGTTGTTAGTAAGGCATATCCCCATAAACGAATCTGGGAGAGATGAGTAACTCATCATGGATCTAACCATATCCATCAGAGTTCAATTCCTTCTCTCTGATACTCCATTTTAGTGTGGCGTACCGAGTATTGTAAGCTGAGAAAGAATACTTTCTTCTTTAAGAAAGTCCTCAAACTCTCCTAGCAAGTACTCTCCACCACGATTAGATCGTAGTGTTTTGATTTATTTTTCTAATTGCTTTTCAACAAAGGACTTATATTCTTTGAACGTTTCAAAGGTTCCAAACTTTTGGTGCATTAAATGAACAAGACCAAAACGTGATTAGTCGTCAGTGAAGGTTACGAAGTATTCATAACCTCCTCTTGTTTAGATATTCAATGGCTCATATACATCACTATGTATGAGTTCAAGGCATTGAGTGGCTCTTTCACCTTTTGATGAAAAATGTCTCTTGGTCATTTTGCCTCCTATATAAGATTCACATGTGGGTAGTGAACCCACACTTAAAGATTACAAAGGACCAACATTCACAAGTCTTTTAATCCTGTCTAGGCTAATATGTCCACGACGTAAGTGCCACCAACAGGTTATATCGGTTGAGTCATACTTTAACCATTTACTATCTCTATGTGAATCGATATTCACTTCATTTTTACAAATCATGGGTACTACAGATTTTACGTGATACAATTTATTAATCATTCGTGCGATAATAATTAAGCACTCATTTCTAAAAATACCAATATCTTTATCAATGAATTTTAGATCAAATTCTTACTCAATTAATGCACCAATAGAAATCAAATTGTTCTAAAAAAGCAGGATATAATAAACATCACGCAAAATAATAAAATGTTTCTCACAATATAATTTAAAAGTTCTCACTGATGCAACTGATACTAGTGCTTCATTCCCTCAGCAGAAGCTGAACTCGCCTTCGTCAAACCTTATGATTTCCTTGAATTCCTGTAGGGAGCAACATATGTGATTAGTAACTGCAGAGTCTAGAATCCAAGAAAAAGTAGAGTCAGCTACATAACAGGCTTCAGTAACCATTAATATACCTTTAGATCTCAATCTTTTGAGATATTCTGGGCAGTTGTGTTTCCATTGACTAGCAGCTCCATAATGATGACACTTATCTTTCGACTTGTCTACTCTCATGGTGCTCTTGCCTTTGGCAGCTCTCAGCTTCTGCTTCTTCACTTTCCTTCGACTCCTTCTATGTTTCTTCTAAGAGTTAGAGATGGAAGGCATACTTTCAATAAAGTTAGCCTCTCCAGATTTTCTCTTGCCCTTTAGAAATAGGGCTTCAGCAACTTGGAGCTCCTTCATGAGCTCAAGAAGTGAGTAGTTTAGCTTATTCATCGAATAATTAAGCTTGAAGTTCTCAAAGGTACTAGGCAAAGTCTCTAGGATCATATCCACTTGAGTCTTGACATCGGCCTAAGCACTCATGGTCTCCATCTCGTTCAGATAACTTATGATCAACATCATATGTTTTCCAACAAAAGTTTCAAGTTTCATCTTGCTGTTCATGAAGTTAAGCCCAACTGTTTGTCTGGCTTGACGACCTTGATCCCCGAACATTTTGGTGATGTTTAATATCATATCAGCTGTGGTCTCAAAGTTCTAATGTGACTATTGTAACACATTTCTCCTAGATGCCAAGATGTAATATCTGGTGATCTCATCAGAACGTAGCCAAGAAGCATAAACATCATTTTCCTATTGAGTCGATTCAACAATAGGCTCAAGAGGACAAGGGGTAGTGAGCACGAATTTGTGTTTTTATACCGTCAACACGATATCAAGATTTCATTTCCAATCTACATAATTTTCACCGTTGAATTCGTTCGCGTTAAGAATAGTTGAGAGAAGGGATAACGATATGATTACGAAAATGAATAAATAAAGCGGTGTAAATAAATGCTCAATTGTTTAGAATAGTATGATGCATGATGCAACTACTAAATATTTTGAAATCCATTAAAAAAATATTTCCTCTATTACTATTATTTCGTCGGCATTGCACCCTCTTACTCTCATGCACAAAAAAAAATTCTCAATCTCTCAAATTACTAGCAAAAACTCTTCAAACCCAAGGTATATTTCTAACTCATTTGATCTCTTAAATTTATTTTTCAATTTTTGAAATTATTCATTTTTTTATGAATGTTGTATGGATATATGTCATCAATTTTGTAATATCTCTCTTTAATATCTCTCAAATCCTAGATTTTCATGTGTTTTGGGTTCTTGAAATCTTGAAATTATTCAATTTTAGATGCATTTTCTCAATTATGTGATGTTTAAACTATTAATTTGTAAGATTTTTATTTCTGAATGGGTTGATATATTATGAAATTGTAGTTATTAACTTTGAATTTGTAGATTAATTTGTAGAATTTCTAGATCTAATTTTAAAATTGTTGTGTATTGTTTAGTAGGTTGACAAATGGGGTAAGGCCTATGGTAATTTTATGTTACATGAATGGTAATGTCGTAATCGGTGCAAATCGAGTTTCTTATGATCAACCTTCAATGAGGGGAATTATAATTCATAAGAAGATTACTTTTAACGAGCTATATAATACTTTACGTGAAGCCTTGTCAATTGACCGCCTACATTGGAACTTGGACATAGTTTATCGTTACACACTTAATCTTGGTGCTGGGTCATTCAACTATGTGGGATTTCTGATATAGAATGGTAACGATGCCCGTGTGATGTTTACTAGCGTGCTTCAGATTCCTCCAACAAATACAATTGAATTATATTTAACCAAAAATGCTAGAGCTGTAGGAGGTCCTAGCATAAACTTGTATGTGACAATATGTGTGGTGGAGTTGAGGTACACGATAGTGTAACAATTTTTTCTCCGTTCCATAACAATGACATGCATCCTACAGTGCAAGAAAATATATCTAGTAATAGTTGTTTGCCACATGAAGATGCAGATGCTCATGACGTCCATATGAATCCATCTAGCCTTCCAGGTAGATTCTTCTTGGTAGAGTTTGAGGAGATAAATGCTTGAATGTTATTTATGAAGATGATGACCAATTTGAAGAGGATGATGTTGTGAAGCCCTCAGCTGAAATACTCCAGCATGAACCCTCTTCACCATTCCTTGCTCAGTTGGATTGGGATGCCATAAATGCAAAGCTAGATCAGATACACACCAACGTACTGGGATATGGAATGAAATAAATGAATTATACAAAGGTTTACGTTTTGAAAGTAAGACAGACTTTAAGTATGCTTTAAAAAGATAGTCGATACTCAGAAATCAACATTTTAGTGTGGTAGAGTCATTGCCAAACCTTTGGGTTATAAAATGCAAGAAGTTTAATGAAAGTTGTCAATGGAAAGTGCGTGCGTGTCGTCGAAAATCATATAATATGTTTGAAATAACTCAATACACCAGACCTTACACATGTGTCTATCCAAGATTATCACAAGATCATTCACAGTTGGACTCAATATTAATTACACAAGAGTTGTAGGGTGTCGTGAAACGAGATCCAACTACATCTATTGAAGCACTTCGTCAGATGGTGAAAAATAAATTTGGATACGATGTGCATTATAGAAAGTTATGGGAAGCTAAACGAAAAGCAATTGTTAAAGTGTTTAGTGATTAAGATCAACCTTACCAGCAAGTACCAATATTGTTGAATATGCTTGTGAAGTCGAATCTTGGGACTGTAGTTCAATGGAAAACACATAACATCGGTGAACCAGGTACTGTAATATTCGGATATGTTTTCTGGTCTTTTGCTACTGCTATAGAAGGATTCAAATATTATAGACCAGTCATTCAAATTGATGGCACATTTTTATTTGACAAGTATAAGCAAAAATTGTCGATTTCCACGTCGGTTGATTCAAACAAACGTATTTTTCCAATTGCTTATGCTATAGTTAATGAGGAAACATAGATAGTTGGTCATAGTTTTTATATTGCTTGAGGCGTTACGTTACGTAGAGGGAGTGACTTGTGTTAATATCTTACCGACATGCTGATATAAAAGCTGCAACACATAATCATCAACTTTGGTGGTCAGAAACATTAGGCCATCATCGATATTGTTTGAGGCATGTTGCAAGTAACTTTAATGACAAATACAAAAACATGTCTCTAAAAAGTTTAGTATTTAGAGCGGGAATGCAATATCAGCAAAGAAAGTTTGAGCTCTACATGGATGAAATGAAGAAAATAAACAGTCGATGTGTGCACTTTTTTGATAATATTGAAAAGGAAAAATAGACTCTAGAATTTGATGGTGGATACCGATATGGTTGGATGACAACAAACGTTGTAGAATCCTTTAACGGTGTACTAAAGGGAGCTCGCATGTTACCAGTTACGGCTTTGGTTGAGCTTACGTTTTATTGTAGTGTGAATTGGTTTGAAAAGCGGAGAAGTGAAGCTAGAGATGCCTTACTATGAGGTGAAGTGTTTATTGCTTATGATGTTGAGAAGATGAAAACTTGGGAAGCCAGGGCTAGTTCACATGAGATCACAATTCTTGACCGTGCTAATGAGAGGTTCGAGGTTCTCACTAGTCAACATCAGAATCACATGTACAAAGGATAAAACAGACAGTATGTGAATTTAAAGGAACGAACGTGTACTTGCAACAAGTTGCAATCATTTGGCCTCCCATGTTCCCATTTGCTGGCAGTGTGCGCACACTCTCGTATTGATAGTTCTCAATTCATTGAACATTATTACCGCTGGCCAGGGCTTGCTGAGTGTTATAAGACATAGTTCAACCCTCTTCCACAAGAACATGATTGGGAAGTTCCTAACTTTCCAATAGTGCACCCTGATACAACTACGACGCGGGAGAAAGGTAGACCCAAGTCGACCCGTATACAAAATGAGATAAAATGGAGAGATGTACAAATACAGTTAGGACTTCTAGTTGATGGGATGACGGTAACATGTAGTACACATCGAGATTGGCCAAGGATATGTGAAGATTTATTATGATTTTGACTAGGCCCACGCGATTTATAAGGATCACATTTACTTATGACGTGTTTGACTGCACATTTCCCCCATTATTTGATGATGATGATGAGCTTCATGTGCAACATTATACACGTGCATATATTCTACAACTTATCGGAGGCACCCTTTTTGTGATGAGTCAAACATTAAGGTGCATATGATGTTCTTGCCTTTACTAGAAGATTTTGCTGAGGCTGGTCAGTATAGTTGGGGTAGTGCATGCCTTGCATGGTTGTATAGGGAGATGTGCAAAGCCAGTCATAAAAATGCTTCTGACATTGCTAGCCCACAAATATTACTGCAATTATGGGCATGGGACCGATTTTCACATTTGGCACCAGTGAGGTTGCAACGGGTGAGACATGATAATGTCGGGGAAGATGGACTTCCAATGCCACCTCCTCTTTTGGGTATACGGTAAGTCAACTCATTTGATTATTATATATGTATGTTATCATTTATATGTGTTTAACTGTGCAATTTATCTCATAGATGGAGATATGTTTTTAGTCTCACAGAGAGCTCCAAACATGTTCTTGAAGTGTATCGACTTGCATTAGATAGACAAAGTCTAGATCAGGTAATACTATGCTTTTTACTTATAACATAGGTAATACTCGGGTTTTGTCATATTATTTATAATATGGTTTTTATATGTTATATGACAAGCTTATAATGATATTATCCATACATTCATGAATACTGCATCATGCACGAAGATATATGGTGGTCTGTTTCTCCTATCATTTGCTTTCATATAGTGGAATGGCATCAATCAGATCGTGTTCTAAGACAATTCAGTATGATTCAACGTGCGCCCGAGCCATGTGATACTGAAGACGGTTGCATGACATAGACTTAAGGGGGAGAAATGACCTAAATTGGGGCATCCAACACAGGCATACATTGAGAGATAGGATAAGCGTAGGACACACATTACTGAAGGGCACATGGATGAACATGGATATGACAACTCATACATGTTATGGTATCAGATAATCACACGGTGATACATTAAATCATTATATGATTTAATGATAATTTTTTTTATTAATTTATGTAATTAATGAGGCTTATATGGTCATTTAATAAGTAACTTATAATGTCTTTTTATCTATGTAGACGGAGAGTCTGGACAACATTAACAATTTAACACTTGATGATACTAAGCCGTATTGGATAATGCCTTGAATTCATAATGTGTGTGAGACAGCCGCACAAGCAATAAGACAAGTGAATGTGGCTTATCAAGCTCATTTGTCCCAAAGGCATGGAGTGCACAACTCATCTCAAAGAAGTAAACAAGAATCACACATACCTTGAGATAAACCATTTATGTCTCAGCAAGAGCCATACAAGCCGTCGGCCTTTTATACATTTGGAGGTGTGTCATCGACTCAACTTGGTTCTACTTCTGAACCATTTCATCAACCTCAACAGCGTAGATGAGGACGAGCTAGTGCTCCTAGACGAGGAGGTAGAAGTCGTGCCCGAAACTCTCCTATTGTGGAAGATGCTCCTATTTTGGATGAAGACCTACATATTGTGGAGGAAGACCCGTTGCTTATTGTAGATGAAGAAAGTGTAACAACAACTATTATGGAGGAAGGTCCATCATCACAAGTAACTCAACTACAAACATATGAAAGACGTCCAAGAAGAATGAGAAAATGACCACCGTGTGGAACGTGATTGATTTATATTTTTTGTATTTAGATTTTTGTAGAATAATATAAAATGTAAAGTCATCAAATTTGTTAAAAATGTATATTGTTTCATTGAGAATGTGTGATAAAGTTATAAAATATTCTACAGGATGGATGATTTTTGTCTGCAGGGTTTGTGTTATAGGTTGTGTTGATTTTTGTAAGGTGGGAGCGTATACACTGAATGCGCCTTTTGTAAAGATGTCTTTTTTCAACTTGAAGTCGTCTTTACAAAAGGCATCTTCCAACGTGACCATTTCTACCGTAGTTTTGGAATTAGTTTCAAAAGTAAATTATTTTCAGAATTTATTTTAAAAATCACATTAAAGCCAGAAATTATCCGTAAAATTGTCTTTTTACCCATCTTGTTAGTATTTCCTAAACTCCATTATTCACTGTGAATAAGAAAGACATTACAGTGAAATGTCTTATTCAATGACTCATTTTAACATAATACTCATCGTGAATATCGGTAACAAGAGCGGGATGTAAAATTACCATTTTACCCATCTTGTTATTATTTCCTAAACTCTTTTATTGACTGTGAATAAGAAAGATATTATAGTGAATTGTCTTATTCAATGAATCATTTATTGACTGTGAATAAGAAATACATTATAGTGAATTGTCTTATTCACAAGTCTTATTCAATGACTTATTTCATCGAATACTTGGCTAAGTTAAATATTCACACACCACACAATAAAGCCTAAAAGTGATATTGTTGCTTTGCAATCCAACCATAAATTTTCATATCTGTGAATCACGCAACTCCTACTTAATTAAATTACAATCTCAATAGCTGAGATATTGCCCGTAAATTCGAACTCACTCATTTGACATATCAAAGATTGCAACTAACCAAGTCAAGTTACGTATTCACTTCAGGATTAAGGTAATTATGAAAATGCCCTTAAGGTGTAACAATTAGATTTAGAGCTAACTAAATGGTTTTAGGCTCTAATATAATTTGTTACCGGTCTATTCAACATGTTCATCACATGTCTAGGTTAACCATTTGAGTCTCCACTCTCATGCCCCAAGACTGACATCCAGCGGTTCAACCTAACAGTCATAATCAGATTCGGTTTAATCGATCCTAAGACTGCGAATATCAT
Organism: Datisca glomerata; assembly: GCA_003255025.1. Taxonomy (NCBI): domain Eukaryota; kingdom Viridiplantae; phylum Streptophyta; class Magnoliopsida; order Cucurbitales; family Datiscaceae; genus Datisca; species Datisca glomerata. The sequence goes on from QANY01007699.1 coordinate 1,270,611, forward strand.
TCTGAACTATTTCAGAAGAGTTCGTCTGGAGACGCTTATGTCTGCTCTCTTATTTCGTTGACAATAGTTTCAGGACTTGAGTAATTTATAAACACGCTTTAATTTAAAATAAAACTATCAATTTATTCATAAAAAAATTAGTAATACAAATTTCTGAGAAATAACTAAATATAAATAAATATTTATTACATGCTACTTTATGGACATATTCCAACAATAGTTTGGTAGCCAGAATCCTTAGAGCCAAATTATTCACTCATCAGTTTTCATATCTTGTAAAGCTAACCCGAATAGCTCTTATATCTGGCAGAGTATTCTTTGGGGTGGAGAATTATTCAAAAGAGGTATTCGTTGGAGGGTCGGATATGAAAAATCCATCTATGTGTTCCATGACCCGTGGTTCCCAAGGCGATCAACTTTCAAGCCCCTCTTCTTTATAAACAGGCCCTCGAATCTCTTGGTTGCAGATTTGATTTCCCGGTAGGAGTGAAACATACATGCTATTTTCCACTTTCCTTGCTCCAGAAGACATGGAGATGGTTATGTCCATCCCGCTTGTTCCTAATTCGGGGGGGAGATGAGTTATGGTGGCACTTCGATAAAAACGTTGATATTATGTCAAAATTGGTTAAAATTTAGGCTTATCCTCTCATATTCTAGTTTCTACATCGTCAGATAAGAATTTTTTTTGGATGGTGGAAGAGGCTTTAGAAACTAGATATACCTAACAAAGTCAAAATATTTATATGGCATGCCTCCTTGGACCTAATTTTGGATGGTGTTAATTTATTCAGGAGAAGGATATGCTTTTGCGACAAATGCAATATTTATGGCAAATTGGATTCATCCGTCCATGCTACCTTCTTTTGTCCTCTTATTATAGAGGTTTGGAGTAAGACGGGGATTTTTCACTCTATCCCCAAGAGTAGTCAAAGATGGTCCGTGATGGATTTTATATATTCTTATTTCTCCTATCTTTATACTTCTACCACTTTTAAAGTTTTTTTGTTGTGCTGGGGTATTTAGTCTTTTAGAAACAAATCCATGCATGCTAGTAGCTTTAATCCTGCTTTTGATGTGCTTAAATGGATTGAAAATTATTCTATGGAATACGAAAAGAAAATGAACCTCTGTATCAATTATCTACCGAGGTTGTTTCAAATAGCTCGTGGATGCTTTGTTCCGATGCAACAAGAGATTCTGATGGAATAGGTGGTATTGGTTGGGCTCTGTGGGATCCTGGAGGTATTCTTACGGTAGTTGAGTTTCAAAAATTGTCGTGTTCAAACTCTATTATTCACGCTGAGGCTTGTGCAATGTTATGGGGTATTGAAGCAGCTTCTCATTTTCAACCGGATAATGTATCCATTTTTCTGATTGTGTTAACCTCATTGAAGCTGTCAAGACGAGTCAGATTCTTCATCCGGACGTTGCTCCGCTAGTTTTTGATATTCTTAGTTTGACTAGTTTATTTCCTTCTTGCATGTTTGGTCACTGTAATAGAGACAAGAATATTCTTGCTCATGCTTGTGCTAGAGATGGTAGATTTATTTCCATGTCTACTACTTTGTATCACCCTCTTCCTCAGAATTCTCCTTTTATGGAGAGGAGTTGATTTGTCCTTTCTAATATAATGAATTTCAAGTTAAAAAAATGTAGATAAAGTGGTGAATTTAAAATTACATTTTTAGTGGGGCCATCCACATTCTGCATTTTTCAATAGCACGTTTGAATTTGATGTCTTTAAATGAAAATAAATGAACTTATTATAATTTTGATCACATCTTATCTTATCTTATTATATTAAAAGGGGCACCCGTTAAGCTCCTCTAAATGTAGTAAGATTATGTTCTTTTTATTTATTTCTTCATTTATACTTTTATTCACTAATAATTTATATTTTATTTTAATATAAAACTCAATTCAAAGGTCCGAATAGTATATAGATGAACTTAAAAATCTATGTACACTATTAGTCAATATTGACAAGTTATATATTGCCTATTTGCTATGTTTTTCAATTTTAGTTTTATATTAAATGTAATCTTGCCCAATGTCCATTATCTGTAGCAAAACATAGTTTGTATCATTGCGGTGGGAGGCTTATTCTATGACAGTAATGGGATGGTCCTTGGTGCTTTTTGCAAGAGGTTTGATGGGAAAGCTGATGTTCTCCTTGTAGAGGCTCGAGCCCTTCTCGAAGGATTACTTTTAGCTCTCGAGAAAGGAGTACATGTTAATGACATTGAATCAGACTACCTGGGGCTGGTCAAAGCTTTTTCCTCAAATTCCCAGACTTTCTCGGAGCTGGGCTCTCTTCTTAATGAATGCATGCATATCTTTTCTCTTAGAAATGTCTTTTCTCTCAAGCAAATTCCTCGTTCTTGTAATGAACGGCTCACCGGTTGGCCCATTTTGGACTTTCGTCTGTTGAGCTCTTCTCTTGGTGGGAGTCAGCACCCCCTATTGTTGCTGACATCTATCTCATAGAGTAATTGTATTTCTTAGTGTTTCTGCTAGTCTAAAAAAATCATTCTCTAGTTTAATTAAAAAGTAAATCAATGGAATAATATTTGAATTATAAATCATCAATTATCAGGTTTTTAATTAATTAAAATGTCTCACCAAATGAGATTATGAAATCTATATATTCAAGGTTAAAATTGTCAAACTATAATTTTGTCAATAGATAGTTGATGACGTGTCAAGAAAATTTATTTATTTATCTAAATTTTGAAAAAAAATACTATTTCTTAAATTAACTTTAAAAATTTATCTATTTAGTGCAATTTATTATGAATATATCCCTCAATGAATTTGGAAAAAACAACCACATGTCCACAACGGAGCCCATACTATCTCGACCACTTCAACTACGCCAATTTCATCATTGAAAATCGTAGAAGCAACCACATTCAGCTTAAAGGCACCAAAGACGAGTGGACGCCAAGAAGTCGAGGAATGAGGCAGAGAAAGATGGTGGGCATTAACCTGAAAGATATTTGTTGAAGATCAAGAGGAATATAAGCTATCAGCCTGCTCAACTAGCGAAAAACCGTCTCTTTAAGCACCCAATGACAACGATAGTTTTCATTGAACCAAACACTCCAACATGAGATATAACTCTAGCAATGAGCAAGCCAATATAGTTTCTCATTCACTTGAGAAATAAGTGAACAAACTCATCGCTGTATCAACCTTACTTGTTGTCATACGTACGATGTTCTAGTGTATCTACCGACTTATGTCACTCCATTACCAATAATCTTGTAAAAAATTCAAAATGCAATGACTAAATTGACAATCGAAAATCATGAGAACAAATTAGTAACCGACATAAAATACAAAGACTAAATTGATCATATTTAAATTGTGAGACCATTTTATCAATTTTGGTGGGTGTATTTTATTCCAGCTAAAATGTAATATATATATATATATATATATATATATATATATAGAATACCTCCATAACCTAGGTTAGAGGCATCAGTTTCTACAATTTTATTCCATGTCGGGTGTGGTAAACCTAAACAGTGTAATTGTTGAATTTTAGCTTTAATATTCTTAACTGCTAAGGTAAGATCTGATGTCCAAGGTATAGGTTTTTTTTGAAGTCTCTAATTTAACAGAGCAGTATCCTGAGCTAGTTGGGGATAAAAGTCACGGATATAATTCAAACTTCCTAGAAATCGTTGTAATTGTGTTTTATCTTTTATTTCATCTGAAAATTTAAATGCAAAATCTATACTACGGTTAATAGGAATAATAGTGCCATTAGAAATGTTATGGCCTAAGAATCTAATTGTTGTTTGAAATAATTTCATTTTAGTAGCAGATAATACTAAACCATTTCAGATAATCACATTCTTAAAAATATTAAGATGTTTAAAATGCTGGTCTATGAATGATGAGAAGATTAAGACACCATCAATGTAACAGATAATAAATGCAGTGTAAGTATTAAAAATATCATTCATGATATGTTAGAATTAAGATGGACCATTTTTTACACCAAATGGTAAAATATTCCATTCAAAATGACCAAAAGGTACAGTAAAAGCAGTTTTATACATGTCTGCTTCAGCTATTTGGATTTGCCAAAATCCTGATTTAGATCAAATTTTGAAAAGATTACAGAATCATAAAGTCTATCAAGTAGATCTTTTTTATTTGGGATTGGATATCTAATCCATTGTAATGCATCATTTAATGGTTTATAATTGATCACTAATCTAGGTGATCCTCTTTCTATCTCAGCATTTTTGTTTACATAGAAACCAGTACAACTCCAAGGAGATTTACTGGGTCTAATTAATTTCTTTGTTAACAGAGATTCAATGTCAGTTTTGCATAGTTCTAAATATTCCTTTTTCATTTGGCTAGGTCTCGATCCGGTAGGAATATTCTTCTCATTGAAGTCAGGCTGATAAGGCAAGGATATAATGTGTTTCTTTCTATCCCAAAAGGCATTAGGGATATCACTACAAGTTTCAGATTGGAATTCATGAAGAATAGTATGAATTTTCTTTTGTATTGTGGGTTGTTGAATACGTTGATCAATAGTCAAAAAGTGTATTTCTTTTTGTAATAAATTAATCTGATTTGTCTTATTATCAATCAGATGTCTGATAATATCTACTTCCTTAATATACGGTTTGGTAATGAATTCAAACGTGATGTCAACAGTATCAACAACTGTATAGATATCAGAGGTATCAATTCTGGTAATAGGCATAATGGAGTTAAGGTAAGGATTGCCTAAGATAATACTTTGTGTCATATTCTTAATGAGCACAAATGAAGCAGGCATGCAAACTCCCTGTTTGCAGATAAGTGCTTCTGGTATTTTGTATTGGATTCTCATTGAATTCCCATTGGCGCTTGTGAGAGATTGAGTGGTTGTATGAAATATTTTAAAGAGATTAATCCTTCATGAATACAGTTCATATCTGCACCACTATCTACTAAGACAATGGCGTCAGTAATGAGAAAAATCAAGTTTGATAACTAAGGTAATCTTTGTATACCATTTCTGAAAAGTGACCTGGTTTAGAAGGAAAAGGTACGGATTATTCTCCTTTCTCAGATGTGGTGAGATCTGACAAGGCTGATCTGGGGAGGTCAAAGTCTGACTTTGACTTTGACTAGGAGATTGCTGATCTGGTGAAGTCAAAGGTTGACCTTGACTTTAACCTGGCTGATCTGGTGAAGGCAGGTCTGGGAAGACTACATGGGCTTTCCCTTTGGCTGTAGACTGTTTGAAGAGATTCAGCTCTTGAGAAAGGATTTGATGTGCAGTATTTAACTGTTGGATATCAGCTTTAATAATATTAATTTCCATTTTCAGATCAGAAATAGTTACGGGTTTATGAGGTATATAATCTTGTTGAATACGGTTTAATAATTCTTTCATACTGTAATTTTCTACAGGTTTGATCTCAGGAGTGGAATATTCCTTGTAGCAAGTTTCTAAAAACTTGAGTTTCATTTCTGGATCAGTAATTTGATCAGCTGTGGCAAGAAGAGATCGTTGAGTGTCGATTAATACATTTAGACCTGGTCCTTTCAGATCTAAACCGTCCATCTAAACTATTGCCTTCCAATAATTGGTTTCTGTTATGGTATTGCAGTTCTTAGAGCTGCAGCAAGGTTGATCAGGTTGTTCAGATGTGACAGAAAAATCAGATTCAGATGCAGAAATATATGCAACGTCATCATCTGAATTGGTAGTAGAACTGTTGTCAGAGAGGCAGTTCAGAATCTTTTGTTATGTTTCTTCATCGAGAGCTAACTCATGAAGTTTTCTTTTGAATTTAGATCGGCATTTGTTGGCAAAATGTCCAGTTAAGCCACACTTATAACAAATGGCTTTGACTTTGCTGTTATGAGATTTCTGGTGTGGTTGAGATCTATATTTGGGTTCTTTATGTCTGAATTTATTTTTTGAAAAGTATTTCTTATGCGGTTTAGGATGCTTTGAGGAAATTCTAGGAGGCTTGGATGATGAAGAAGTGGTTGGATAATGGATTTTAGTATCATAGGCAAATTGATCACAAAATTCACCTAATTCTTTTCTGTTGTCAAGATTCTGACTCTTCATCATATGTTGTAGTTTCATATCATTGCATAATCCTAGTCCTTCTTCTATTACTAGGGCAATGAGATGTCCATAAGTATATTGATCATAAGGAATATCCATTTGATCATGCTTATCACGTAGTTTTCTTCTTACTCTTTCAGCAAAAAGACTTGGGAGGCCATCAATGAACTTTGCCTTCCAATGTTCATTGTTTGCATCACTTCTCTGCATGACTTTCATAAGAAAGACATTTATACCATCTGAAGTGAGTCAGAGAAGGGCATATCAGGTTTTGGAGAAGTTCTCTGTGTCTATCAGTATTGACAATTCCTGGGCCAAGGAAATGGTGAATAATGGATTAGGCCAGGGTATAACAGGCATCTTCAATTCTGGTATGAGTACCAGTAATTGGGTCAATATTTATTTTGAAAGAGTTTAAGATTTCTTGGCGTTGACTTTCAGTGAGACAATTGTCCCACCAGCCTTTCAGTGTTCCTGTGAAACCATTGACCAGAAACCTGCAGATCTAATAATCCGTATTCTCATTCTGCTTACACACAGAAGAGTACATGATCATTTGATGAATGGTCTCGAAGACCTGATATTCTGTTTTGCCATCTATGTTCCATTCGTAGATGGTTTTGCCATGGTAAGATTTCTGAGAATGAAGAAAGTCATCTTCATATAAAATATCTTGGGGAGTAGGTCTGGGATAATAATACCTACTTAGTCCAGTTAAAGCCATACGGGTAGTAGGTCTTTTTGAATAGCTAGAAGAGAGTTTATTGATGGAATCATCAAAATTCTTTTGAATATCTAAGATTTGAGAGAGGGAATACTCTTCAGGTTCTTCAGGATTATGTGGTTCATCCTGATTCATCATGTTCAACTGTCCTGAAGATGATTCAGGTGTGGAGGTCTTATTAGGTGTAGAGATCTTCAGATTTTTTATCTTATCCATTATGGTTTCCATGAAATCATCCTCCTTCTTACTGGATTTTAATTTAAAATTCTGAACATCTAAATGAGGTTTAAGCGTTACTGGTTCAATTGTGAGTTTGAGTTTTTCTGTTGGAGGAGTTTTAGATTGGATCTCCTGGATTTGAGAAACATGTTCCTCAATCCCAGTTAACTGTGTTCCTACAATTTGAAGGAAAAGGTTGGTGTAATTGTTCTGTTTGGTTAATGGTAGAATATCTTTTACCTTAACAATATCCTGATGGTTGGTCTTATCTGGCACCTCAGTATAGGGGTTAATGACCAATGGTTTTTGGTTACCTTGTCCTGGAGCAAGTTCTAAGGATAAGGTGGTGGATGAATAGCATGGTAGGTTCTACCAGTTGTGGTTATCCAAGTTTTCTGTATATTGGTGAGAACTTGTAACTGTTGGTCATCTTTAATTTTGACTCTTTGAGTGAGCTGGTAATACCATTCAGAAAAAGACTGAAGGCATTGATCCTGTTCTAATTGGAAGTAGTACAGGTTCTTAAGATCTAAGAGCTGATGAGGATTATGGTTGGCGAAATACCAATCTCTGAAATCCTTGTATTTTGGTTGCATAAAATCCTGGTGAAGACTTTGTCTCAACATACTATTGAGTGTAAAATCCATCTAAATGTTGAATTGCATGTCACTTGCGGTTGGGCTCATTGGCCTTCTGTTTATGGTGAATTCATAAACACCATGAGGAATCTGATTTTCGCTGATGTGAATTCCTCTAATCTGATCATCTGGGGGAAAAGAATGATCAGATGCCTCTGATCCATGAGGTTCAGTGAAAGAGGCCCGAGAAGATTCGTGGATTTCCACCTGATAAAGAGGTATACTATGTCGACTGAGACTAAAAGGGCTGCGAGTCAAAGGCAGAGGTGGTTTTTGAAAACGAAGATAGACATTACCACCGTGAGTTTGGATGACATCATCAAGGGATTGTCGGATGACAGGTCTGGTAGGGACAGCCTGGGGAATTTGCCAGGTGTCAGGAAAGGTGATGTCAGACCAGGGAATCATGCGAGGAGCAGCCACTTGGCTGTTACATAGATGAGTATCAATAAGGACAATATGTCCTTGCTCACTTTGCTTTCTGGTATAAGGATTCAAGGTTGTCAAAACCTTAAGATGAATCCTAAAGAGGATAGCAAAGGGAGACGATCCTGGAAGATAATCATAGCCATGTGATTGAACTCTAAGTTCAAGTACTTTGGCTAGATTGCTGTCAGATAGAGCAATACTTAAATTCGGATAAATATTAAAATAAATAGGTCCATGAGATAAACTAGTCTCTATGGCTCCCATAAGGGAAGCTTTCCAGTTCAGATACCTACCATCTCTAAGGGCGCATTGTATGCTGGTGTTCTGTCCTAGCAAAGTTAAAGGTTTTAATGCAATTTGCACTAAGCCTATATGCACATATTTATATTTTTGCATGAATGGATATAAATCATGAAAATGCAATAGATATAAAACATCATCATTATGCTGTAATGGAATGACATATTCAAATGTTTTAATGATTTTACGGCTAGTGAAATCAAAGGTTCCAATTTTATATATTGTTTAAGGTTTTACTTTAGGTATAGTCCATTTATCTAAGGCTTCTTTTACATCTTGATATGCAATTAATTCGGTTACCTCAGATGTGGAGGTTACTGTATTAGCTACAGATTATATAGATGCAGAGCTCAGGTCAGACATGTGTGTGTGTGACCATGTATGCCTAATGTAAAGAGGATATAAACAGTACTATAACCAAGACTAATCATGGCTCTGATACCAACTTGGGCTAACCAACACGCACCCATCATGTGAGGAGGTAAAACACTGTAGGTTCAGTCAGTTCAGATAACAAAATAACTTACACTGAACACGTCTGTCAACGTTTTACAGGGGTCAATGGTCTTAACGCAATCTCTGCTCAACAGACCTTACCCAGACGCGACTTGGGTGACGTCCCACTCAGTGTTCATTGATTATTTCCTGAACTTACTGTAGTACATTGAGTACTTTCTCAACCATAACAGATACATATTGAGTGTCTTGGGCTAGCAACAGGATCATGATTAGTAGAGCTTATAGTCATGGTTATACACTTTTTACATTAATACATACATGGTCTCATGAACAGAGAATATGGGGAGTAAAAGGAACTTACGGTGAGGGAGCACTGGAGCTCCTGATTGTAACAACGTTATATATGTGCAGGTGTGAGCAGGACAGTAATGGAGATAAGAAATAAGAGAGGAGTTAGAGAGAAAATGTGAAGGCAAAACTTAAGGGCTCAACTCATGAGCATTCTATTAAACATAAAAGAAAAGTTTCGTTCTTCTCAATAAGGGTGAAAGACCCTTTTATAATACAGAAAAGTAACTTAACTCACATTAGAGTAACATTATTCAGAAAAACAACTTAACTAGAGTAACTAAAGCAATTATACAACATAATTGATTAGATAGGATAGCGTGGTGTGACAAACATCGTCCACGTGTGCGGTTTAGCGAAGTGACTGTGGAGACCTTTGTTTGCTTCTGTTTAGTGCTTGACAGTTGGTCGGGTGCTATTAATTGAGTTTGCCTTTTCCTTTAAGGTCTTTGTCTTTATCGAGCTGGTCTGAGATAATGGACGCTAAGGAGTTCCAAAAGTCAACAATGGTTGGCTCTGGTGGGTCCACTGCAGATGTCAAATCTGGTGGTGTCAGATCTGGTAAGTCATCATTGGGGTCTTGACTCTCGTCAGCAAGGATGCTGAAGGCATTATGCTGAATGATGTTCAGACTGAGATCAGTGGTTAGCTCAGTAGGAGGTGATATGGATAATTGCCTCTGTGGACTCGGATTGGTACTGGATGTGGCCATGGAGGTTGTGTCAGATCCAAAAAAATGGAGGAACTGGTTTTTTACAAAAGCCATGGTTCTGATAGCTAATTCTTTTTCACTAATTTGGGGAAATTGCTGTTTAATCATATTTTGAGCATTTAGAAATGGATTGCTCGTTAGTACTGATACAAGTTTTGGGATTGATTCATAGCATGCTTGTGCATGGGTCTTGATCAGTTTGATTAATTCAGTTAGGTGGGGATTCATGCCTTTTGGGATAGAAAGAAACACATTATATCATTGCCTTATCAGCCTGACTTCAATGAGAAGAATATTCCTACCAAATGGTGGGACAAAGGCATGAATCCCCGCCTAACTGAATTAATCAAACTGATCAAGACCCATGCACAAGCATGCTATGAATCAATCCCAAAACCTGTACCAGTACCAACGAGCAATCCATTCGTAAATGCTCAAAATATGATTAAACAGCAATTTCCCCAAATTAGTGAAAAAGAATTAGCTATCAGAATCATGGCTTTTGTAAAAAACCAGTTCCTCCATGTTTTTGGATCTGACACAACCTCATTGGCCACATCCAGTACCAATCCGAGTCCACAGAGGCAATTATCCATATCACCTCCTACTGAGCCAACCACTGATCTCAGTCTGGATATCATTCAGCATAATGCCTTCAGCATCCTTGCTGGCGAGAGTCAAGACCCCAATGATGACTTACCAGATCTGACACCACCAGATTTGACACCAGCAGTGGACCCACCAGAGCCAACCATTGCTGACTTCTGGGACTCCTTAGCGTCCATTATCTCAGACCAGCTCGAGAAAGACAAAGACCTTAAAGGAAAAGACAAACTCAATTAATAGCACCCGACCAGCTGTCAAGCACTAAATAGAAGCAAACAAAGGTCTCCACAGCCGCTTCGCTAAACCGCACACGTGGACGATGTTTGTCACACCACGCTATCCTATCTAATCAATTATGTTGTATAATTACTTTAGTTACTCTAGTTAAGTTACTTTTCTGGATAATGTTACTCTAGTGTGAGTTAAGTTACTTTTCTGTATTATAAAAGGTCCTCTCACCCTTATTGAGAAGAACGAAGCTTTTCTTTTTATTTTGTTATCTGAACTGACTGAACCTACAGTGTTTTGCCTCCTCACATGATGGGTGCGTGTTGGTTAGCCCATATATATATATCCTTATAGTTTACACTATTTGCAAAACTCGCTTCTACATTTTTTTTTAACTTTTTTTCCTTTTTTGTTAAAATGGTAAATATATTAACCAATGAATACACTGATACATGGGACATACCTCAAGTATACAATATAAGTTAGAGTATATGATCTCAGATCGGTTAATACAACGGAACAACTATGAAACCAATACATGACTAAACATGTATTATTTGAGAAAGTATATTATCATGGCCATTTGTTCACTTTGTACTTTGACAAAATTATAAAATTGACCACATGTTAGATAAAGTCGTTAAATGTGACAGAACCCTCACATGAAGACCCAATGCAACATTTCTCATTACCATGCTCACCATTTCTCATTACCATGCTCTCTTTCTGCCACTCATACCTTAGTTGTCAATTTTGTTATGTTCTGTCCGGAATGGCCGGAATGTTTCGGTGCCGGGACGGGAACGGAGCGAAATATGTGGGTGGTTACATTCCGTCCAAAAATTCGGTCAATTCCGGTCGGAATATGCTCATTTCGTCAAGAAATGGGCGAAATGATAAATGGGCCGAAACATGCCCTTATTTTAAAAAAAATGTACAAAATATAAATGGAAGTAACAATTTACAATAACAATACAACAACTTAGGTGATTATGGGTTTTAGAATCAAACCTTCCCCTCCCAGGTTCGAATTCCATCATTTGTGTTCTATATTTTTACTTCATTTTGGTTCAATAATAATCTCTTAATTTAAAAGAGCTAATTTTTCTTCTATAATTGGTTAAATTTATTTCTATAATTATTTTTTATAATAAGTAACTTGTTTAGATTAAATATATGATTTGTTTATATTATAAATTTAAGTAAATAAGTGATCTTTAAATTAATTAGGTTACTTGTATATAGATTTATTATTTTTTCACGTGAAAGATTACGCTCATGCTTTTAAATAAATTGAAATGTTTAGAATAAACTATGATTGCTCAAAATAAACAAATTTTTAGTCAGAATTATGTGCATCTTGTTTTTATAAGTCATTATTCAATTTTTGTTATATTATAAATTTTATAATATATTTTTTATATGTCCGATTTTTTTTTCAAAATAGAATACTGGAACACCGAATCCTAAACGTTCCATTTAAAAAAACTGAAACGACCACCAAAACAAAATTGACTACTATGATTCATACAAAATAATAAGATTTCCCCAATTAATCACGGCCTCTCGTGTGAGTGGGTTTCATATTCTTTCTTGATTTTCATTATTATTCCTTGTATGCTCTTCTCTCAAAGAGTCAACAAAGCCAAATGCTTTATGAAAAATAAAAATAGTATTGCGAATTGCGTAGACATTTTATCTTATATTAGACAATGAACATCAACATCTCAACCCGAACTCTATGAAACAAAAGCATTGATTTGTATGGAAAACTATTTGATTAGTAATGTCAGGAGACAACTTTAAGGCTGAATATTATTCGGAACAAAAAGGAAGAAGTTAGAACTTCTACCTTCAATGACACCAATTATAAAAGAAATATTTCGTGCAGAATAAAGGCACGATTCTTTGTGTTTATTAGCTAATGCTGGAACTAGGAAGATGAAAACACAATGTGAAGGCGAAAACCCCAAAATACATCAATTGAAGAAAGGACATGGATGGTCAACCCATTCAATTGATGTCAACCCGTCCCTTCAGTTTTTTAAAACTCCAAACCCACCTCCTCTTCTACCTTCACCACCACCATCACCACCAGCACCATCATCCCCGCCTCACCAGTCATCAATTTCATCGACACCAAAGCTCTATTTGGTAACTCACTGACCTAAAAAGCTCCTCCACATATCTGTAAGTGCCGGACAGCAGACACGCTGCACTATGTACTTTGCCTCTGTAAAAACGTGGGTGTCAATTAAGACAAAATGATGAGAGAAGAACATACATAAAAGAAGAATAAAATCAAGGAAGAATATGGAACTTACGTACATGAGTGGCCATGATTAATGGGGGAATGCTTTTTTGTTGTGTATGAATGGGGATTTTTTACTACTCTGTTGTTTTTAAAAAATGATTAAAATAAGGTATTTTCAACTTAATTTTAAAAGTAGGATAGTATTCGCCACATAAAATAAAATCATCTTCGTAAAAAATGATTTTTGGTGGCGTTGAAGAGGCCACCAGAGAAAATGTATAAAAGACGTTAAAATCATGAAGTTGATGTCATCGGCATGGGGATAATCATTTCTTTCTATATTTCTGTTCAAATTGATTTACTAGGATTTTATATTAATATTCATCTCATATCCTCTATAGGGTTACAAATACAATGCACTTTATACAATTATTCTATTAGAAAATTTGGAATTTTAATAGATAAATGAAAGTAGTATGTAATTAAGAATGAAGTCATTAGGGCCTGGAATACAAAGAACGTAAGAATTCTGAATTTTTTTTAACATTTATTTGATTATTTGAACATACTTACTATTTCACTTTATTCTACAGATATAATATGAGTTATTATCAGTATAAAACCTACTTTCAACATTTAGAGAAAGAGACATCATATTTCTTTAGAAATAATATTATAATATTTAAAAATTTATACATGTCGATGTGCAAAAACATATTCATCTAATATTTTGATTTTATCATATTACGCAGATCATGGGTAATAAGAATGAGTTTGTGGGAAACTTGGTAGAGAGCGAAAGGTGTGATTTGGAATATTATGTATATCGTAGTCCTACTATTATTGTTACAAGATCGAGCAAGCCACTATGAGAAGTATGTTAATTTTTGTATCTAGTAATTTATTGTTCGGTAATAGAAAAATAACAAACATTCTCATTTATTATGGAAGAGATTTTCGGAATGTCTCAATTGTTTAGAGCATGATCATCTGCGATTTTGAGATTGTGTAATCACAAACCAAAGAAAATGAGTTAAAATGATCTTTAACTTCTTAAAATATTAAACTACTACAAAAAAAGTAAAAAAAAACAAATTTATTAGTGAAAATTCTAAGAATTATATTGTGGAATTTGAAAATGATTTTTAAGATAATAATGGAACAAAGCGACTCACTAAAAATCACCAATAATAGAAAAAAGAAAAGATAGTGTAAGAAACCAGACCAGAAAAAGCTTTGAAGTTCCCTCTTTCTTTCTTTTCTTTTTCTCTGTTATGTTTTCTTTTTAGAAAAAAAATTCTAACATTAGTGTTGGTAAAAGGACAATTAATTTCATGGTAAAATATAATTTATTAGATTCAATCCAATAATCAAGAATCCAATGTTGACAAATGCAGTAGAGCCCGTGGGAAAAAAAGTACATGATGTTTAAAATAACAAAGTACATACCGTTGAGAATGTTGTGTATTTGGATGACCAGATTAATACTACAAAGTAGATTCGATTATTCCAAAATGTGATGCAATGCTTAACACCACACTTTCCTCCTCCTTTGAGAACTTGCACACACTTTCACACAATACATCACTCACAAATATTACAATGTAAATAATTACACAAAACTTGAGAAATAAGTTTTTAAAAAACTCATTAAGAAAGGTTATATCAACTATGATTAATGTTGTTTTTAGAGAGAGACATAGAGAGGGAGATATGCCATCATAACTGACAATGAGATTGATAAACAAGCATATATCATTCGTTTAATATTGTATTTAAAAGATATGTATTTGTATAACATACAAGTGAATATGAAGCAGGACTACTATTTTTTACACTCGCGCTAAAGCTTAGTTACAATGTTTGGTGCTGCTGAATATCTAATTGGTTGTAATGATTTTGAATCTTCCAAGTAAATTTTGAAGCTAAATTTTATACCATATTATTTTACATATATCTTATCGCACATTATAACTTGAATTATTAGTTTATTTGTTATTCTGTTACAGTGTGGGAAAATAGAGAATAATGAACATTACAAAACTCTCGGTGCTATTAGAGGAAAGGAATACAAGTCATTAATTCAGACGGGCAAAAAGAGAGAAACTATCTGGGTAACTAGACATATTATGGTTCAAGAAGTATCTAAAGTTAACAAACAAGTAAAGACAAAAAATTTTCATTATTAAATAATTCTATACTATTTGTATAAAAGAAAAAAATATTTGTTCAATAACATTATTGTTGATAAAAAATAAATAATATAATGTTTTTTAATATTTGCTATCTTAGTTTTGGGTCGGTTATTCTTTTCCACCGAATGAACCAAANTATATATATATATAAATTTTGATTATCAATACGCGTGAGTTTGGTTTGAATATATAGTTAATAGTTATGTTCATAATTTGTACATTTTTCTCATAATATATATATATATAGCTCCATCAATAGTACTTAGCAAGTAATACAATATTATGTCTTTTTTCATTAACCGAAGGAAATTAAAATTTCATAATTTTGTTGCTCATATGCTTTTAACTTGGTTAATTTTGTAACTAAAAAATTAATAGAGGAAGAGCTAAAACGAACATTATATTACATGGACTATATAAAAAAATACTCATTCAATACAACTTTTCAATATTTGTAAATTTCGTTTCTTTTAACGTTTAATTAGATAAATAATTAACACGTGCAACTTTTGTTGATAAATGTGTGATTTTAATTTTATTTTTTCTGTTATGATATATAAAATTGCACAATCTTGAAAAAACTTTAATTAGACGCATCTAACTTAATATTTATGTTATTATTCACATATTACCCATTACATTGAAATCTGGCATAATATTACTGGTAATAAAGAGTTGCATTATTTTATTTTGAATAATGACTATTCATTAAAAAATAAAATATTTGAATTTTGTATGAAAAGTTGTATCGTTTTCTAAACGTGTATCTTAACCTTCTATAACTATTACAAATATCTTTTAATTCTAATGTACAATCACACTTGAGTAAAACTCAAATAAATTCATGTATATGTTATTCTGTGAGACTTT